>JAQJVK010000001.1:54764679-55272950 GCA_035578135.1 Flexamia atlantica
CAGGGGAAACAATCTCGTTACAAAGTATGGAAACCACACTGTGGAAATTGTGGCTTTCATGTTGAAGTAAATTTTATTTGATTTTATTTTATTCCGAAGTAATTTTGTATGGGCCGACGTTGTAATTTATTATAAATCAAGTCTCTTTTAACGGCATTTGTACAAATTCAAATTCCCTAACAGAAGAACAAGGTACAACACTCTACAATCAAAAATACTGTACTCTTTATGTCAACTGACGACCATCAATGACAAAATTGTTAAACTATCGATTTCAGTTCAATTTAGGATACAAAAAATGTGGATTGTATTACATACAATTTCCCATAGTCGAAACTTTTATTTGATAATTAATTACAACTCGATCGTTATTACTTAGCCCTTTAACAATCTGCATTATTGTTGCTCGGTAATATATCAAGTTTGCAAGTTCATCATATTTACTAAAAACTTCAAATGACATTATATAATTACACTTTTTAATACTGTACTGTATGCAATGTCGGCCCGATCTCCCCGTTGCAACAAGGAACAACTGTTTTTATTATACTTGTTATAAGGAAAATTGTAAACTTGATGTTGTTTTATGTAAAAAACGTTTTGACTGACACATATCATGCAATGTAGATATTATCTAGCCTAATGAAATAAAGAGTTATTATTCATCCCGGACATCCCACACGCAGGGAATTTTAAAATTAAAAACCTTATAGCAAAAAAGGTACGAGGATACCCCTTCGACACATGTGGAAGATACCTCTTCCTCGAGTTGTTGCTGATGTAGTATAAGAAGGAATATGCAGGCGAAATAATCTTTTGATCGTTAGGTGAGAAAGATTATTGAGAGAGGTTTGTTGTAGGAGGTAAAATAAACAAATGCCCAGAGGATTTGTAACTAGCTAACAAGCTCGGTGACTCCCTCCAATTTAATACATAAAAATATGTAGAATATTATGTTTTCTTTATGTAGAATATTACATAATCTTACGTTCACAAACCATAGGTTTAGAAAATAATTTTTTGAATGTCAATATTCTCAGATACGCTATACAGTACAGTCGATGCTACAATGTTATGGTGATTAGGCAAATAAATTTGAAAATGCTGTAGCGCGTTACTCGGGAGGAAATAGGTCCTATCAGAACCAGTGTACAGGAGGGCCGTTTGTGCCGTGTGTAGCGGCAGTTGTATATGTATATCGTACATTAGACGGTGTAAATGGGTGGCAGGCACTGCGACTGTGCAGTGGCGGCGGCAGTGGTGAGAACACGGTTGAGTAATGCAAGCGTAATTGGTCGGTTGTATTGGAGCCGAGCAATTCAGTGGGGCGTCGCACATCCGCCGCCGCGGCTACACCCGGCCCAGCACACGAGGGAAACGCTCCTTTTGTCTCGCAGTTCACAACATCTAAATTATTTTAATTTTTTTCATCACACTATGACGAAATCACCTGTTTTTAAGTACGTCATTTAGAGGCCGAAAATAGTTTCAGGTTAGAGGACCGAAAGTAGTTGATCGTTTACTTGCTTGAAACAACGTGTGAACATCACATCATTCGATAATAAATTCCAACGACAGGCTAGTGGCGATCATATGAATTTCATTCCTGTCGTTTGCTTTAGCAACCATCGATCTAATAACAAAGATTGGTATTCAAATGTCAATTCAATATTCAGATTTTAAACGTTAGGCTACAGGGTTTATTTAATTTTAGTGGTGGTGAAATTAGGATTCGCGACCTCGGCCGAAAGGGTTTTGCTCGACTTCGTCTCGAATTTGAAATACGACCTCGAGCCTACAAAAACCTCATTTTAATCGGCTGGTGTTAAAAGGGGGATCAGTAGAAAAACATATACCAAATTGAGATAACAGTGATTTTGAGGTCTAAGAGGTAGGCCTACGTTTTATACATGCTAAAAGGAGACATGTCAGACGCTCGGTTACCACAGTAACTGCAATATATGAAGTACTAGCAGTTGCCCGTGGCTTCGCTCACGATAAAAATTACAGCTGATCTTACTTCTGCTCTTTGAACTGTCACATTTTAGTATCCACAGCCAGGACCGTACCCAGCTTTGGCGGGCCCCGGTAAAGAGATTCGAACGGGCTCCTCATGTCCTGGTAATGCCCCCCCCCCCCCCATCAACTGTCAAAACCGCTGCGAACCCCTCAGACACATTTTTTATTTTGATAATATAGTAAGATTTATCTACGTTTTGATTAAATAAATTAGAAAACGATTTTTATCGGACCATTTAAGCTTTATTTTAAGTTAAAATCATGAATTAATTCTACAATCGCATTGTTGGCTTATAAATTGTGTGATTCAAATCACAGAATATATAATACGATTTATTTCTCAGAAAGATATACGAATTTCATTTGAACAGAAACCCCAAAATCGTCAACTGTATTGTACATGTACACAAATGAATTCTTGTACAAAAATATTGCAATTCCTTACAGTAAGTTATGACGATTACTATCTACTGTTAAACTGTAGTATTTTTTTTTTAATTAGGCATTCTCTAAAAAAATGTGCCTCCAAAGACATAGGCGTATGTGAAGTAATCTCTCCTTAACATTTTGAAAAATTCATATGTACTGTAAAGCAGAAAAAGCGTAAAATTATCCTATACTCTTATATGAGTAACTAGAGGCTTGAAGGGGCTAATAGCCCCTAAGCATAATCCTTCTTTACTATAGTGCAAAATACCTTCTTTGAAAATAGGCTTTTGGATCCACCAAATTGCAATTTCAGTATTTTCCCGAGTCCCTGAGATGGAGACCTTCAGTTTCAGAGCCCCCCCCCTCATCCTGCAACCTTCCAAGCGCCCACAATTTCTTCGCAAAAATTTCGCTTACGTAATTATATATATATATATATATATATATATATATATATATATATTATATATAATATATATATATTATTTAATTCAGTAAGCGATTTTTTTCAATCAAAATTGTGAGAGTTTGACAGCTCGCAGGATGATGGGAGAGGGCTCAAATAAAAGGTCTTGGTCCCAGGGGGTCGGGAAAAATATCAGATTATGTCCAAATCTTTTAAAATTTGAGAAATAACGAAAAATATCTTCCATTTAAAATGCATTGGGATTGAAAAACGTCTGCTTTGTTTACATTTAACATGTGGTGCTAATGCTTGATTCAAAGGCATATGATAGATGTTGACATGTGGGATTTTTTTCAAAATGCAGCTCACTATGCACGTTCAATGTACTATAGCAAAAAATATTTTAAATCTAAGATTTTCTAATTTTATAATAATTAAGGGTTTGAGTTTTTTCATAATTTAAAATTATAAAAAGTTAAGTACGTTTGTTTAGATTGTGTTATAACGATGCAGATTTAATACCAAATGATCCATACATGTATATATATATACAGTAGAGTCCCACAAACCCGGACTAATGTGGACCGAACGGTGTCCGTGTTTGTGAAAATTCCGAATTATCGGGAAATGAGTAAAAATAAGAAAAAATAAGAATAGTTTCTGTTATTCCTATAAGAAATCATTTATTTAATGCATAGTAAAAAATATAAAAACTATATTAATTAAAAAAAAAACTTAAGCAAAACTAAAACTGTTTTAAATGTGTCACACCATGCTCTGGCCTTGAATCTCAATGCACTTTATTGCTCTGGTAGGCTTTCCGACCTATCCAGAATTCCGGGTTATCGAAGTCCGGGTTTGCGGGACTCTACTGTGTATATATATATATATATATATATATATATATATATATATATATATATATATAATTACGTAAGCGAGATTTTTGCGAAGAAATTGTGGGCGCTTGGAAGGTTGCAGGATGAGGGGGGGGGGGCTTAAACTGAAGGTCTCCATCTCAGGGACTCGGGGAAAATACTGAAATTGCAATTTTGTAGATCCAAAAGCCTATTTTCTAAGAAGGTATTTTGCACTATAGTAAAGAAGGATTATGCTTAGGGGCTATTAGCCCCTTCAAGCCTCTAGTTTGGCATTAAATCTGCAGACGTTTTTCAATCCCAATGCATTTTAAATGGAAGATATTTTTCGTTATTTCTCAAATTTTAAAAGATTTGGACATAATCTGATATTTTTCCCGATCCACTGGGACCAAGACCTTTTATTTGAGCCCTCTCCCATCATCCTGCGAGCTGTCAAACTCTCACAATTTTCATTGAAAAAGATCGCTTACAGAATCCTATACTCTTATATGAGCAATGTTATCGTCCGGCCGTGCGTGCTTGCTTGTATGCTTGCACATTTATCTCAAAAACGGCTCCGAGGATTTCTTTCAAAGTCTGGAAATAAGTAATTTATGACTCAAAAACGTCTTTTACGCAGATTACTTGGCCAGAGAAAATCTAATAACGTAATAAATCGAATTTTAAAGTTGTAAAATTTTAACATTGGCCTTATGGGTTGCCGTGATAGCAACGAAAATAAACAAGGAAAGTGTAAACAAATGAAGTAATAATAACAGCTGTTTGGAATCTACAGCTATCAAGGGAAAATACAGCAGGTGGGTTGAAGAGTCCATGGAGTAATAAAAAAGGTTTATATTGATACATTTTATGACATTGAGATATTTTATAGTAACTGGATGAACTGGTAAACATGAAATAACACCGAGCAAGGCTCGGTCCACCAGGTACTTAATAATATAGATGTTATCGTGCGTGCTTGCTTGTATGCTTGCTTGCACATTTATCTCAAAAACGGCTCCGAGGATTTCTTTCAAAGTGTGGAAATAAGTAATTTATGACTCAAAAACGTCTTTTACGCAGATTACTTGGCCAGAGAAAATCTAATAACGTAATAAATCGAATTTTAAAGTTGTAAAATTGTAACATTGGCCTTATGGGTTGCCGTGATAGCAACGAAAATAAACAAGGAAAGTGTAAACAAATTAAGTAATAATAACAGCTGTTTGGAATCTACAGCTATCAAGGGAAATATAGCAGGTGGGATGAAGAGTCCATGGAGCAATAAAAAAGGTTTATATTGATACATTTTATGACATTGAAATTTGTTATAGTAACTGGATGAACTGGCAAACATGAAATAACACCGAGCAAGGCTCGGCCCACCAGGTACTAGAAATATAAAACAAAGAACTTTACAGTAAAGAAGTATTATGACAACCAATTATTCTGATTGTAATGAATACTATATGTGACCTATTTAACTTGAATGGAGAAAAATACAACATTTAATATTATTTTTAAATCCATACTATTATAAAGGTGTCGATGTCATCATGATTTAACATCCAAAAGATATGAATCTTATAGATCGCAGGTAACGGTAGAAATAAAGTTGTAAAAATAACGAACAACCAAGGAATTTACCGTCATAGGAACAACTTTGTAAAATAAGCAAATGACCGTTTAATTCGATCGCGCGTATTAACCGCACGCGGGTAGGGATTCGGTGCGGCAGCGGCGGCAGTAGATTGCAAAGACGATCGAGTAGTCTTTATCAATCCCACAAAAACGACGATCGACGTAAATCTGTGAACATCTTTTGTAAAGTAGACAAACGGGCATATAATTTAATCGTGCGTGTTTGCCGATCGCGAGTACCTATAGAGTGTAGGAATAAATTCAACAGTCTTGTGGTGTAAAAGTAAATCATTTTTAATAAATTATTTGTAATTACAATGAGCGTTATTAAGAACTTAACATTATAGATATCAGATTTAGTAACTCCGTCCGTCTAGGCCGACGGTTTCTTGACGTAGATGTTTTCGGCCCCGGTAAAATTGTCCGAAAAAACCGGTCTGAGTACGGTCCAGTCCACAGCTGTTTACAATTCAGTATTTGAACGTTTACATCCTTATAAAATGTAAAAATTGAAGCTAAGGACGTTCACGGGGCGTAGCCCGAGGGGATTTTAAAGAAGTGAATAGGCATGTGTCCTTTTCTGATATAGTGGCTCTATTCCTGCAAATTTTCAGCTCAGTTGGTCCAATATTTTTCACGTGGTTGAAAGACAGATATCCATACAAACATCCATACTTTCACATTTATAATATTGAGTAGGATAGTAGGATATCATTCTTTTTAATCATTCTTTGGTGAGACAGGTATCTCATGGAGGACGTTATCCTGAATATGAGTGAAGGATGAGTGTGATGATATTAATGCTAGGAGTAGAGTCACTGTCTGATCCCATTTGAACACAAATCTCTCCTCGTAACATTTTTTTTACTGATCCCCTTATGATCCGATTCATTTTCTGCTCTAGGTGCGAATTATACTGCTATGTTAAACACGTGGCAGGAAAATAAACTCCTTCTTACCCTCTTAATTTCAAAATTTCATTCCCCCTCCCCAACAAATTAAGATACAAAGAGTAATAGCTTATACCATTGACTAGACACTTTGTACAAGTGAATTGCCAATGCTTGTACACACATATTAGTAGTTTTTCCTCAATAGCTTTATGCAAACTTTCTTGCAGAAATTTGATAACTGCAAAATTATGCTGCATACATTGTACAGCTAGCTATAAAGGATCTAATGGCCCATCCCCCAGCTCAAAGTTAAGTGTCCATAACTTTAATTGGCCATTGTATATAGGCTTTCTAGACCACGACGCTAGCTCGCTAAGGAGCCATCTTTTCTGATAGAGGTTATCCTTGTTTAGAGAATTTCTAAAAAGGACTTCCTGCATGTAGGTTTTTTTTAAATTTAACTAAGTAATTTTTAACTATTTTTAAGAAGCCATTCAGAATCAATTGGTTACCGGTTGTTTTGATAATAGATTAACAAACCATAGGTAACTGGTTCGTAAGCTAGTAAATTATTTTCAAGAGTTAGACTGATAGAAAGAAAACACTTTAAACACCGGTTAATTCAGCGTGACGCTACTGCAGTAAAGGCGCTACTCTGCAGATTATATAGAGTGCTGATCTACATGTGGCCATGTGTAACATCACATCTGCCGCTCTTGTGCAACTCTGCACGACTCATCTGGCAAGGCCAGTTAAAATATCCTCCATCAACTATGGTGCAGTTTAAATATCATCATCTAGGCCTACAGGGCAACCTCCCTGTAATGATAATCTCCCCTCCTTCAGAACAAGCTGTCATATTGACAAATGTATGAAATCCATTTGATGTAACAGTTGTATACATGATACACCACGACAAAACGCATCCATGATCAAGTTTTTAATACTGCAGGTGCATGAGATGTGGTCCGTCGGGCTGCAATGTTTGATATTTTCGCAGGAGCGCTTTCGGAGTCTCGCCATTTTCAGCTGCTACTCACGGGACCACATCTCACCTACAGTGAGTGATATCGGCTCACGGACCTCAACACCATCGTTGGATTCCGCACCGGGGTGGTCGCTCGCGCCATACCTGACTTCTGACAGCTGATTCCCCGTACAGGGTAGCCAACTTCGATTCGGAACGAAATTGCCCCCAGTCCTGGAGCAACGTTTAAAGTTTTCCACTGAACTATGAAGTATTTACATATGAATCGATTTATGATATAGTACTAGTTGACAAGTTTGGTATTAAATTTTTGTTTAATTTACTTAAGAAAATTATTAACGTAAAATACTGAGTTTAATATGTTTAGCCTCAAGGGGCGCCAGGGCGCCTTGACGGGGAGGGCGCACCGGGATTTTTCCCGGTGTCCCGGTGGGCCAGTCCACCCCTGGTTGGATTCAAGTTTTTAATGTTTTAATTTATTAGATAAAATAATTAGTTTGACATACAAACCGGCGGTAGGAAAGACACGGTGAGGTCGGCAGCATACGTTGACTTGGCTTGGTGCTTTAAGTTTTAGTTTGTCATTTTGTTTCAACTACAGGCAGCCTTTCGGTTCACTAGAAAGACATTACAGGCGCCGGGAGCAATTCAAACCATGAGGGAAGAGGGTAGTTCGTTCTCAAAACTGCCGTTTTATTTATTTTCTTTATATATTTTTATTATTATGTTTTACAACATCTTTATATGTTACCCGCCGAGCGAAAAGGGGCCTTAACTTCTATTTTTTCAAAATTGAGTTACAGTATTAGTATATCCTTAATCTACATTAAAAACCAAACCAACTGGTGAAAGAATTTTCGGAAGAATTAAAAAATGCCTGAGCTATGAATTTTTGGATTTTAAATTTTAAAAATAGGAATTTTAGGAAATCGCAGTCCAAAGTTTTGCAAATTTCTAACTTCTATTTTTTGTTATACTTGTACTTGCTATGTTTCACATATCATTTTGTTGAAAATTTAAAGCTGAATATGAATCCATCATTGGATTTCTGAAAATGGCTTGGATTTTTTGTCGAACCCCCAAAAAAATTAGTGTTTTAAAATTTAATAATTATTTAAATAGATGGGAGTAATAAAAATGCAACATGTTTAAGATAAAACGTCTTATACATAATAAAAAATAAAGTTAATTTTCATTTTAATTTCAAATAAGAATTCTGTACAATTAATCTTATCATAATATGACATTATGTTAGCTGTCTGAGCGTGTACTTTATTATTTTTTTGACCTTCTAGTACATTTTTTAGGTTCAAACGTCACTTGGACCGGGAGCTACGTCGTCAACAACTTCTTCTGGAAGATTCTGTATTTTTTCAGGTTCTGAATTCTGGATCAGGCCTTAGCAAGTCCTGCACTTATTCCTCACAGAACTCTTTGATTTTCTCAACAATGAAGCGCTAAAATAGCATTGGGGAAGTCATGGTCCCCTTTCTCCAGATTGTAAGGGCTTAGAAAAAAATTAATTTAACCAAGTTAAAAGATAAATTCAAGTCTAAGTTGGACTAAATATTGTTCGGAAACATGTATTAACAACATGTGGGATGATAAACAACAAAAATAAGAAAATTTGTTTTTTGACCCTAACTTGCTGTCCTGTAAAACTTCATATGGGAAGATAAGGTCCCTTTCCCTTGGCGGGTCACATATATCTTTATTTTTAGCGAATTTCCCCTATAGGTAAGAAGCTATTACCGTAGGTCTCATGGTAAGACCTAAGCCCCAGACCACTATGACTTTTCGTTTTGGTGCCCCCAGAAGTCAAAAACACTATTCGTTCAAATTTATATATATATATGTGTGTGTCTGTAAGCATGATAAATAGCGCTCGCAAAAAAGGTCCGATTGGAATGAAATTTGGCACAGACGTGTAAAGTAATTATTATTCGGACGAGTTCGAAAACCAGCCTGATCGGACCATCGGAAGGGGTGGTAGGGGGGGATAAACCCCAAAAATGTTTTTTTTTGGGTTTTTTACATAGAAAAATAGAAATAATACGATTTTTGTTAGCACCATTGAATTCAGCTCAAAAAAACAAACAATTTAGTATTTTAACCACTGCTCTATGTCCATTGGTTACCGAGATATTTAAAGTGCGCTGTCCCAATGTTAACCTTATGGGAAATAAGTAAAATTCTATATCTCGGGTATTTCTCAACATATCTTGATAAAACTTGGTAAATAGCTTCTTCTAGTTCAGATCTACTAAATAATGAATTAAAACCACCCAGTTTTAATATACCTGTAGCAGCAAACCTGCATACTCTTTCCCCATGTTATTCTTATGGAGTTTACAAAACCATGTCAAATCTCGCTATGTTGGATTGATATGTTGTTTTGCACTTGAAATTCGCTGAGTATGCAGGTCTGCTGCAACGGGCGTATTTATTTATATATTTATTTTCTTATTTAAATATGATAACATTATAGGTAAGTAAAATAAATCATAATTGTTATTGGATTTACAAGCCTACTGCCGCGCACAGCGACCAGCTGCCTCGGCGGGCGGCAGCTGCCGTCCAACCGTCCCATCCTCTGATCTCCACAGAATAGAGGGCCCCAATTGGTTTACAATTTTGGGCCCTTTACGTCAAAACTTCCCCGACAGTTGTTCCATAAATAGGTGTGCACGCGTCGTTTCTAGCTATATAAAAGTGTAATTTATCAGCATTTAATGAAGTCCTATGTATGGTAAGAACGTATTGAATCCACGGAGAAAACTAAAATTTTCCGTGTTGACAAAACTTTTCATTTAAATAATGGAAGAGAATTAAGTCAAAATTTAAATAAACAACAATTTACGATGTAATGTTTTTATATCGCGTGTTGAATAAGAAGACACGAACGAGCATGAGACTGAGAGTGGAGTGGTGCGGACCGTGAAATGCGGGCAAGTGTTGTAAACACGAGTGTAATGTGCGTTAAAACTGTTGCTCGCATCGCGGTCATCAGTTACATCCGCTGCACTGCTCACTGCTCCCACACGCCCCCGCGCAGACGTCAGCGTCATTGCGGCGATAAGGTGCACTTACTCTACGGATAGACCGGCATTTTGGCACGTCATTTCTAAAAGAAAATATTTATTACCATACAAAAACTCGAGGCTGATATACGAGCTCTTAATCATGTTTTTTTTACCACCAGTCTTGTTTATTGTATTGCAAAGCGATAGAAATGGTTTTGTGACTTCGAAATGAACGATGGAGCGTAAATTCAAAATGGGAATCAATCCCTGACTCAAACAAGCCATGTATAGCGGTTTTGGTTTAAAAAATCAGAGCAAGCTGAAAATAAAAGGACCATACAAAAGTATTACTTTTTTATGAATTACATAGACCATAATATATATGACATTTTACTCTCAGATCTGTAACAATTTTAGATCAAAGAAGTTCTTTTGTTATTTCATGTTCCTGGTTGATTTACACCTAAATCAAAAACTGCTGGCTTATCCCGTTCAAAATAAAGATCCGATTAGCAATTACAAGGGTGCATAAAAAACAACTACAAGCGATGATAGAAGTATAAATCCTCTGAAAGAAAAAACTGTAATGAGACAGTGGAAAAAGGTATACACGACCAAGTTTTCCACACGGAGCGTGAGGAGCCGACGCCGACGTGTTGTCACGGCGCGGCGCGGCGCGGCGCCCCCGCACGTCGCGTCGCACACACGCACGGCGCGACTTATGTAATGCGCAGGAAATGGCTCGTGGACACCGACATTGACCTTCCCGACACCAGCACCCGGCACGCTCGCGGCTTCGACAACACCAGATTTAAACATCGAGTCTCGCCCTACAGTATATAAATACTGCGTGAGTCTATATTGTGCGAACTACTGTACTTTGCCCCTTAAAGCTTTGAGATGCTACTTTGTTAATCGATGACTCTATAACCCGTGAAGACTCGTAAACCCCAATTAAAATCTAACAGCCTGCATACCGATGCGTGATAAATTATGAAAAAAGTTTTTATTGGGTGGTATGATATTTTCAACCGAATTATAAAAGCATGGATTTATCGCTTCATACTGACTTGCCGATGTTGACATTATCTCTCAGAACCCGATTATCAAGGAAATTTCAACCAAGCTGGTAATTTCTGGATGGGCGAAATGAGCAGGAGAGTATACATAGGTTTTATGGCCATGGTCATCCCTTTGGAGTAAAGACCTACGTTTTTTTGTATTTTTTTTGAGATGTGATAACTTTTTTGAACCAAATCTCATTAGGATTAGCGATCCGTGTTGAATACTATCAATTTTTAAGAACTACCCGTCGTTTATGATGGCAGATAAACCGTCCTCCCGCGGACCGCAACTGGCTATCCTCGGTAACCGCCGCGCCGCGCACAGAACGACTCGTTATTGGTTTCTGACCGTCGTTATTCCCTCGACTCGAGAGGTTACTGTGCACGTTCGCTCGGTTCGCTGCCGCCCGATTCCGCGATCCCGTTGAGCTGGAGTGGACGCCGCAATCTGGCCGCTATTGGCACGTACTGCCTGTTAATTGCCGTGGTTGACCGATTCGGCCTTGACTGCAGCCTACAGCCAGCCGCACGCGAGCATCTCCCGTCACACGTCACAGCATCATCGCGGGAGGCTCCGTCCTTTCGACAATTAAAAACGGGTTAGTTAATTTCATATTCGGTACAGTGACCCCAGCAAACGCAATAGGTTTTATAGAATTCGGGTCAGTGAAATTTCCAGTTTGTAAATATTTTGAAAGGATCGTTTGGATCGGCAAACAGGCAATGAAGGATGCAGGTGGTTCCTGGGAAATAAAATCTAGAGTAACGGGTAACCAACGAATTATGATTGCAATGGAATGGTGGTAAGAAAAAAAAATCGAAAATGAGTTTTCGACCACGCCTAAAACTGACAGACTAGGCCTATAGAACCCCTCTTAAAGTACAACTGCCTTATTAAATTAGGTTTTCCATTTTTGAACAACGTTCGACACGATAAAATAACAAATAACATATCACTGTTATGTTACGACCTCGCCTAATATTAAACCTACTATTTCCTTACAATATCGGAAAACCCGACCAACTCGCGGAGCAAAAATGTCTCTCTTTCAACAAAACTTATTGAAAGAGTTCTAAATTTAAGAGAGGGAATTGTAGTAGCCTACAAATGGCTGACAGCAGCGGTGAAGTGGGAGAAGGGTCGCGAAATTTGGAGCAAAGGGATGAGAACTATTGAAAAGTAAATTAAGAGTAGGCCTATAATAATAGATTTTGGGGTGAGGGAGGGAGGATGCTCTACCTGAAATGTGCACATCGTGGCCTTGAATCGCACCCTGATCCCAAGACCTAGCCCTTACTCAAAGGGTCAAAAAAACTTGTTTGAAACATGAAAGACGTAGGCCTGGACGGAGTGTAAGTGGCATTGAGTATTGTGGCAGGACTGTTGAAACTAATAACCAGTTTGCTACAGTGCTTGAGTAAATTAAAAATAATAGATTTAAATTAATCAATAGGCTAAGTACACAATGTTGATAACTACCATTTGAAAATATAACAATGTGTAGCGTTTTTTAAACTACAATCAGGGATTCCTAATAGAACCCAAAACCTCTTCTTTTCTCCTATTTAGCGGCGCAACGGTCAGCTAATTGCATCCATGATTACCTTTGAAATTTATATAAATTAAATTATCATATCCACAGACAATTGAGATAAATTGAATTGTCTTATTCGCATAAAAATTAAATTAATTAAATTGCCAAGGCCACCTTTCTCTAAAAATGTTCATCCCCTCGTCAACCAGCCAGCGAGTTTGTCCTAGATTCTCCCACCCTCCTTCCTGTTAGCCCACAATGACAAGACAGGAAAGTTAGGGAAACAACCTCAAAAATTATTAACGTCTTACTGTCTTACTAAACACCTTCCACCGGTTATGCTCCGTGACCGCGAGGCGCGAGGCGCGGCTGGGGAGTTGGCGACCGGACGACGAGCCAGAGGCCAACACGAGATCCGGAAGGAGCAGCTGGCGGCGATCGTTAGGATATCCGACCGTAGAACTAAACAGGCACAGCTTGTGTATTTCCGTGTGTGAAATCTGTCTTAAATATCGCCTTGACAATAACATGGTAAAACAAGTTTAATGGCAAATAAGTGTTTGCCTTTTATATCAAAAATGTGTGGTTGCATTACAGCAGATACCTTAAATTACATTGAAAAATGGTAAGAAGTTGTCACACTTCTTGACAAACATATATAACTTGGCGAAATATAATATGATTCAAAACCATAACAGTTGTTTGAGAATAGAGTGACACCTACAGACCTACAGGCACAGGCGAGCCTAAGTTTCGCGCATTATGATGATCATTACTGAATATTGTTGACAATGATGTGACAGCTATACCGGTACACACTGGTGGGAGCTTATCGTTTGCAAACGTGATGACGCAATTAATTGGTCGTCTTTTCCGAAAAAAGTAAGGAAGAGCTGCAAAGGAGTTAGTTCATAAATTTTTTTGTTTCATTGCGAATCATCTGTCTTGTCCCTCCTACCAATAATCTGGACGCCTTGATTAGATACTTTTCTTGAAATGGCGACCCATCCAGGTAGGTATTTTAAGCCAAGTATGAGTATGAATGACAGATGAGTGAAGGGTGATTGTGGCGCGATCTTGTAGTCTTGTTACTGACTAAGGCCAATTAAGTCCGACATGTAGACAGGACTGTTAATTAATAGGCTAGCACAACTAACAGCCAATGGCAACTAAGGGACCTACATTTTAACGTGGAATCCGAACCACAATTTCCTCGGTTAACATTTTTACGAACTGGTCTAATTATGAGGACGGTCTTATGAACTATCCGCAAAACATTGATTGCGTGCACAGAATACTTCACCCGACTATGTATTATCTTTTAGCGCAATTACAAAACGTAGGAGAAAAAAATGTTAGTGCCCTCATTGCTTGTACATAATCAGTGATTTGACGCGGACGCGAGACGTGATGTTTGTCGGCCGCAGTGGCCGGGCTATGGATGTTTCCCGGGTCGCCACTCGCCACATGCCGGGCACCTGGGCGCCCACCTGCCGCTTTGTACATCCTCTGCCAAAGCAGTTCCCCGAAACCGAACCAACATAACCTAAATCTTTCGCACAAAAGCGCCTTTGTCGCGCTTACGGCCCTGTGCCCCGTCTAATAGGCTGATTCGCAACTGTAATTGTGACCGCCGAAACATCTAGCCGATAACCTGGTTGAAAAGTAAAGAGTGGAAATAAAAGCTGTTTTATTTAGTTTGAAATCTTATTTTTAGAAAGACTGGCATGCTTGACATTTACGTGCAGGACGGGTATCGTGGGTTTATGGGGAATGATACTTTGATTAAAGTTCGAATCAATTTATGTGGCCCGCAGGCCGGCCTCAAAACCAATGCTATGAAAATGATTAACATTGGACTGAGCCACGCCACTTCACGCTTTAACCGGTTCACCATAAGATGCCGCGCCGTTAAACAGACTATAGAGTTTAAAATATTATCTCTTGAGGTTCCCATTACTCGAGCTTGAGCTTAATTTTAAGTAATCATAGTTACCGTAAAAAATGCAGAGACAATAATGTAATGTTTTACCGTATTCGCAATAACATTATGACACTATTAAAACTTTTTACATCAGTTTAAATTTAATGAGCCAGTCGTCCCTTAAAATAGCTATAAATTACTTTAACATTACAGTAGGCCGAGTTGTTGACATTGATCATCAACCGGCCGGGGCCTACAACATTGATCATCTCATGACTCGGGTCCAGAACGGGGCCTACAATATTGATCGTCTCATGACTAGGGTCCAGATCGGGGCCTACAACATTGATCGTCTCATGACTCGGGTCCAGAACGGGGCCTACAATATTGATCGTCTCATGACTAGGGTCCAGATCGGGGCCTACAACATTGATCGTCTCATGACTCGGGTCCAGAACGGGGCCTACAACATTGATCGTCTCATGACTCGGGTCCAGAACGGGGGCGGCCTACAACATTGATCGTTTCATGACTCGGGTCCAGAACGGGGCCTACAACATTCGTTGAGTTAAATGACGTGGCCCAGCCTGCTCATGAGACTAAAGTTAATTTTAACATAGCCTATATGGCTTACGGACGGCCTGCGTAGCCTAGGCTATTTGCAGGCCCTGGCATGTCGCACAGTTTAAAACTGATAATTGATGAACGAACGAAGTGAATTGAATCTATGAATTACTTCGTTAATACCTATTTTTTAAATGAGTTGGAATTATACCAATGATTGGGGGAAACTTTGCGTTATTTATTTATAAGAACATTTTACCGTAAAGGCTGTATTGTTTCAATTATTAACCGGCATCCACTGATTTTGTGTGTTCGCTACTAAAATTAGTGTTCACTGGCAAAACCTACAAAAAATTTTATTACTACTAGTGTCTAAACGACGGCGCTGCAAACGCTCATTTATTAGACGATAGCAATTCGGAACAGAGTGAGATGACTTGTTTAGCCTTGGAGCCGAATACAAGAGCGGCTAGCTGCTTAAAAGCCAGGATCATTGACGCGCAGTAACCATGACAGTTGGATCCAGTTCTGGCTGTTTTCTTCGTTGCCGGTCCTTCATCAACATTAACGAAGAGGTGCTGAGTGATAAGGAGGAACTTCAAAATTTTAGATGGACAGTTTCAAATGGCAGTTGCAAATCTTAACTTTGAAAATGACGCTTTGATCAATATAATACGACAAAATAAATAATGTTGGCCGTTTGATAGGCAATTATTTGTAACCAATAATCACCATGAAGTAGTAACCTGCTCAATGAACAAATTTTGATTGAATCACCATCTTCAGGATGCAGTTTAAAACAGTGACGCTGAGATTGATAATGGGTACGGTACACCAAAAGTAAATAATTCGGCAATATAAAAGACATCCGTACTATTTGCTTTAGGCTACTTACTATTTCCTAGTAACCTTTCACTGGGTTCATAGAACATCACTTGTTGAATATATTTCATGTTAAATAAGTGTATACCGTATACCGAAACTTGACAACTAAACAGATTAATAACGTTTCCGCACTTATAAGAAAAACACTATGGCATTCAAAGTTCAGGTCAGTGATTTTTAGCATATGCTCCAGAGCAAAAATTGTTGAAATCATTGGACTGATTCGAATACAGCACTTATCGATAAAATTAACTTTTGTATACTATCAACAACAAAGAGAGCGTGTGCGTAGAAGTGTTGTTCGCTCACCTCGTGGGCCTGTCGCCTGTCCTCCGCTGTGCGCGCACTCTCCACGACTGTCAGTCACTCCCGCCACTGACCGCGCTCGCCGATCGACTGGCTCCAGACGCGGCACTGCAACAGCTGCTGCCATCTACACAACTCCCGCCAGGACCATGTCCGCTCATTGGGTCCCCTCCGCCGCCGCGCGACAATCCAAAACAATTCGCTTCTCACATACTGTACGACAAACTGTACCGGGAACCCAAGTCGCTAAAATTAATTCCTAAGTTATTCAAGTTTAAAAAGATAGTAGTAATTAATTATTAGTAAAAATCCTTATAAAAGTAGCAATAAATCCAGCAATATCTTGAGATCGTGTGATGCGATTGTCTTAAAATCACACCCCATGTGAACTATGCACCCAAATACCCTCTGTAGCTCTAAGCAAAAAATAAAGTTGCACATTAACTTTTAGCGCAGAGAAGGTAGAGGTTACCTGTGCTTTTAGTTACCGTGTCTAATTTTAGACCGAAAAGCGGTCTTAATCAGACGACAATCCAAATATATGCTTTGAAATACTATGGAGGGGAAAATTCAAGATTCTATTTTTTTTTACTATCATCTACAGTAATTATGTATGAAATTATTTTCCCAGTTATTGTGTTGGTAGCTTAAGAACAGAAAAAAATTAAACAAACCTTTAACGTTTTTTACCAGCGAATTTTCCCTACAGGGAAGAGGACCGTAGGTCTCATGGTAAGCCAAAGACCATGATAACTTTTTAACTGGTAGAAACTTTTCATATAGCTCGTCTTCAAGTTATACCCAAACAAGAATTTTCCCTATGCAATCCTTATGTTTGTTACAAGCTTTGAATATTTTAGCGAATTTCCCCTATAGGGAAGAAGCTATTACCGTAGGTCTCATGGTAAAACCTAAGCCCCGAGACCATGATAACTTTTCGTTTTGGGGCCACCAGGAGCAGAAAACACCATTCGCTCGGAATTTATAATGATACCCTGCTGGGGTTTCATTTTATTTTAAATATATATAAAATATACCCTGCTGGGTATATGTTATCTATGCTATTACCGTCGTTTTAACAGAATGGACAAAAAATATCCATTCAGGGTAACCTCAGAAATTATATTAATTTTTAAATCAACTGATAGCTGTTTATGTGATCTTTCTGTATGTGAAGTGAGATTCTCGCGAAAACGCAATTTTACCTGCAAAAATCACGATTTGTTTCAAAATTTAACAGGGGCTATATTATTAATAATTACAGACCTACCAACTCTCCCGCATTATGCGGGAGTCTCCCGCAATCTGACGTCCACTCCCGCTCTCCCGCTTTCAGTAGAAAAACTCCCGCATATCTGATATTATACTATACACATTAGGGAATTTTTAGGAAATCGGGAATTTTTCCCGATTTCCTAAAAAAAATCACTGTAAAATATGTAGTACATAATTTAGGTTTTATTTAGTTTTCCAAAAGTACTTAAGTTTACCAAACTATTTTTAAGACTGTGCAATTTCAGATCCTAGTCTCACTAGTGTGATATTTTTGAGTTTTGAGAAACCTAAGAATTTATGGTTTACGTTTGTTTTATTATGTTTGTCTTAAAAATAATTAACTTACCTAACCAAAATTGTTTTTATGAAAGACAGCCCAATTTTAGTTGCTAGTTCCAAAAATAAATGTAATACTGTATAATGTATTATTTCTTGCCTTCTGCTTAGCCTAACAAAAATTGCTTAGGAGGTTAGTTTCACAAAAATAGTATATTTCACTACTAGTCACGAAAGTAGCCCATTTCGGGGCAAGATAGTGTTTTACTTGCGAGGCGTAAGCCGAGCAAGTAAAACACTATCGAGCCCCGAAATGCTACTTTTGTGACGAGTTGTGAACAGTACTTTTCATCACGATGCAAATAAGTGACCAAACTTATAAAAAATGATCCAACATTTCATAATTTAGTCATTTTTCTAAAAGTAAATACAATACGAACTGAACTGTCTATTTTAGTTTATAAAGTCACCTGGTTGAACTGTCAAATTAAGGAATTCGTTTGTTTGGGTACGGCAATATTTTGTTTTGGTACGGAAATGGTTTGTTTGGGTACGGGAATGAAATGTTTGGGTACCGAAAAAGCAGCTGATCATTACTTGTTTTGACGTAAGGAAATCGAGAGTTTTCGTAGATCTCAGCTGTACGGTAACGGGCGATTTTCGTATACAGAGTGATGAAAAATTTGTTTTGTGTTTGAGTTTTGAAAACGAAAATTAATTTTTCCATTTGAAACTTTCTATCGTATTTTTTATTCATATTTTACACGTAAAATATTTAAGTTTTAGGCCATTTTTCAATAATAAAAATTATATTTTCATCACTCTGTATACGAAAATCGCCCGTTACCGTACAGCTGAGATCTACGAAAACTCTCGATTTCCTTACGTCAAAACAAGTAATGATCAGCTGCTTTTTCGGTACCCAAACATTTCATTCCCGTACCCAAACAAACCATTTCCGTACCAAAACAAAATATTGCCGTACCCAAACAAACGAATTCCTTAATTTGACAGTTCAACCAGGTGACTTTATAAACTAAAATAGACAGTTCAGTTCGTATTGTGTTTACTTTTAGAAAAATGACTAAATTATGAAATGTTGGATAATTTTTTATAAGTTTGGTCACTTATTTGCATCGTGATGAAAAGTACTGTTCACAACTCGTCACAAAAGTACCATTTCGTGACTAGTAGTGAAATACAGTACACACTCGATTATCCGAGCCCCGGTTATCCGAGACTCCGGGTTATCCGAAGCAGCTCTAAGCTTGAATATACGTTTTTATTTTCTTACTAAGCGTTATAATAACGCGTGAAACAAGTGTCTTTATTTAAAATTCTATAATTTGCAAATCGAAAGGACTTTCATTGTCGTATTTATTGGTAAATACTATATCTAATAAAAAATTTTGAAGTAGTCTTATTACAGCCCAATCTCAAAACACACGCAACTCCGTATTATCCGAGGTTCGCGTTATCCGAGGTAGCCTTGGTCCCGAAGACCTCGGATAATCGGGAGTGTACTGTATACTATTTGTTTTGTTTTATTGTTCAAAAATAAAAATACAGTAATGTGTATTTCATGAAAACAAATGTATTTTTACTTTATTTTCCTGATGTGCTTACAATTTCGCAATTTTCAATAATTTTTGTACGTTTTAGGATGATATGAAATGGGAAAACATATTTTCAAACCCTTTATTTGTTGGTAAAAATGCTCGTTTTTCAGGCTTAAATTTTCAAAAATTTTCTTCCCCCCCCCAAAATTCTTTCTTCCCCAGACCCCCCTTTCTACTGGGGGGTCGAACCCCCCAGACCCCCCGGGAGGTCACTCCCGCCAGAAATTCCTTCCAGGTTGACAGGTCTGTAGGCTATATGGATAGTCTAGTACAGACAACATGTAAAACTAGGTTCTTTTGAACGAGTTCGTAAACTGGCCAGATTGACATATCCAATGTTGGGTAACGGCTGTTTTTACTTTATTTCATTTAAAGTAATCCATAGAAAGTTATTAACTCTTGAAATCTTGTTAAAATACACGAAATAGGTTCCTTTGTGCTGAAAAACTATGGACTGTTTTTTAAATCGCGGACTTTTTACGACAGCAAACATTTTCGCGGACGAGTATTAAAAAAGAGGACTGTCCTCAGTAATCGCGGACGTCTGGTAAGCCTACCCAATGTTAACCTTATGGGAAATAAGTAAAATTCTACATATCGGTTATTTCTCAATATATCTTGATAAAACTTGGTAAGTTGCTTCTTCTAGTTCAGTTCTACTGAATATTGAATTAAAACCAACCAGTTTTAATATACATGTAGCAGAAAACCTGCACACTCATTCCCCATGTTATTCTTATGGAGCTTACCAAAACATGTCAAATCTCGCTATCCTAATCTCGATTATATTTCAACACGGATTGAAATATGTTGTTTTGCATTTGAAATTCGCTGGTATGCAGGTCTGCTGCAACGAGGGTATTTAAGGATTTATTAGATCAGTGGTTCCCAACCAGTTGACAAGCAAATTAATTTTATTTGACTTGTCAATTTAATTTTTAGATCCTACTAGCTGATCAACACGGTTTCACCCGTGGAAAAACAGAAAAACTTCCTCGAATTCATGATTTAATGTTTAGGTTGCCATCAGTGGCGGATCCAGAGCATGAGTTCGGGGGGGGGCAAGTAGGATTACGAGGGCAACCTTCGTGGCCCTCCCCCGGAAAATTGGTGAAAATTTGAACTGTAAACTCATGTTTTTAGGCAATCTAGAGACGAAAACATGCACAATTTTCAGTTTCAAACAACAGTTTTTATTAGATTTTTTTTAAGTATACTTGATTAGGTAATTAGGGAAATAAAAAAGACTCGTTTAGAGGTTCAAGCCTTAAACTTATTATTTACAATATTTTCTCCAGAAAACTTAAACTAAAAAAAACAATAAGTCTTAAGTCGAGCCTTCTTTTTCCAGTCTTTCCTCCCTTAGCATAACGTTCGATTATATTATCAACATTCATCTCAATATCACGATGTACGTATGTATAAAAGACATAATCCGTTCTACCTTTCTTCAACCATTCTTGTTCGTTGCCACGATTTAACTAGCTTTACATTTGCCTTTAGTCAGCGATCGGCAAATATACTAGCTATAATTTTTCACGGCCGATCGCGAGTTCCGCAAAGCTACATCTGCCATTTATCCGCGATCAACTGATACGCGCTATCGTATTTCGCGGCCGTTCACGAATTCCACAAAGTGTTTTTAGCCGTTCACCCGCGACTAAAAAATACTTGCGACCGTTATCGCGGCCGATCGCGAGTTTTGCAAAACTACGTTTGCCGTTTTTATTCGCGATCGGCTAATGCGCGCGATACTTTTTGCGGCCGATTGCGAATTTCTCAAAGCTGAATTTGCCGTTTTATTCGCGATCGGAAAATACGCGCGATCGTTTTTTGCGGCGGATCGCAAGTTTCGTGAAGCCACACTCTTTTTGCGATCGCTAAAACGATCCCGTCCCGAAAACTTCCTTAAGCTAATTTATATCCCACCCGGAAATCGGGAATTTCATTTTCACGAAAATTTCCCAAAATTTCTGATTTTTTCCCTCATTCTCGAGGGGGGGGGCAATTGCTCCCTTTGCCCCCCCCCCTTGGATCCGCCACTGGTTGCCATGACAACTTCATAAGCTTCCCTACAGAGTAGAAATCACAGTCTAGGAAAAAATACAGTCTCGTCACTTGCCGTATGTTGCAATGCATTTTGTTGTCCGCAGGGCGACACTAGCATTCCATGCGGCACGCAAGCACACTAACCCCACCTGATTGTACTCATGTGCCAGCCACCAGGATCGCATAGGGAGGACACTTTTTGTTGTTAGATAGTGGCTATTAATTTGATGAACTGCATTCTCAAATTTTTAGGATTTTATCAATATTTTTAACTCGTTCAAATTACTTTAAAAAAACCTCACGTGATGAAATATAATAGCACTGCGATTATGGCGCAAAAATAGACATGCCAATAACTATTGCAAAGGAGATATACGTTATATAGTGTAAAATTGAGTACTGCTCGGGTGACGAAAATCCCCAAACCACGGACATCAGTTTCCCGTCTAAGCTATTCACTCGCAGGGACAATGCACGCATTATTATTTACGAAACATTTATGGAAAAAGTTTACTAAATTTAATTTGAAACTTTAAAAAATATAAAACCATATAAGCAGTCTATGTTTACTATTTTAGTTAGGAATGCCGTTTCCAAAAAATTGACTTTCGTACCCTAGCAAATTTTAAGCAATTTGTTAATATATAAAGGCCTCGTTGCCTTTAGTTAAAAGTTATGATTTAAAGTGAATCAGAAAGTTTTTAAGACTTAGAACATTAATTAAGCTACAATTTGGCAGGTATTGTATGAACGTTGCTGTTATCCTCCTAAAACGTAATTAACTTAAAGTGCAAAAACGTTCAAAGTATACCTGCCCTGTATTAATAATGAATAAAATATTCCACAGAAAAATACCTTAAGATTGAAATGGATACTGAGAGATACAAACAAATTAAGTAATCTACTTTGCTACATTATGATAGGTGTTTTATATTTAACTTTGAGGAGATTATCTTTTGCCGTATTACAAGGTAAAATCTTTATATAAATATATACTTCATCACCAAAGTGGAAATACAATCTTAAATGACAACTATAGTTTATTTCTAAACTTATGATCGGTAAAATACCAGAGAAAGTTAGAGAGAGAGAGAAATAATTACATTTATTCGGAAAGTAATAAAACGATTAGGAATCAAAATTAAGGCCAAGAGAAAATAGCCGTATTCTGATTCGACTGCACGATTTTGCATTATTGTTTTCAAGACATTCAGCGAACTGACTCTTCAATCACAGAGTGTTACATTTTTTAGTGTTTGAATAATGAACAATTGAGACATTAAAAAAATGGTGACGGTTTGCTGCAGATGGCATATAAGAGTTCGGTTTACTATATATATACCTCCTGGCACATTTCACACTTAAGCATTAAAGTAAATTAATTAATTATTAAATTCGGTAACTGAATTTCAAAAGAGTAAACCGATTGCTTAAAAAAGATTCAAAAAGATTGCTTCATTTTTATTTTCTTATTAGGTGTATTGATTTTTTCTTGTTCAATTTGTTTCTTCTTTATTACTCTCAACGTCGTGGTTTCTTTGTTTTCGGAACATTTGGCTTCTGTCGTTGTCGTCTGGTCGATCGTTGGTTGTTGAAATAAACTAGGAATAGCATTCCAAATTAATTTATTTCTTTGGTTGTTCATAAATTGGGAGTGTTCGAAATGTAGTGCACAAAACTTAATGTTATTGACGTTATTGTTTAGAAGTGAAATATCTTTACCGACCAAGTCTAACCGTCCACTGTTAAGGACCCATTGCTCGGCTCGCTGGATGTCTTTCGGAATCCTATAAAAAGACACACTTGGAGATTTCTTTTTAAAATGTTTGCAATTGTGTGCTGAACACACATCCCCTCTCTTGAAGGGGCCATTCCTTGATCAAACAGTTGTCCAGTTAAAATATAATTACTTTTTGATTTAAACAATTTTATATGCGTTAAAATGTAAACAAAGTGTATATTGTGTCGTCAAAACTATGATGTAAACAAAATTTTGACACACAGTTAGAGATCACCTGATTGTTTCTTGAAAGATTGTTTTTTGCTGCCATAATTGCATTAGGGAGTGCACGTTTTTCTTTTGAGTGACGGGACTATTCATAGCCATCTCTAGTAATATGGCTATGAATAGTCATATTAAAAAAAAGTCCAAAAAAAACGTTTTTTGGGAAGGTGGTTAAATGACACATCATGTGATTTTGTTGTGAATAGATTAATTGTGCTTGCGTGCCACCAGGGTTGCGTAGGGGGGACACTTTTTGCACCCAATTGTCGAGACTGTATTTTTTCCTAGACTGTGGTAGAAATCAAATAAAATTCGCTTTTTAGAAGCTTGCTGTTTAATTTCAAAAAAACTTACGCTAGTTTTAATTCGTCTTAAACCTTCCCATATGTGCATACAATACATAATAGTAGTTTTCATCACTAGGAGCGAAAGTGGCTCTTTTTGGTACGAGATCGTAATTTACAGGCGAGGCGCAGCCGAGCTTGGAAATTCGATCGAGCACTACATAATTTTGAGGTTATCCAAAATAGTCATCGTCATTTACACATTTGTTAGTTGTTTACAAACACAAGTTAAGAAATCGTTCAACCTTTCAAACGTAACAAACAAATTTTGACATTAGAGTACGGCAAAATTTACCATATGTTTTTTCAGTACTCCTATTCGAAGTGATCCAATACACCCGTCGCAGCAGACCTGCGTACTCAGCGAATTTCCATAGGCTTTATTTTTTATATGTGAGCATTCAGCTTATGTAAAGGAAAATATCGTTTGAATATGTTTTGTAAATTATAGACTATATTTAAAACTTATATTTAATCACTCATAAGCTTCAAACATGAGGACAATTTACAAGGGCATCACATTGGTTTTTATAGTAATATATACACTTTTTGTATTTTATAAGTTCTTAGCCTTTTAATTTTCAATAAATGTAGTCTTTTTATAGTATATAAATGTCAGGAAACATATAATCAATAAATTCAAAATACTGGAAAACAAATAATATAATCTCATGAACAAATTAAATTCAATCATATGGTTAATATTATAAATAAAACATCCCTATTAGTTGCAGCAGACCTGCATCTCCAGCCAATTAAAAAAAATATCATTCCTCAGACTTTTAAACATACCATAATTATGCTACATTTTCAGGAAGTCTAGACCAAGACACCCCCCCCCCCCCAATACACATAGTTTCTTCATAAAACTTAAAAATAAGTTACATTTTTAATATAGTATATATTCTATGCAAAATCATGATCAATGAACTCTAACCATTCAAAATAAAGACAAATACAATATTCACCTGAAAATTTAAATCTATATATATAATTCCGTAAGTCAAATTTTTGTAAAGAAATTGTGAGTGACTGGATGGCCGTAGAAGGATGGGAGGGGTCTTATTTTAAAGGTCTTGACGTGAATTTTGAGGGAAAACTATTCATTTTTCTTATTTTTTTACCATAAATTCGCAACAGAATAAAACTTTTCCCATTAAAACAACATGGGGTTTAATTTGTTTACATCTTTTGAAATTAAAACAGCTGTGCCACAGAGTTGTATCATATATTTAATTTCGTAAGGCGATTCTTTGCGTCAAAATTGTGGGCGTCTGGCAAGTCGTAGGAAGATGGGAGACGGCTCAAATTAAAGGTCTCTATTCCGTGATGGCGGGAAAAATACTGAAATTAACCAGAAATCGAGAAATAACGTAAAAAATCTGCCATTTAAAAAGCATTGGGATCTAAAAAAGTCTGCTTTGTTTACATTCAAACATTGTGGTACTGATGCTTTATTCAAAGACATATGCTAGATGTTGACATCTGGTTTTTTTCAAGATGCAGCTAACTATGTTCAATGTACTATAACAAATAAATATTTTAACTTTAAGATTTTCAGACTTATAACTACGGCTTTGAGTATACATTTACAATTTAAAATTATAAAGAGTTAAGTGTGTTTGTTTCGTTTACGTTATAACCGATTTCAAACCGATACAATGCCAAGTGGTCGATATAAATATATATGTAGGCAAAATTGTAGAAGTTTGGAAAGTCGCAGGATAATAGGAGGGGGCTCAAATAGAAGGTCTTGATGCCAGGGACCCATGAAGTACGGAAATTTCTTAAAGTTTATCAGAAAATAAGATCATTGTAATCTAAAAACGTCTATGCTTTGTTTACATTAAAACATGTGTTGCTTATACTTGATTTAAAACCACGTGCTAGAGCTAGATGTTGATATATGGTTTGTTTATAATCCAGCAAAATAGGTTGAACGTACTATAACACATGACTGTTTTTTTTTTTACTTTTAAATTTTCCGTTCTTATAATTTAGGGATCTCAACCTTAAAAAGCCAGACAAATTAAATTCGACCTTTACACTGTATCATGTAGTAGTAGCTGATGCTGATTTAAAGCCAAGTGATTTGTAACATTTACACAATCGAATAAGCGCAGGCTATAGGTACAGAGAAGACCTCATTCATCACTTTTAGGGCCCAGCTCTACCGTTTTTATGCGCGGTCGGAAATGGTCATAGTTTTGACTGAGAAACAACAGTGTGCTGCACTAAAAGCTATTGAATGTAACATAAACTTTAAATTTGATCCTACCAAAAAGGTTCACATTTAAATTTGGATAATCAAAAGTATATTTAATCTTGGATCTACAAAGACAAAGCGGTATTTACTCCCGGGCAACCATAAAAATCTTTAATATTAACTATTTACCAAACTCATGGTCTCCAAACCTAACTTCCTCATGAAGTAGAGCCAAAGTCTCCAACGTGGAGCGTGGAGTCGTCAACGGGAGACCATTTTCTGATTTCATCCTTATTTATTTTATTTTCTTTTGGGAAATAATTTAAGTGCTACAGTCTGTGGTTAACCTTAAGAATTTCTGCAAACCATGTCCATATGTTTAATTGTAAACAAAGTGGACTGAGTTTGTTTTGAGAACGACGGATAGCGCCACTGTTCCAAAACATTCAGCCCTTTACTATACTGAAGTAACGCCCTTTCTTAAAATTCTGATACTTACTAGCAAATGTCAAAACATCTTTAAACATTACTCTTTAAACGTTTAATTCCGTCAAACTGTTACCGAGCCATGAGTGTGAAGGAAACATTAAATATCCAGCATTTGTACTTTATTTTTAGGGGCTTTTGCCCCTACAAGCCACTAGTATAATCATATGTTCAGACTTTTATTTTAAAATTACCCTATATTAGGGTAAATGTAGGGATTTAGGGTAATTATAATGCAACTTTTGGGGAATTTTCAATGAAAACAGGGTAATTATTCTTTTTTAAGGGTAAAACCAAAACTAATATAGGACAACGTACTGTGTTTAGCACTTTCAATATCTCAGCAACGGATTGACATAGAATAATAATTGAAAATGCTAAATTGTTTGTTTTTTTAAGCTGAATCCAATTTTGACAATTAAATTTACAAAAAATTAATATAAAGATATCAAATCCCAAAAATAAATTTTATTTTGTCAAAAAACTGTCCTTAGAGTTAACTAAAAGCGCTGGTTTTCGAACTCGAAGTAGTAAATGTCACTCTAGACGTATGTACCAAATTTCATCGCGATTGGACCTTTTTTACGAAAGTTATCGTGCCTACGGACAGGCATATATATATATACTTATATATATATATATATATATATATATATATATGAAAATGAACGAATGGTGTTTTTGAGGTCTGGGGGCATAAAAATGAAAAGTTACGGTGGTCCCGTGCTTAAGTCTTACCATGCCGCCTACGGTAATAGCTACTTCCCTATAGGGGGAAATTTGCTAAAAACGATCATTTTGCGTACGATTTAGAGAACTATAAACGGCTGTTTTCCGGACAGTGATGAAATATACTCGTACTTCACTACTAGTCACGGAAGTAGCCCATTTCGAGGCAAGATAGTGTTTTACTTGCGAGGCGAAAGCCGAGCATGAAAAACACTATCGAACCCCGAAATGGGACTTTTGTGACGAGTTGTAAACAATACTTTTCATCACGATGCAAATAAGTAACTGACCTTATAAAAAAACTTATAAAAAAATCATCCAACATTTCATAATTTTGTCATTTTTCTATAAGCAAACACAATTCGGCTGAACTGTTTATTTTGTTTAGAGTCAGCTGGTTAAACTGTCAAAATTGGAACTTCGTTTGTTTTGGTAAGGCAAAATTTGGTTTGGGTACGGAAATAGTTTGTTTGGGTACGGAAATGCAATGTTTGGGTACCGAAAAATCCGCTGATCATTATTTGTTTTGATATAAGGAAATCGAGGGTTTTCGTTTTCGTAGATCTCAGCTGTACGGTAACGGGCGATTTTCGTATACAGAGTGATGAAAAATAAGTTTCAGCCATACCCGTACTCAAGTTTTTGCGTGAAAAGCGGTCTAATATGTGATGTTAAGCGTTACCAACAGAGTGACAGAAATTGAGATAAGGCTTGATTCGGATTCTCTGACCTTCAAAACGCAAAAATAACCAATAATTTCATAATTCTAAGCAATGTAAAGACAAAACTCTAATTTTATTTATATAGATTTTAACTTATAAGCATATTTTGACAAATCATATGTTAAACCTTAGTATTGCTCAATTGTATTATAGCCTATATGACGAAAGAAATCTGAATTTTGCAAATGTGAAAAAATTCCAGGTACACGAGAAAAACGTTTGTTATCGTCTGTTGTAAGTTTGGTCTGTTGTAAGTTTGCCGTTGTCTGTTACTTGGAACTTTGTATATCACTTATATTTTATGATAAAACTTTGATTACATAAACAAGTCAAGCAAAGTCATTCTAAGTATACTGTGCTTTCACCAACCCATTTTCGATTATTACTTTCTTTGCTAATGTGAAATAATTTCCAGGTACACGAGAAAAAAGTTATTTCTGTCTGTTATTTATTTGGAATTTTACATATCACCACAGATAAACGAATATCTGTGATATAACTCATATTTTATATTAACAAAATTTTTAATAAATAAACAAGTCAAAGTCATTCTAAGTATACTGTACTTTCACCAAAGAACGTATATTTAGGCCTACAAAAAGATAAGAGATCGAATTATAGTAATGCCACCAAATTACCACTGTAAAACTGGCACTATTTTTCCAGTGAAAAGAACATTGTACAATGCCAAAATTTTTGATAAAAAACTCATTTTTGAAAATGGCAAAAATATTAGGTCTAATTGACTTTGACAACCAAACAAATATTCCGCACGAAATTGCATGCATGGAATGACAATAAACAAGTAGTCTATATATATAAAACCATTTATAAAATATATTTTCGAATAACTTTAGTATGCATAATTACAATTTGCAGAGTTTGCAAGTGAAAAGTATTTAATTCTCCACGGAAAGGGCCAAATAAATATTCCTACATCCCCTACTTTTGCACTGTGGTTGTGGGATATTAATCGCCCTTAGTTCGTGAAATACGACTGTCACTTCTGCTACGGGTATCTTGCGTTTATCATTAGAATAAGTTAAATTCAGGCAAGTTTTGCAATCGTGGATTATTATATCTGATATAATGCCCTGAAATAGTATATTACATTACTAGGCCGGGAAGTCCTGTTTTGCAGGACGAGCATGATAGTTCCCGCGCGAGCGAAAGCGAGTGCGCCGAGTGCGGGATTTTCATGCGAGTACGGCAAAACTTCCCGGCCGTGTAACGTACGATATTTTTCATCATACTACGCAGAAAAAACATTCTTTCAATCATCACGTAGTCCTTGCATAAACATACGTTTCTCAATCCCTCAAACCTAACCTATAACAAACATTTGCTACAGATGCAGTGCTGCCACTACATTCCTCTAAAAAGTAACCAATAAACAAGCATTAAACGTCGGTTTGCTGCAAATCAGCTGATTGTTTACTTCCGTTTTATCCGGCCTGGGCCGGATAAATGTTTTTCCGTCCTAGGACGGCAATGGGTAACTTTCGAGCCAACAAAAAGGAACTGAAAACAAATGTTTCTGAGTCAGTATGATGAAAACCGAATTTGTAATTTACAATTTCGTTCTAATTTAAAATATGGTACGAAATTGGCTCATTATGGCCAAAATAGACACTGAAAATTTAATAACCTCTTAATTTTTTGTTCGACGGAACAAGGTTCGTTCGGAAACCTAGTATTTAATTTTTTTTCTACTTCTTCGATCTCTTGCGAACCACCTATAGGCCTTCGCGTACTACCAGTAACTATTTTTGATGATGGGAGAGGGCTCAATTAAAGATCTTGATGTCAGGGACTCGGGAAAAATACTGAAATTTCTTGAGATCCACCAGAGAATGTGAAATAACGTAAAATATCAGCATTTAAAAAGCATTGAAATCTAAAAGTGTCTGCATTGTTTACATAAAACATGTGGTGCTTATACTTCATTCGAAGCCACAAGCTAGATGTTGATAGATATAAATATGTAGATTAAACGTATTATAACAAATTAAAATTTTACTTTTAAATTTTCCAATTTTATAATTTTGTGGCCTTAACCTTTCACAATTTAAAAAACCTGAGGAATTTACCTGAGGAACGCCTGTTTTGTTTACATTAGAACATGTAGTAGCTACATATGATGCTGATTTAAAGCGAAGCAGGGCCGGCTCTACCATATAGGCGAAGTCCGCCAAGGGCGCCAGGGCCTGAGGGGCGCCAAAGGGGGCGCCAAGCGGCCCCGTTTTTTCATGAAAGGAAGACGCAAATAAAACACTTTTATTTTGGAAAGGAAAATCATGAAAGTAGCCCAAACTTTAATTTATATTTACATTTTATTATTATTAAATTACAAGTTTAATTTGGGAATAGCTCGCAGAAATATGCTCTGCTTGTTGCTCTTTAATAAAACTAAAACTACAAAGTTATCTCCAATGGAGGAAAATCCTACTCTTCCAAACATGTGATTATATACCAATGCTAAGCATATGCGACATTCTCTGCTCTCTAGGCTAAGGTGACCAGACGTCCTGTTTTGAACGGGACAGTCCCGTTTCTTAGCGACGTGTCCCGTTGTCCCGACGAACTCTCTCGGGACGCCCATTTGTCCCGTTTTGGCGTTATTGGTGAGAAAAATACTTAGAAATACGTTTAAATGTAAAAGGAACTCTTAAATCATTTTTTTCAGTTCTTTTGTAGTTTCCTAGGAACTTAAAATTAATAGTTAACATTAACTAGGGTCTACACATATTTCCAATCTGGAAGTGACTAAAACCCACCAAAATGCTCCTAATTTTTAAAAAGTTTTTGGAAGAGGACGCCCGGACCCCCCTCTCTTAGTGGTGGGGGGGGGGGGGGGGGTGTATGGAAATAAATTTTAGTGTAAAAAACTCTTAAATAATTTTTTCCTATTCTTTTGTAGTTTCACAGTAACTTAAAATTAATGGTAAAGATGAACTAGAGTCTAGCACGTATTTTCAATCTGAAAGAGTCTAAAAACGCACCAAAATGCTCCTAATTTTTCAAAAGTTTCCGGGGGAGGGCCCCCGGACCCCCTCTCTTTGAGGGGGATGCACCCCCCGGAGGTCGACGTCCCGTTTTGGCTGCTCCAAAATCTGGTCACCTTACTCTAGGCGCCCTCGCCGGGGCCGTTAGAATTTCTACTATGTGGTCACTGGTTATACATTAGTTTAGGTTTATTTTTATCTTGACAGCCAAATTTCAAGACTGGTCCACTGTAGTAGTACGTGTGGTTAGCGTAAAAACCTTGCACTTTTTGATACAGCTTAGCCACTTGGTATGTGTATAGAAGATACCAGTAGAAGTAGTTTTGACCGCAGAACCAACCTTGAATTCTTGTAGATCACCCCCATATCAGCCATTAAAGATGACCGCCATTACATTCATAAATTGCTCTATAACTCCGGTAATAGTATTCCGATCTTGATAAACCTTATTTGTTTGAAAGATAATTTTAAAATAAAAGTTTTGTATTTTACATTTTTTTCTAAAGTTAATAGTTTTCTATTTATATTTGAAAAACGGAATTTTCCATTTAATTCCATAAGAAAGTCTAATTCCTCAATAAAAAAGCGTTTTGAGGGGGTTCAACAAGGTTCAAGCTAAATGTAGAATATTCTCTAGGTTGAAAACTTACTCACAAAAATTTTATTCCAAGTGGCCAACTATTATCAGAATAATTGCATCAAAAAGATATACGCACAGACCATTTCCCGAGTTAGCCTAGTTTTTTTTCGGTATTTTATGGAGAAAAAATACATTATTAAGGTGAAACCTGAATAAAAACGAAGAAAAATAACTAAATGACTAAGAAAAATCTTCCATAACAGTATAATTCTATTTTTTCATCCATTTTGAAGGTCCAAAAGAAGTTTTTTGGTCGCCCTATGTTAAGTATAGAGCAGAAGAACAGGCTCTGACTTTTTTCGTAATAAATATTTTATCCGTCGATAGAAATGAGTAAAAATTCATGAACATATTTACCTTGACGTACCTTAACAACACTTTTACTGAACTTAGAAAGGGGGGGGGGCCAAACGATACTTTCGCCTAGGGCGCCTATAAATCTTGAGCCGGCCCTGAAGCCAAGTGATTTGTAACGTTAAAATAATATATTAGATCAGGCTGTAGGTATATTGAAGAATTCTCATTTTTAAGGCCCATCTCTGCCAGTTTGATGTGAGAAACGGCCATACTTTCATACTTTTGACCGAGCAATAGCAGAGTGAGCTGCGCTAGCGATTGAGTGCAATGTCAACTTTAAATGTTATCATACAGAAAGATTCACTTTTAAATTTGGCCAGTAAAATTATATTTCGCCTCGCCCAATAGTATATTAGCATATTGTATAGCCTAAAATGTAGCTTCGATATCGCAGGTCTCCATATAAGTATCCTTTGATTGACCAATATACTTTCGAACCAGTTAGGCTACACACGAGCTTGTTGGCAGTTGTTCGATGACATCTCAATTTTTTTTAATTTTTGTGTTAAATGCCATGACTTTCCTGGGGTATATAAGTCAAGTGCTGCAATCTTAAGAACTTCTTCAAACCATATTGAATAACACATTGAAACACATTGAATACTTAGCTGGTAAATTGAAAAAAATTGCTCTTTATTACATGAGAAACTTAAAAAAGAGCATTTAAAGTCACTGTTCTTCTCATGGTTTGAGACTCAGTACGGTATGCAACCATTCATTATGGTGGTACTTTTCCTACAATTTTAAAACCTATTGTTATGATTCAAAGGTTTGTTATCCGCACCATTAATTTTGCATTTTGTAAAAAAGACTGATAGAGTTTCATATTTATTTATAGAAAATAATTACCAAACAATTAGCCAGTTAGTTATACGGGTGTTTTTTTTTCAAACGCAACCCAAAACTTTATTTTATCAGTGAAGGATTATTAACCCCCAAAATCCCTGGATTTGACGCCACTACATTATTTTCTTTGGGGATACATAAAAAGTAAGGCCCACGAAAACGATTCACAGGATATTCAGCACCTCAAAAATAGATAACAAATTTGATGCAAGACATTCAACGAGATACCTTACAACACGTGTTCGGGAATTTGATGAAGAGAGCACAACTTTATACAAATGCCAATGACGGAATGTTTGAACACATAATGTAAACTACGTGATCAAACTTAAATAATAGGTTGTATAACATGTGAAGATTAACAAAACAATACTCATTTTTATATTTATACTAGCAGTTATACCCGCGGCTTCGCTCGCTGAAATTATAACAAATGTTTGGTTTAAATACACATTATTTGTTATGGTGCGATTTTGACAAATTTCGAAATTGACTGATGATTTTAATGATTTATCAGAACAATACCTTTTTGACACTTAATTACACCCTTAGGCTTAATTTCACCCCAGATTGAAATGAGAGAATAAAACGTTTCCTCGATAAATTTTAATTTTTCCCGCAAATGGTTTGAGTTGGCTACCATGTAACAATTCATTCTTATTTTTCAATTTATTCTTAAGAATACTGAAATTTCCTAGTTAATCTATTATTTAACTTATAACTTTGTGTTTCTAGTAGTTAGCATTAAAAAATTACTCCAGGGTTTTGAACTCAGAAGTTTCATTGCACCACGCTGACCCCTAAAATCTTTCGGCCAATTTGACTTATAAGAATAAGAGGCATATGATGTATAGTATAGCTGATGTAAAAAACAATAATACAGCTAAGGACGGACTCTAGACCTAGCATATGCACTTAGTATGTTTATTAATAGACCACAAACTGTAAGAAAAAATATAAAAGACATGTATTGGCCAAAAAATTAGGAAAATAGTTCCACAAAATGTTATTCAATCATATTGAGGATTGGGTTACGCGTTTAGCAGGTAGAGGCAGAAATGTACGGTAGAAATAATATATTTGTTCGAATTTGGCCTAAATTGTTCTCGGCTAGCACGCAAACCCTCCTAAAATTTTAAATTCCGACTACCCCGATTCTATAAAATAATGGCATGACGGAATGAAATATCTCTGCAAACTTTCAAAATTACAGTTTGATTTCTTTGGGGATCCGTAAACGCGAGCAGCCTATGTGGTTCTGACAAATATATAATGGAAGGTAACCGCAATATTTTTGTATAGTTCATTGTTTTGGTAGATAGAGTTTTTATTTTTTGTCTCTTGAAAATATCCGAGAGATATCATCCACAATTTTTAATCATAGCTCTAAAAACAAAAAAAGCCGCCATTTTGAATTTTTCAATTTACCTTATTGTAGCTTTTTCAGAGAACACATTTTGAAAACCTTCATTGGTTTGCACCTAGAGCCTATCATCCTATCAAGAATAGTTGAGCCAAGTTTCGTGGTCCAAAGCCCTACATTGTTTTAGAAATTAAGCTTTGAAAACTAAAAATGACCGCCATCTTTAATTTTATAATATGCCCTATTTTAGCTTTTTGAGAGAATATATTTTAAAATCCTTTCTTAGTACGCATCGAGAGCCTATAAAGATTATTTGTGCCAAGTTTCATGGCCCAAAGCCTTATAGTTTTTGAGAAACTGTGATCAGTGAGTCAGTCAGTCAGTCAGTCAGTCAACCGTTTTGGCTTTTAGGGAATTTCCCCTATAGGGAAGAAGGTCCGTATTACCGTAGGTCTCATGGTAAGACCTAAGCCCGGGACCACTGTAACTTTTCGTTTTGGTGCCCCCAGAAGTCAAAAACACCATTCGTTCAATTTCTATATATATATATCTATGTGGCTGTAAGCACGATAGCGCTCGCAAAAATGGTCCGTTTGGAATTAAATTTGGCACAGACGTGTAAAGTAGTTATTATTCGGACGAGTTCGAAAACCAGCCCGATCAGACCATCGGGAGAGGGGGTAGGGGGGGGGATGAACACCCAAAAAATGGGTTTTTTGAGTTTTTACATAGAAAAATAGAAATAATCATATTTGTGTTGCCACCATTGGATTCAGCTAAAAAAACAAACAATTTAGTATTTTGAATCACTGCTCTATGTCCATTGGTTACTGAGATATTAAAAGTGGTAAACACAGTACGTTGGCCCAATGTTAACCTTATGGGAAATAAGTAAAATTCTATATCTCAGTTATTTCTTAACATATCTTGATAAAACTTGGTAAATAGCTTTTTCTAGTTCAGATCTACTAAATAATGAATTAAAACCACCCAGTTTTAATATACCTGTAGCAGCAAACCTGCATACTCATTCCCCATGTTATTCTTATGGAGCTTACCAAAACATGTCAAATCTCGCTATGTTGGACTGAAATATGTTTTTTGCATTTGAAATTTGCTATAGTATTAAGGTACTATAGTACTTGCTATAGTATTTGCTATATTTGACATGTAAAGTAGTAATTATTCGGTCGAGTTCGAAAACCAGCCTGATCGGACTATTGGAAGGGGGGTGTAAACCCCTCCAAAAATGGGTTTTTGGATTTTTACATAGAAAAATGAAAATAACGTAATTTTGGTTTACAACATTGAATTTAGCTTAAAAAAATTATTATTTTGAATTTTTGCTCTATGGCCATTTGTTGCCGAGATATCGCTAGTGGTAAACACAGTACTTTGTCCCAATGTTATCCTTATGGGAAATAAGTAAAATTATATATCTCGCTTATTTCTCAACATATGTCAATAAAACTTGGTATATGGCTTCTTATAGTTCAGATCTACTAAATATTGAATTAAAACAACCTAGTTTTAATGTAGGACCTGTTGCAGCAAACCTACATACTCATTCCCCATGTTATTCTTATGGAGCTTACAATAACATGACAAATCTCGCTATATTGGACTGAAATATGTTTTTTGCATTTGAAATTTGCTGAGTGTGCAGGTCTGCTGCAACGGGGGTATTATATATATATATAGATATGCATGTATTTTTTTGTAACTGAGTCTTTGTTCTCGTTGCTAGTCAGCAATACTTAGCAGTTTGTTTATAGTCGAAGCCAAAATTAGGATTTGCCAATAAATCCTATATTTGGATAATTAGGATCCAACGTGGGGCCAACGATGTGTGTTAAAGCATTTTTTAAATACAGTAAAGTCAAATTTTTGAGTTTTTTTCCATCAGAGTCTTAGTTTACGTTACATTTGTTCATGTTTGATTATAGTGCATAATAGAGCCAAAAGTAGTATTTGTCAACAATTATTCAATGTTGGGCCAACGACGTGTGCTAAAGCATTTTTTATCAAACTAGTTTATTTGAGATCCTATTCCACCAGACTTAATTTTTGTTATAGTTTTCATGCAAACCACCTAACATACTCCACCTGCGGGAGTCGACCAACATCGCCGTCATTTTACTGAGCTCGCGCCAAGCTAAAGGCAACGCTCTCAAGCAGAAATCCGAGAGCGATTCTTATTTAATGTGCAGGCGTGTCTCCTACGATGATTTCATGACGATGACATCAAGGAACCAACCATAGATTAATAGACCCAGAGCTGAACAATGCCAGTAGGGTTAGCCGGCCACGCCCGAACTTAGCCGAGTGTGTCCGAACACTCCATTGACTTCGTGACGTGTCTTATTGCTTCCGCGCGTACGATATTGGCTTGCGACCCGCACCCTTCCCGTTGTAAATCCTCATAAACATTTTCATCTTTTTAGCCAATAATTTTGTGGTTTGCATAGTGTTTTTTCTGTTCAAATATCTTTTCATGAAATGTTTAGAAAAATTATATCAATCAATAAATACACCTAAAACAATAAAGAAAATACCATATGGAAATTTACTGAAACAAAAACGTATTACAATTAGTATAGTATGTTCATGCCGACACAACAACATAACATGTATGTATGTGTGTATAGTTGTTTCATCCCTCCTAGGTTATCTTCTTAATTATATATATATATATTTTTTTTATTGAATTATGTATGGACTCCGACGCCACTGTTTGCCATAAAACATACGCATGCATGTGAAATTTCACGGTGAAGGGGTATAATGACATCCATGTCGTCCTAACTCAATTGTAATACCCCCAGAGGCCCAAAAGAGTTCCCATGTTAACCTTATGCAAAGATATTGTACACATAAAAGCTTTTGTTTCCTTGAACAGGCCACAAAAGCTCAGGGTCGTGTGGTCATCTTTGGCAAATAGTCAAAGGCATGACAAGGTCTGTCGGGTTCAGCTAATTTATATCTACTATAAGATCATTTATATTTTGATTAGGATTTTTGCGGACATTTGCCATCACTGATTAGTAAAAAAACAGTTTCACGACCACCACCACCAGTATTTTTACTAATCAGTGATGGCAAATGTCCGCAAAAATCCTAATCAAAATATAAAATCACCATCACCAACAATGAATTTCAAACAAAGATAATTTATAACTATCAAAAACAAGACCGGGCCCATCATCGAGCCCTGCGGGACTCCATGAACTGCATTTAGGGGTTGAGATTGTGCCCCACTCAAGGATACAATTTGTAATCTATTTTCAAAATAAGGTCAATGTTTGCAGCGCAACGCCACTTACGCCATATATATAGCAAGTTTGTCTAAAAGAATCTGGTGTGAAATACAATCGAACGCTTTACTAAGATCGCAAAGCGTCAAAGAAAGCGCGTCGGTTGCCTCAGATGCTTCCTGCACTCTAGTTACAAGTTCGGCTACTGCAGTAACTGTCGATCTATTTTTTCTAAAACCGTTTTGTAGATCTGAGAAAATGTTGTTACTCTCTAAAAAGTTTACTAGTTGGCATTTCATTATCGTTTCAATTATCTTGCCAAACACGGGAATCACCGAGATAGGCCTATAACTGTTTAGGCTAGTAGGGTCTCCTTTCTTATAGATAGGGACAGTGCGTGCAACTTTCAAGACGTCAGGGAAAATTCCCAAACTTAAACAACCATCGATGATAGTGGCCAGAGGTTGAGCAATGATAATTAACAAAGATAAGGGACAATGTGTCAGCTGGAAATTATTAAAAACAAATAATAAAGATGTTCGTTCAATGTAGGGAAGTTTGGCGCAGTAAGACAATTGTCGGCCCATGCGTTATCATATGAGGACTTTCTTATTCGCGCGCCACCTGATAATAATTTATTTAAATTAATCTCTAGCAAAAACGAGAAATCTTAAAAAAATGTTGAGACAAAAAAGTAAATCCGGAATGTTATCTACAACTTTGTCACTGACACTTTTTACCTGGCCAAAATATAAAAAAACTTCCTCGCTTACTACTTTTGTCACCTATTATTTTAATAGTAGCCTATCAAAAACATTTTGCACTAAACAAATTATTAAAATCTATGTAATCAGTTTTCGGAATCACAGTGGTTACCATAAGATTCGTCATTTCAAGCTGTAAAATGTGATATAAAATTATATTTATTTACTCAGGTTATTGTTTGGTAAATGCCAGTTTGACTGAAGCGTTCACTCGACTGGCGTCGGGGTCCCTCCAGATTAGACCTTTGTGCCACCCAACGGTGAAAACGATGGCACGGTTTTCGCCTGACTTTAGCATTGGATGGCGCGATCCAGTTATATTTCATCCGATGTTGTACCAAAATAAAGGTTATCGGCCCTAAATGTGTAGGCTTTATTTGAATTTTGAAAATATTTATGTTAACTGGGTCAAAAATGGATAATAAACTTTTCTTATGGAGATTTAACAAGGGGGAAAAAGGGAAAAAATCAACTTTTCCAATCCTTTGGACAGTACGTCTGAGAATTCCACTGGACCCATTTTCATGCGGTTTGTACCAAATAAAAGCTCAACTTTTCTATATTTGCAGGTTTTATTCACCTTTACGTTATCTTGCTTTTTTAAACCAAAAAAATCCATATTTCCAAAACTTTGCAATGATATAATTTAACAGCCATTAATTCAGCTGATTGTGAAGACACGAGGTATGTTGTCTAACGACAGAAAAAGAGCAAACGCTCAAGATGCATTTGGTTTAGCATTGCCAGTACCTACATAAAAATGTATGTATTATCATGTATTATACTTTAAATAGAATGAAAAAAGAGTTTTATATTATTTAAATTATAGAGTTTTATAGGTGTTAATAAAAAATAAGATTTGATTACTAAATTCTTTAGTATTATAACTACACAATGAAATGGAATGAAATGAAATGAAATGAAATTCGTTTATTCCTTTAACAACATTACAATAATACTATTCACATAACATAAATTATCGATAGGAATTAGTTCCCCACATGGGTCAAAGCATGTGGCTGGGGAACGAGTCAAAAATCAACCACTTTAGAAGAATTATTTTAGTAAAAAAAAGTAAAGAATAGTAAGTTTTAATTAAACATAAAAGTACAAAAATAAATTTAAACAAAAACAAAATATGCACGCAAATACAACTGGGACAATAGTTTAAATTTAGGACGGAAGTTATGGAGTAATAATACAACAGTAATATAAAAGTAAACACGCCATTGCAATAACCAAGAATCTCGGTCCAGTCATGCTCACATTCACAGGAACCACGCGTTCGACGGACGGACGAACCCTCACTCACACACACACACACACACGCACTCACACTCACACACCCATACGCAGTTGCAATCGCTTTGTGACCTTGACCCTAGGTATACGGGGAAGTAAAGAAAGTCTTAATTTGATCTCGCCCTATCTCCAATAGCCATTTGTCAACAATTTTTTTATAAGTGCGGTTGCTACAGGGTAGAGGATATTTAATATGATTCGGAAGTCGAGGAAATACTAAATTAGCTAAATTAGCTACATATAGAAGATAACACCGAGATGTTTATATTCGGCCACTCTTTCAATACACTCACACGTTTTACATTCATTCGCCCTGTCACTCCCACATGTATGTAAACGTAGATACAGGTTAACTGGATCGTGGTCGGCTCTCAGAGAAATAGACATATGCTTTGTTTTTTAAATATATACAGAGAGCCGGCTTTGATCAAACCACCGCTTGGCAGAGGATAGGCCCCGCTCCGCCAAACGGTAAGCTGGTTCCTCCCAGCTGTCGCCCTCAAAAAGTAAAGCTGAGTCGTCAGCATAAAGAAAAACCCGTCCCTGTTCCAAATTAACCCTACCCAAATTATTTATACAAAGAAGGAAAAGAAGAGGTCCTAATGTGCTACCTTGTAAAACTCCGTAATCAATCTGAAGAGGAGCGCTGGATTGACCAAGAATTTACACTATTTGAAAACGCTCACACAGGCACCTCCTAAACCAATCAAGAGCAACTCCCCGTACTCCACTTATTTCCAGTCTACGTATTAGGATTTCTCTGTCAATAGAATCAAAAGCCTTAGCTAAATCAATAAAAATCAACAACGGTTTTTATTACGTCCTATATATAGCATCGTGAGTAAGTAAGAAGAGATCGACGTTAATATTTTTATCTTTCCTGAAACCAAACTGATTTTCAAATAAAATATTTCGTGAAACAGCTGATATCAATAACGTTGATGGTCTAAATAAATATTTATTACAATGGCAAATTGTAAAAGGTCGGTTTTAATGGTTCACATTCATATTAAATGTCATTTTGATACCTACGATGAATGCTACATTTGAAAACATCTATGTTAATTGGGTTCAAAGGAAAATAAACTTTTCTTACGGAGATTTAACATAGGGAAAATTAAACTTATGATTGCGAGCCTGACAATACTATTAGACCGATTTACACACGGCTGGTATCGATCAAAAGGTAAATTGTATCTATATTTACATGCAGGTTGTGTTAAATGAAAGGTAATGAACTCTATATATGCCCATTTGCTTGAAAAGTTAAATATTCCTTCATTTTGTATTTTAGAAATGGAATATAAAATATTTTTCCCACAACCGCGCGTAAAGTGTCAGTTTACGCACCGAAACCCAATCGTAAAACAGCTGTTTACTGGGGAGCGAGCGATAATGTATTTGAAAGTCTTTGGAGCGAGCGTAAAGTATTTTACGCTCGCCACGTGATTACTTTTACGCTCGCCAGCTGATTGCATTGTTACTCGACGCGCCACAGCGCTCCCTTCCGCTTCCGATTGAGCACGATTTGTTTATAACCTCAAACTGGCGCATTCAGCAACAATAATGGATGAAATGAGTGATGACGAATATGGACTTACTCCACCTGAAATAAGTGAACTAGCAAAAGAAGTTTCATTAAACTTATTACCTCGTAAATCTAGAATTATTTACGAAAAGGCATATGAAGAATTGATGTAATCATAATGGCGCATTCAGCTACAATGGACGTGAGTAACTGTGATTGTATTCATCGTTAGGGAAATTAAAACTGCAGTTGTAGGAAAAATTTAGTATGTATTTCGCGTGTAAAGCGTCTTTACGCTCTTAATACATAAATAACTATTCCATTCGTTAGTATTGTTTTTCCTGATCAACTGAGTTATAACAGCACAGATCAGCTGATTATAAAGCTTTGTTTTGAGAGTCATGATTTACTGTCATAACATGGTTTGTTTATGCATGTTGTGATTTACTTTATTTAAGTAGGTTGGTGGTGATTGTATGTGTAGAATTGTGTTTCAAAGAATGTGACAAATAAAGTATTTTAACTTTCTAGATGTTAAACCATTGTTTATAGGTACCGAATGTCAGGCATTAAGTTTTCTAAGCTAACTTTTTCATTTCCTGTCTGTCAGTAAACTTCTTATGAGGAAACCCCTTATTAACGAATTTCCCCTATAGGGAAGAAGCTATTACCGTAGGTCTCATGGTAAGACCCAAGCCCGAGACCATGATAACAATTCATTGTGGGGCCCCCAGAATAAAAAAATACCCCCGTTGCAGCAGACCTGCATACTCAGCGAATTTCAAGTGCAAAACAACATATTTCAATCCAACATAGCGAGATTTGACATGTTTTGGTAAGCTCCATAAGAAAAACATGTGGAATGAGTATGCAGGTTTGCTGCTACGGGTATATTAAAATTGGGTGGTTTTAATTCAATATTTAGTAGATATGAACTAGAAAAAGCCATTTACCAAGTTTTATCAAGATATGTTGAGAAATAACCGAGAAGTAGAATTTTACTTATTTCCCATAAGGTTAACATTGGGACAACGTACTGTGTTTACCACTTTCAATATCTCGGTAACCATTGGACTTAGAGCAGTGATTCAAGTACTAAATTGTTTGTTTTTTTTAGCTGAATTCAATGGTGCCAATAAAAATTCGATAAATGTTTTTTCCTATGTAAAAAACTCAAAAAAAACTCATTTTTGGGGGGTTTATCCCCCTTTACCCCCCATTCCGGTGGTCCATTCCGGCTCCGCCTCACACATGAAACTTGGGCGCGCACCGGAAAGTGCCACTTTCGGTACTAGTAATGAAATATACTATTCCCCACTTTTTGAATATATTTCCAAGTTTGGGAGAAGCTTGAGCCCCCTCCCTCCTGAGTTTGCGCCTGCTAACTTCCTTTGTTTATGTTATAATTTATTTCATTTAAGTAGTTCAGTGGTGATTAAAAATGTAGAACTTCAAATTTGTTAAATTCTTTTAGATGTTATATTATGCCAGTGTCTTTATAGTGAAAAATAATAGTAAAATATCAGTTTTTTGCGGTGCTTTGCGCTGCACGGGGTTAGTCTAGTTATAATAATAATAATAATTATTATTATTTATAAATTTTATGACGCTGAAATATTTGATGGTATTTAGATGAACTGATAAACATGAAAAAACCGAGCAAGGCTAGGTCCACCAGGTACTATAAATATAATGGGGAAAGAGTATGCAGGTTTGCTGCCACAAAAATGGAAACCATAAATTCGTTCATTTTCATTTTGCATATAAAAAATCGAACGAATGGTGTTTTTTGCTTCTGGTGGCCCCATAACGAAAAGTTATGATGGTCTCGGGCTTAGGTTTTACCACGAGAGCTACGGTAATAGCTTCTTCCCTATAGGGAAAATTCGCTAAAACCAAAATTGTTCAGGAATCACAAAAAACGTTTATTTTTCGTTCACATAGTGCTACTGAGTTGAAATGTTTTTTACAAGTAGGCCTACATTAAGCACTTAAAAGTCTTTAGAAACAAATATTTTTGAGGTTTTATTATTAACTGGCCAAAAAAATACATTAAATATTGCACTTAGCCAGTTTTGCTGTGACAGACTGAATACCGCACAGCAAATAGCAAGCAGCAGCCTCCGGTAGCTGCTCCGCTTGCTGCAAATAGCAAGTTTTGCAGCAACAGTCGGAATGGAAAAGGCGAGTTTTGCTACAATCGCTATACCTAAACAATGATTTGGATAGCAAATAGCCAGTTTTGACATAAAGTGAGCACATAGTCTGGGGGCTGTTTTACAATTACTAGCTACAAATTACTAAATACTAGTTACAATCCAGCTACAATCGCTATACCTAAACAATGATTTAGCCAGTTTTGACATAAAGTGAGCACATAGTCTGGGGGCTGTTTTACAATGACTAGCTACAAATTACTAAATACTAGTTACAATCCATCTCAGTTGTATGTTTACGGCTTTGAAATGGAATCTTAGTAGTAGAACGTTTAGAAACAGCCCCCTGGTGTATCGATTCCCGTAGAGTAATAAAACGTCAAAATTTCTTCCATTCCTCGGGATTAGATTTCTTCTTTCGCCCTTTTCCACGTAGCGAAAGTTTAATGATCGTATCAATGATTATTTTAATAATAAACTTTAAAATACACACTGATAGTAGCTGCTACCTTTAGGAACTTAATAAGTCGAGATGTAAACTAACTGAAAGTCACGTGATCATAAGATGCGACACCATTGGTCGGCTGCAAAATGACCAGTTATGCAACAACAGTTGCGATGAAAAAGACGACTTTTGCTACAACTGCTAAACTTTAATATAAATAGGAAATATCAATTTTTGACTCAAAATTAGCACACAGTCCCATAGAGTAAGAAAACATCAAAATCTCAATTTCGAAAAATATGTCACTTAGCCAGTTTTGCTACGTCCCGCCTCATAAATAGTTATATTATTATATATTATATAAAAATTCAAACGAATGGTGTTTTTTGCTTCTGGGTGCCTCAAACCGAAAAGTTATGGTCTTAGTCATGGTCTTGGGCTTAGGTCTCACCATGAGACCTGCGGTAATAGCTTCTTCCCTAAAGGGGGAATTCGCTAAAAAGTCGACTAAAAAAAACTCGAAAATCTCGAGTTTTTTTAATCGACTCCACTCGACTTCAAAAATCACTACTCGCACACCCCTAGTAAAGATAACTCGGCCAGATAACAAATATTTTTGACATAAAAATATTTTTGACATAAATATTGCATAGAGTAATAAAAAGATTTTTATTTATTATAATAATTTTTTTTTTTTGGTAGGAGGTGGAATGCGTTTACGCACACTGAGGGGCTCATTGTCCCCTCAGTAGTGTCGAACAACGATCTCCGTCTTACTGATAGCCAGGGACAAGCCGTGGTCTCGCATCCAGCCGTTGACTTTGGCCATTACTACGCTGAGCCTCAGTTTTGCCTGCTCGACGTTCCTCGCAGCGATCAAGGCAGCGACGTCGTCAGCATAGCCAACGAGGCGGGTCTCATCGGGCATGTCTAGCCTCAGAAAGCTGTCGTAGGACACGTTCCAGAGATCTGGTCCGAGAATGGACCCCTACGCAGCCCCGGAAGTGTTGGGAATGCGCCGCTGACCTTCGGTCGTGTCGTACAACAGAAGGCGGTCTGACAAATACGCTTCTATCATACGCAGGAGGTAGGAGGGAACTTGGAACATATGCTCAAGCGCCCACAGCATATCGCTCCACCTGGCGGAGTTGAAAGCGTTCTTCACGTCAAGCGTGACGAGAAGGACCACGCGGCGCGACCAGTGGTTGTGGTCCTCCGCCCTCCGCACTGCCTCAACTACCTTCTGGATAGCGTCGATGGTAGAGCGACCGAATCTGAAGCCTTACTGCTGCGGGGACAAGTCCCCCGCAGAGACGATGGCCTCGGTCAGCCTGACGCGCAAGAGCTTTTCAAGCACTTTCCCGGCCGTGTCGAGCATACACAGGGGTCGGAAAGAAGAAGGGGTCCCCGGTGAACTCTTCGCCTTGGGGATAAGAACAAGGCGGGCTACCTTCCACGAAGAAAAGAAAACGCCTTCCGCCAGACACGCGTTGAACATGTCGAGCAGAAGCCTTGGATTCACCTCCGCAGCGAGCTTGAGCACCTCCGCCGGAATGCCATCGGGACCGGGCGCTCTTATGGGTCGTACGGATCGGACGGCGGCGGTGAGTTCCTCTTCCCGGAAAACTGGGAAGGCGCCTACCTCTCCGAATTCCCTGACTGGCCGAACTGGGTGGCTGGGAAACAGTGTATTGACGATGGCGGCCATGGCTTGTGGTTCCATGACCGCAGGTGGTGAGCGAGCCCCTAGCTCGCTGGGTTACAAGTTTGTAGCTCGTCCCCCAGGGGTCGTTGTCGATATCCTGACACAGCTGCTTCCAGCACCGTGCATTTATTAATATATAATAAATATTAATATTAATAATAATAATAATAATAATATTTTTTTTTTAGGAAAGGCAGGTGGAATCCATTTACGGTCGGAGTGTGGGACTCGCCAAAGCCCTACCCACTAAACTACCTCATCGTTCCGGGAGAATCTCCCCCCGGGACTGTTTTGCACATTACTTCAGGGGGAGGCCCCGTGCTGGTAAACCGCATGCTGTAGACCGCGGTCTGTCAGAAGAGGAAACTACTTGCCTCTTCTTCTAGCCGGCTTGGACTTGCGTAGCTATTCTGCCTGTTTGGCAATTTCCAGGGCCAGCCTAAAAACGCGGCATGCCCCGGAACCAGCCATGAGGTCGCACTGTGTTTTTGGCTGCAGCTCACTGCAGAGGAAGCAATGAATTGCGTTGCCGCAGTTCTTGTGGTGATGGCCCGACTCTCCGCATTTGAAGCTAAGAGTGGACCGATTCGTCCCCGTACATTCGCTGCGACGGTGCCCGTAGCCCAGGCACTTGAAGCACCTGACGACCACGGTTCGCAGGCGCACCGCGCAGCTCAGAAAACCCACCCGAAGATGGCCTTGTTTCAACACTTTGGCGGCCTCATCCTCGGACAGGTCGAGGTCCGCCATCTTTAGTTGCCGCTTGTTTGCCGGTCCCAGTGACACTCTGCGATTGTCACTGGGTCCGCCAAGGGCCTTGTCGAGTGCGTCGACAACCTCCTGTCTCTCCGTGAGGGCGTCAAGGTCCCTTACCTCGACGGAAACACGCTTTTCTGGGGCAATGACGTTGCACGCGTTGCCGACAGCAGCTCCGAGGGCTGCAGCGAACTTCTGCCTGTCTGAGCCCTTCCCCAGCCGGAGGATAACATCCCCCTTCGGAGTCGGCCTCGCGCAGACAATCTTGACGGCGCAGGGGTCCGGGTTGAGGTCCTTTCGGATCTTCCCGAGAACACCCGCATAGGACTGGCCGCCAGCCACTCTGACGAGCACAGAAGATGGACCAGTGCTCGCGCCTGGCTTGGCTTTCGGCCTCACGGCCACCGCAACCTGATCGGGTTTGGTAACCACGATAGCCGGCAGATCCTCCGCCTCCGCGTTTCTTGGTTTCTTCTTTGCCTTCTTCTTTTTCTTCGTTGACACAACCCTAGGCTCGTGCTCGTCAGAGCTCTCACTAGGGCTGTGCACCCGCTTGGCTGGAGCTGAGGCACTGGCCGCGAGGACGGCATCCTTGAGGAGCCGCCCTTGGATCCGCGACCTAGTCCTCTTTCGTGCATCTCTCGCCACCTTAATCTCATTGACATTATGGTGGTACCTGTCCTGGATCTCTTCCGCCGATCTGCGCAGGAGCTTCAGCTTCTCAAACAACACGGATAGGGAGAGGATCCCTCCTTCACCGTGTTGTTGACGTTCTTCTGGATCTTGCAGGCTCCAGTCATGTTGGTCAACAACGTCTCGACTTGGCCAAAGATCTCCTGCTCTTCCTCGCGGGCTTTGAGTACGTTCCCCCATTGCTTCTCGCAGTACTCCAGGTCTTGCGCGGTGGCATGACTGAAGTCTCTGCCCATGCTGGTCGTGCTCGCCAAGCTGTTTCTCCGTGACTGTGGAACAGTCAAGAATGTCTGGTTGCCCTCCCCAGAATCCGTAGGGCAGCCCGAATGATCGGGGTGCGGTTTCGCACCTGGGGTACGATACCGTGGTTTTTTGCAGACATCATGCTTGCTGTTCCCCTTGTAGCCGACTTTTACGGCAAGCAGATGATACTGTTGGGACATTCTGCTCCGGCCCAACACGGATAAGAAGAAGACGTGAAGAGACACCCAAAGATTGGGGTCGAAGAAGGAAGAGGGTGAGCAAGATTAGCTCAGGAAAGAAGAAAAACGGTGAGCCAAGACCCAAGAAAGGAAGAAAGGTCTTGGCTCTAGAAGAACTGCAAGAAGAAGAAGTCTCTCAGCTTGGCTTGGGAACCCGGGGTCGCCAAACACCCGAACAGCCGAAAGACGGCCGCCCCTGGGGGGATTTTTTTTGGGTATGAGGTGGAATGCATTTACGCACACTGAGCTCATTGTCCCCTCAGTAGTGTCGGACTCCCACGAGCTCGATGTCCCGTGAACTACCGTCTAAACCACCCCCGTTGGCACCGAGGACATTAGCCTGGAACTGTTTCACACATTACTTCGGGATAGGCCTTTGATATTACACCACTAGGGCCAACCTCCGTGGGGAAAAGCTGAAGATTAAGGCCGATCGAGGTCGACCTTTTTCGCCCGAAGAATGGCCTGGACGTAGTGCTGGACACAGTTCCAGTTGCCCTCTCCCTGGAGCCAGTGGCGGCTGGTGGGTTAAATGAACAGGAGGACTCACTTACTACTAACTACCAAAAGAGTATTACGGATTTTGTGTATTTCACCTACCTTCGATTGCTATGCACATTTCATGGTCTGTAATACCGTTCCGCTGGTCCGTACCAATATCCGCTGGATTCACTATTAAAATAATATTAATCACTTGTCACCATCCCTGATTACCGTCTCATTGGAGTAAAATAGATACATGAAACACAGAATGTAAATAAATAACCTCATTTCAGCTCCCATCGTTTAGGTTACGTTACGGTTTGGAGGTTAGAGAGTTTGGTTGCTATGGTTACTAAAACGAGCAAACAACAGGTGAGCCAACATGAATCGTGCAATCATAACGGCAGCAAAGGTTCAGTTTCTTATTGCCCTAAAGAGATTGTGGTGGCTGCACTGATTGCTAATGTGCGCGCGCATCTTCGGACTCTGCCCGATCCGCCCTATATTAAAACATGGTAGTGACGTCAGAGCACCCTCACCAGTGACTGCTCGATTTGCCATAAGATAGCATGCGTTAGGATTGGGACGCTTCGGCTAGCGTCCGCGGGATATAGTACGCGCAAATACTTTCGCAACACATTTCTATGCATATAGTTGAAATGAATTTATTATTAATGAACAGTGTAATGAAAATTAGCAGTTTTTACACATTTATCGGATACAGATGTAAATTAATTTAATTCAGTATGTTTGAAAATCTTCTGGGGGGGCGGCGCCCGAGAGTCCTTATGGGCCGGCCGCCACTGCCTGGAGCATAGCTCCGACGATGTTGTTTGGGCTGACGACCACGCCGATCTCAGATGAAAGCGAGGCTCGACGGACGTGCCAACGGTCGCACTGAAAGAAGGTGTGCTCGGACGTGTCTGGGATGCCGGGGCAATACAGTCAGTCCGGGCTGGCAACTTTGCCCATCCGGTGCATTTAGGCTCGGAAGTACCCTTGCCCAGAAAGAAACTGGGTCACGTAGTAATCGACCTCGCCGTGCTGCCGTTCCACCCATGGTCGGACAGAAGGTATGAGCTGGGAGGTCCAACGTCCCCTCGGCTCGGCTTCCCAGTCGCGCTGCCAGGAGCCGAAACTGCGATCGCGCTCTTCCCTGGCAGCTGTTTCCAGGCCCACTTCAGGCCTCCTCCGGTAAATCGCCTGCCTCTCCCTCGCGAGGAAGAGGACGGGGATGACTCCGATGATCACCATTACAGCAGGCTCGGAGACTGTGCGGTAGGCTGAAGCGACCCGCAGAGCTCCTCGGCGCTGGACTCGGGCAAGCCGATCTCGGAAGACTCGCTTCTCGAGTGCGTGAGCCCATACCTCCGCCCCGTACAGCAAGACTGACTGGACGGCAGTCATGAGCAGACGGTGCTTGCTGGAGCGAGGACCGCCGACATTGGGCATAAGCCTACCAAGGGCAGCGACACCCTCAGCGGCTTTGTCGCGGCGCGCTGGATCTGCTCGCCGAAAGACAGTCTGCTGTCGACCATGACTCCCAGGTAATTTGCAACAGGCTTAGTCTCGAGTGTGACGTAACCTATCTGCACCGGAAACACGGTGTTAATCCTCTTTTTGGTGAGGACGACGATCTCCGTCTTACTGATAGTCAGGGACAAGCCGTGGTCCCGCATCCACCCGTTGATCTTGGCCATTACTACGCTGAGCCTCAGTTTTGCCTGTTCGACGTTCCTCGCAGCGATCAAGGCAGCGACGTCGTCAGCATAGCCAACGAGGCGGGTCTCATCGGGCATGTCTAGCCTCAGCAAGCTGTCGTAGGACACGTTCCAGAGATCTGGTCCGAGAATGGACCCCTGCGCAGCCCCGGAAGTGATGGGAATGCGCCGCTGACCTTCGGTCGTGTCGTACAGCAGAAGGCGGTCTGACAAATACGCTTCTATCATACGCAGGAGGTAGGAGGGAACTTGGAACGTATGCTCAAGCGCCCACAGCATATCGCTCCACCTGGCGGAGTTGAAAGCGTTCTTCACGTCGAGCGTGACGAGAAGGACCACGCGGCGCGACCAGTGGTTGTGGTCCTCCGCCCGCACTGCCTCAACTACCTCCTGGATAGCGTCCATGAGAGAGCAACCGGATCTGAAGCCGTACTGCTGCGGGGACAAGTCCCCCGCAGAGACGATGGCCTCGGTCAGCCTGGCGCGCAAGAGATTTTCAAGCACTTTCCCGGCCGTGTCGAGCATACACAGGGGTCGGAAAGAAGAAAGGGTCCCCGGTGAACTCTTCGCCTTGGGGATAAGAACAAGGCGGGCTACCTACCACGAAGAAAAGAAAACGCCTTCCGCCAGACATACGTTGAACATGTCGAGCAGAAGCCTTGGATTCACCTCCGCAGAGAGCTTGAGCACCTCCGCCGGAATGCCATCGGGACCGGGCGCTCTTATGGGTCGTACGGATCGGACGGCGGCGGTGAGTTCCTCTTCCCGGAAAACTGGGAAGGCGCCTACCTCTCCGAATTCCCTGACTGGCCGAACTGGGTGGCTGGGAAACAGTGTATTGACGACGGCGGCCATGGCTTGTGGTTCCATGTCCGCAGGTGGTGATTGAGCCCCTAGCTTCTGGGTTACAAGTTTGTAGCCCGTCCCCCAGGGGTCGTTGTCGATATCCTGACACAGCTGCTTCCAGCACCTAACTTTACTCCGGTTGATGGCACCGCGGAGCTCTCGGCGGGCCGCTCTGTGCTCAGCCGATCTGGCATATTTGCATTAGGGCGGTTCCTGACTCGCTGCGCAGCTCGTCGGAGACCAAGGCATCTCCTCCAAAGTTCTGCGATTTCAGGCGTCCACCAGTAAACCGGCTTCTTCCTGTGGCGGCGGGAAACTCCGGGCATCGACTGCTCACACGCGGTCGCGATGAGTCGCATCGTCGATGCTGCCAGATCTTCGGCACTTGTGGAATTCACAATGCTCTGGTCTTTAATTACTTCTTTAAATGTGTCTTTGCTCAGACGACTGGTGTTCCAGCGTCGAGCCAGAGGGGCAGGTTCAGCGCCCAAGCGCGCACCCTCGGGAAGGACCTTGAAGTCCTCTTCCTTTCCCTGGTGGTCGCTAGAAGAATACTCCTCGCAGACACGCCAGTCGGACAATCCCTTCAGAAGCAAGGGATATGTCAGGGATCGTCTCTCTGCACCCCGGACGGCGAAAGGTCGAAATGCCGCCCGTGTTGAGGATTTAGAGGCCCGACCTGGCAGCCGACTCGAGGACGTAACGACCTAGAGTGTCGGTCCGCGGGGAACCCCATTCCACGGCTTTGGCGTTAAAATCGCCACCGACTATGACCCCGCCAGAGGCTTTCATGATCTCATCCTCAATAGAATCGACCATGTGGCGGTAGTCTCCGATCGGTTGGTTTGGCGTGAGGTAACAGGAGAAGACGGTAAAACCCCTGCTCCTCACCCAAACGAAGCCGTTGCCCGATCCGGAATCGAGAACGGGCACATTCTCGAGGTCCAAGATCCAAATCGCCGCAGTGCCGGAGGAATCCGAGAACCACTGCGCGGAGTGTCGGTTCTGGTACTGCTCACTGAGAAGCAGTAGGTCAGCACCAGATCTTCGCTGCTCCGTGGCGAATTCGAACAGCAAGTCGTTTGCTGTCCTGCTCCTCTGCAAATTAAGTTGCAGAACACTGATCATTTCTTTTGTGTTTGGCGAAGCTCCTGGATGGCCCGCCTGTACTGCCCGCAACAACCAGACCCAGCGGAATGCTTGAACTGGTCGCCCTTCAAGCCGGCTTCTGTACACAGGACACAGAACAACGCTGCATTGCATGCGCTGGCCTTGTGGTCCTGGCCGCCGCACTTGTAGCAGAGCTTGCTTCTATCGGGTCCGGGGCAGCGATTAGCTACGTGACCGAACCCCACACATTTAAAACATCTGGGAGGCCACGAGCTTCTCGCGCACCCCACAGCTCACATACCAGACTTTGAGGTGGCCCTTCTCCAGGAGCTTCTCAGCTGCTCTGGCTCCCAGCGTAAGGATCGCCACCTTCTGACCCCGAGCGTTCGCCTTTGAGAGGAAGGTTTTCACCTCGACGTTGTCGCCGATGGCGGATTTGACGGCAACCCTCCACATTGGTCGTTAGCTCGTCAAGGTCCCTCACCTCCATCGTCGACTTGGGTTCGAGAACGCGGACGGTCGCGTTCGCCCCCAAGATGGTCTGCAAGTCCTCGCTGAAGGCGGCTCGAGCTCGACCAAAAGATCGCCGGCTCGGGTCTTCCTCATGCCCTTGATGACCGCGCCCTTCTCATCGGGCTTCGCTTTGCTGCGAATTTCGCCCAGCACGTCGGCGTAGGATTTCCCCTCCGACGGCTTGATGAGAAGAGCGTCCGGCCGCTGCTTGCGGGACTTCTTCCTCGGCGCCTTCGTCTTGTCCTGAGGGCCGGGCTGGCTTCCAGGCTGCTGGGGAGGGTCTCTCTTCTTCCCCCTCTTCCTGACCACGTCGGTCCACTTTTCGGAGTCCGATGTCTCCCCTGGACCGTTTCCTCGAGGTTTCTTCTCAGCCTCCGGTTGGGCGGGGCTAGAAGCGGCCCGCTTCCCACCGGCCGGCTGAGCCTTTACCAGCAGTGACGGGGTCGTCTGCGTCGAAGCAGTCACCGACTCACATGACTGCCACGACCTCCTCATCTGGATGATGTGGTGAAGGCTGACCTCCAATTGGACGATGCCATCCTTCACATCCTGGCTGATATTCTTCTGCCGGGTGGTCGCGGCCTTCATCGCAGCGAGGATGTCAAAGCACTTTTTGATGTGCTCCTCTTCCTGCTGCTTGGCGAGCGCGATGACTGCCTCGAAGGGAGACGTCCCATCGTCCATCCGCTCGTTTAGAGTGGGTGTCTAATCGATGGCCACAGATGTTCTGGCCACCGATGAACACCGATGAGGTGTCACGACACGGCTCGGCGGCGATCTTTCGACGCGCGACCTTCTTTCGAAGGGGCTTGCCACCCCGTCGCCGAGCCCGCTCAGAGAAGAGCGTTGTTGGTTGCTTTGTGGGGTTAGGGTACCCCGGGAAGATTCCTGCACCTTTTGAATTGTTTTTCCTTTTGAACCGCTCATGATGTCTGGGGATTAGCCCCCAAAACTGGGCGTTTGTTACCCCCAAAAACAGTAAATGTGATTGTCAAAACCGACCCGTCGCCAGAGCAACTATATAAATTGATTGGGGGCATTTTTACTATTACTACCTACAAATTACTAAATACTAGTAGCCTAAGTTAGTAGCCTAGGTTACATCTCAGTAACCTAAGTAAAGAATTACAGTAATTACGGTTTTGTAATTGTAAATAAAAAACAAATTATGGGATTTGTGTTGTCATATGCTAGTGCTGTGCTGTGCATATTTTTTTCTGTGTCCGTCCCTCATAGACCACTAACGATTTTATACTGTCGTTTTAGTTTGATGATGGCTTTAGGGCCCAAAAAGGATGGAGGGCCCAAAACATATTGCCATAGAGTAATAATGAACTTCGTAAAGAGTTGGCACTCCCATGTTAACTCGGTGGTAAGGGACCACCAATTGGACCCAGCACGCAACTATATAAATACCCCCCCCCCCCCTATTTTTTAGTCTCCCTGAGGTGTGATAGCGCTGTCTGATAAAAGTGCTACGAACTAAAAAGATCGATGGTCGTCGATGCGATATATCGATCGTCGTCAATGCGACATATCGATCGTCGTAGTCTGCTTTGTTTATATTTTCGTTTTCTTGTTTTGTTTGCTAGACTTTCAATTATTTTAATGACTTTACCGATTTGTTTAGATTAAATTGATTGAGTACGTTTGCGTTGAGTGCAAGTTGTTTCGCGAAATACCGTACTGTACTGAGTGATTCATATCGTGCTTAAAGCGATTGATAGAAAATAAATACATAAAAGCACATAAAAGCACTTGTTGATGTTGATGTTGATGTTTACATAAAAGCACTTAATAAAAATTAATTTAGTTAATTTTTACTAAGCGCTTTAATCTACGTATTTATTTTCTATCAATAGCTTTAAGCACAAATGAATCACGCACAACAGTACGGTATTTCGCGAAACAACTTGCACTAGCGGCAAACGTACTTTAGGTATTTTCCCACACTCAAATTAATCCCAACTCGTTTTGGTTGTGTACACGTCGCGTCGTGACAGAAAATCAAGGGAAACGGAATAGGAAGTTAGCAGATCGTTATCGTGGTTTTGATTGGCTGATTCAGTGAAGAAGAAGAAATCCATGTTTTTACAACGACATCTAACTAAAGTGCTTCGAACTAACCCGCTCCAATAAGCTTACCACTTGGCTCCATTTAAGTGTCAGACCCGTGATATTGCCCAGTTGTTTCGATTTTTTTTAGTAATGTTAAAGATCCTTTTATTTAATTTGAAATCAGGTGTGCTTTTAACTCACAGGGAAACTTCCCAGTTTAATAACTAAAAATGTTACATTTTATGTGATCAGCAATGGCAGTAAGTAATAACTACATTAGACTCCTAAGGCCGCTATTAGCCGCGAGCAACTCGGTGGGCAACTCGGCGGGCAACCGATTGCCGGTGTTGTAGCGGGGTATTGAATCAAATGGGAGCCCGCGCAGTTGCCGGGCGTGTCAGGCCCCGGCAACTGCGCGGGCAACCTCCGGGCAACCATTTGAGTCTCCCTGCCTCCCTGCCGTCGGGGAGCATTGGAGCATACGGCGCCTATTAGCCGTAGGCAACCAGCGGCGCGACTTTTTGGGCAACTGACGGCGTGCGCATGCGCTACACCGATCTGTCAAACCTGCTCAGTCTCATCTGTCATTCGTGTCTGACGCATGTGAAGTGGTGCTGTTCGTTATTTAAGTTGTTAACTTAAATTACGAAACCCTAAACTGTTAACTTAAGGGGAGTCTCTGTCTCTACTAAAAATGGCCAAAAATCTTGAAAATTTCAAAAAACAATTTTTTACACCTATTTTTAACTTGTTTATTCCTGAATATAAAAAACCACATTTCATGGTTTTTATCAACTTTATTATGGCATAAAATTCATATTATACGTTGCTATGCAGAAAAACAAAATTCACGGTTTTCGTATTATTTTCGTGTCAAAAGATTATTTCGACACTCTTGTGTGTTAATTCACTGTGTCATATTTAATATGTAAAAATTATATACCCCCGTTGCAGCAGACCTGCATACTCAGCGAATTTCAAATGCAAAACAACATATTTCAATCCAACATACCGGGATTCAACGTGTTTTTGTAAGCTCCATAAGAATAACAAGGGGAATGAGGATGCAGGTTTGCTGCTACGGGTATATTAAAACTGGGTGGTTTTAATTCAATATTTAGTTGATCTGAACTAGAAGAAGCCATTTACCAAGTTTTATCAAGATATGTTGAGAAATAAGCGAGATATAGAATTTTAATTATTTCCCATAAGGTTAACATTGGGACAACGTACTGTGTTTACCACTTTCAATATCTCGGAAATCAATGGACATAGAGCAGTGATTGAAAATACTAAATTGTTTGTTTTTTTGAGCTGAATTCAATAACGCTAGGAAAAATTGGATAATTTTTAATTTTCTATGTAAAAAACTCAAAAAACCCATTTTTGGGGGGGTTTACCCCCCTTCACCCCCCCCTTCCGGTGGTTAGATCGGGCTGGTTCACGAACTCGTCCGAGTGATTACCACTTTACATGTCTGTACCAAATTTCATTAAGATCGGACCATATTTACGGCCGCTATCGTGTTAACAGACACACATATATATATATATGTATATATATATATATATGTATATATATATATATATATTCGAACGAATAGTGTTTTTTGCTTCTGGGGGCCCCAAAATGAAAAGTTAACATGGTCTCGGGCTTAGGTCTTACCATGAGACCTACGGTAATAGCTTATTCCTTTAAGGAAATTCGCTAATAAATTGAAAATGTATCAATAAATATAATTTTTTGCTTTATTTTGGCATATATTTACACGAAACACTTCTTTGGAAAACTTGCGATTACCGAAAGTAGTATTTTGACTGTATCTAGCATATAACTTTAGTAGGCTGTGCGAAGATATAGCAGGGGTTTTTCCCATGACGTCATCAGCTGCGCCGACGGTCATGGGACCGTGACGTCATCAGTCCCGTGATCTGCATCTGTCACGTGATCCGTCAATCGAAAGATGACGTCATTTTTATAATTTCTAACCTCAATTACAGTACCTCGGATTATCCGGACCCCACATTATCCGGACCCCACATTATCCGGACCCCACATTATCCGGACCCTACATTATCCGGACCCCACATTATCAGGACCCCACATTATCCGGACCCCACATTATCCGGACCCCACATTATCCGGACCCCACATTATCCGGACCCCACATTATCCGGATCCCGGATTATAAGGATGGGTCCATCCGAGAAATTAAAAAAATTAAATCACGGCTAAAAGTGATTTTAGCGAGTTCACGAGAACACATGTGTTTTAGTGGGCTTTTGACGTCATCAAGATGGCGGCGGCGGTTTGATTTTTGCTATTGGTGTTTTAAAAATGTTACCGTTGTTTTCGGGAACCCCGGTCTCTGAGTTGGCGTACGCTATCCACATGACCAAGGTAGTCATGTTTATCTATGTCTGTGTTGTAGATATCCAAGATGGCGGTGCCCATGATTTAGGGAATTTGGCTAATTTTTAGTGTTCGCTCCGTTTCCACACCACGGTAAGCCGTTAGGCTAGGCCGTATGAGCGTCGGCGCGTTTTTTATTATAGTGAGTATCCCCAGTAGGCCTAATCTCACTTAACCACTGCCCCAACCAACGCAGTAGTTCGTGGCAACCATTCCATAACAACTTGCTGCCTCCGACATATTTTTGTTCTGTCTTCCCCGTTAGGCTATTTATTTAGAAATTAAACGTTCACATAGCCTAAAAGGTTGACAGCATTTTTATTTTTAAATTTTTTTGTGCACTTTAATCTGCAGTTTAGACCATTAATTCCCGGGCTCTTCTAAGGAGTCATATAGGTCTTCCTCAGATCTATATGCCTCAATATACTAGGCCCTCGGCCTGTGGCGGACAAGGGAAACCAGTGTTCTACGGCAGCTTTGGACCAACCCTTCATCCCTGTGTGGATTTACGGTTTTTTAAGCCGACCTTTGCAGGGGTGTCCAACCAACAGACGGGGTGCGTTCAAGACCAGGCAATACTAGCTCCCCATGGTCTCAGAATATTATCTGAGCGTATGATATTGCAGAATACAAGGCACAATTTTCATATTTTTCTTTATGTTGATTAATAATGCAATCTACTGTAATATCATTATCTATATGCAAGCTTTCATCTATCTCTAAGACATTATCATGAAATTCTCTTAAAAACTTTGCCTTTTCCAGACCTTTAGTGTGAATAGCCTCAAATGGCTTACACAAGTTCTCAATCAATTCTTTACTGAAATAAACATCACCTTCCTCCCACTTAATGTGGTGAAAGTTGCGAGTTAGCCAGCGAGCAGTCCTTTTCATTTTACTATTTAGAAAATTGTAACTATAAGGAGGCTTGAACACTAGTTGGGCTCTGTAAGATTTACCCACAATAGCAAACTCTTTGACAATAAATTTATTGTTATTGTCTTTAAACCCATGAAATTCGACTACTGCCTCCATAATGATAACTCGCTGTATAGACGGTCAGCAACACTAGAAGGTAGCTGATCTGTGCGGTGTTCAGCGTCAGATAGTACCTGATTAATGTAAACTTTGATTATATCTTCGATATAGAATAGCTCTAAGAGACCGCGGCAAATTAAGGGAACATTTTTTACTAGTTGGTCCCACTCATACCCATTGAGGGTCACAGAGTGCTCACCATCAGAAACGGTTGCATAGTAATTGCCAAAGACGCTGTGAACTTTAATACTCTCACCGGTGTTTGTCCCAAAAAAGTATGAATATTTTCCCAACAGTGCTAGAGTAATTAAATTGAAATTATCGCATGCCTGACAAAAACTGTCATATGACCAAAACACACAGCCCTTTTTACCTTTGATTAAAAATCCCAAACTATTATAACGGTTTTTAAAGACCCCAGTCACAGCGCACTTTGTTAGCTCGACATCCAAAAAGTAAACTGACTTTAACAAAATCCCGGTTAAAAGATTTATAGGCTCTTTGCCCTTTGGAATAGGTATGGGCTCGGTGCTTACCTCGGTACTTACCTCTGTCTCCGGTGATGACATGTCTGCTACTGACCCCTTAAGCTAAAATACCCTCAGCTGGAACCACCCCCTCCCCCTCTTCCTCTGATGAGAAATATTCGTCAGAGGAGGAGGAGGATGAATAAGATGATATGCGGCCTGTGGTTTGCCATTTTACTAAAATCTTTTGAGCCCCGGGAGGAATGGAAAATTTTCCCTCAACAGGAGCTAGGTAATTACTGTCTAAGTAATGTTTCTTTACCAAACCCCCGTTTGAAGTGTAAAATTCAATTTCAATCCACCCGTGACGAGACATGATGTTACCTCTCCCAGCGCTGATCCCAGACTAATCTCTAATCCCGCATACATCTACTCCCTTATCCTCATGCTTAATGGTTGATGACTCTTTGTCAGAATAGTAATCAAAAGTTTGTCTAAATTCTTCCCCATCATCAGAGTCATTGTACCTTGAATTACGTAACTGTATGACCACACTTTCAATATCGTTTATGTTATAATTTCTTAGGTTGATTGCATATTCATTTAGCCCACGTGTCACATGTGTACTTTGACGTGAGTTAATATCCCAATCAAATTCATGCTTACAAGCCCAACAGTCAATTTTATTAAATTTGGAAAAATAGTTAACTTTATTAATATCTACGGGAAACCCGCTGGGTTTCATGGCTTTACAAGACATAGGCTCAAGACGGATCTGTGTAAAATTATAATTTTCTTTAATGTCTAAACGCAACGGATATCCATGATACTCAAATTTTTTAATCACCCGACCATCTCTGAATAAAGTTACAAAAACTGCAGCGATGCTGTCTTCTGATAGAGCCATGATGTTTACTCACCGAGAGCTAGCTACAGATTGATCTTCGCTTTGTGATGATTCACCTTCCATTATTTCTATCATAGCTTTGTAGTGATCATGTTTACGTAATTTTACAATAGTTTTAAAAGTACCGGATGGAACTTCGAAAGTTTTATCACCATAATCTTTAAGAAAACAATCAATACATAATTTTACTGTATCAAGTAAAGTGTTTTCTTTATCATAAAACTCTATAAGCACCCAATCCATGTGACTGCTGGCCTCGAACTAACCAATTTCCTGCTACCCAGTAACCTTCCTTACATCCCCAGTGATGAGTGTGTACAAATAATGAGCGTCGTGAATTATTAAGCAATAAGCAGTAGTACTGGCTGGGAAGGCATTTTTAGCTTGAATCTCAAGTCTGACATCTACTGGGCCTGTTTTAATTGAATCGTCTTGCTTTGAACAGTCAATGAGGTACAAAGGGCACTTTGTTTTGAAATCATCAAAGTTTAACACAGGTGAACGAACCCTACCATAGTATGAACTCTGAAAATTTGCATACATATCATAAAACAAGCAGGTGTTCCCGCGTATGTTATCATAAGGATAAAAATTTGAGTTTAAGTATAGTTTAACATCAAGCAGATCGCAAGCATCAAATTGAGACATATCTTTGGTTAAATAGTTTTTTCTATCGGTTTGGAAGGCTAACACAATATACCGAGGCTTTTCAGCCTGATTACTTGTTTTTAGTGCCCAAGAAATTGTATCAGTTGTTGGAAGAGTCGGGTACTCAATCAACTCCCATTGGCGAAACGGGATGTGTATTGCTGCATCGTTTTCAATAAGCTTAAACATTTTAAGTTTTTGGCCATCGTTAAGTGTGACATGAGGTAGCCGCCAGTACATTTTCTCAATGTCCATGGTTAAAGTACCAGCTGCTGTTGTTATAACTGCATTTTCATCTCTAGCCGAGCGCAAAAAAACCAATTCTTGTTTAACATTTACCATTACCTTCTTGTAATCCTCAGCAAAACCAAGTAAAAGTCTCAGTGGTATGGAATATGTAAACTCTGTTGTTTTATCGGTCTTTTTGCCAGGGCCTAGCCAGCAAGCATTAATTAAGGAGTTTTTCTCCTCTTCTCGGATTGAAATAAGATTTTTTAAGGTTGTAGTGATACCTACACTTTTTGTTCTGTCTATTTCTTTACCGCAAATTTCGTAGCGTATTTCTTCAAACAAAAAGGCCACTGCATTGTTAATTAATGAAACATCCTGTGGAGTTGTATCAGCTTTTTTGGCACTAACTTTACCGTGAATTAGAATATAGCTTTCAAATGGAGCAGTAATTATGTCTTGTTGGAGCACTGGAATGCGGATCTCATCATTTGATTTATAAGTAGTCGAAGCATAAGGCTGATGTGTATGAAATTCCAGCCCAGTGACAGAATCATCGTACATGGCCTTGTTGTCTTTTGATAACATAGCCATTTTGAAATACTTTGAAACCAAGAGAGCGGAGAAACTTAATATTTCTACAACTTAACCCGGCGCCGGCGGCTTTCTGAGCACCACTGAAGCTACCCTCTAGGGGTGTATCCCTAAATACCAGACCCATTTTTCCGTCTAAGATGTAGTCTCACTGAGATTCTCTCTCCGCGAAAATTAACTAAATCTCCGTCTTGGTCCTTTAAAGACACTGTCAAGTTGTTTATCCTCTGACTGATCACAGGCAAATAGATTACATTTCGAGGTATCTCAATAATTTTATAGCCAGGTGGATCTGATGGATAGAATTCATGTATTACATGTCCCTCAACACCGTTCAAGTAAGACCCACGTGTGACATTACACTCTACTCGTATTGAATTGACTCTGATTATATCCACGGGTAATTCAGAAACATAATGCTCATTTGCTTTATACACTTTTTTCTTAAAACCCAACATTTTTCCCAACTTTTCCCCTTTTTCAAAGTCTACAACCTCAGAGCAAAACAGTTCAGACTGTAAGGTATTATTATTAGGCTTTAATGTAAATTTAACATTTTTCGGAAGTTTGGAGACTAAAAATTGTTCAATATCTTCAATTTCATAGGATCCTTCAGGTATAGTTATTTTTTGATTATCGCCATAATAAAACTCATCATTAATACCTTTTCCAATGTTTGGTATAGAGTTATAAGTTGTCAACTCTAGTAAACCCATTTCCCAGTCCCCACTGCTTACATCAATTGGAAATGTTAATTCATGAGATAAAATACTAGTGGTTCCTGTGAGACAAAACATCATTGCAAAGGAACTTCAAGCACAGGTGGCCACAAATCACTGAATCAAAACTTTGTTGTCTCTCATAATTATAGTGAATATCACACCCAGTAAAATACTTGGTTATTTCAAGTGGTGGTCTCAGGTTCCCAAAACTATCATGGTAGTAAACATTTTTATTGACTTTTTTATAACATACCCAATGGGTTACCTGGCCTAAAGAGCTGTCCAAATTAATAATTGCTGATTCAAATTTCCTCGGATATTTAGGCAAACTGTCTCGCATGTAAACCCCTCTAAAATGTGGAATTTTCAAAAGTTTTGCATACTTGATTAAGTCATAGTTGGTAAGAGGTTTTATCGGTATTGAGAAGCTTTTTTTTTCTTCTGAGATCTCTTCTTCCTTTTACCTGCTCCTTCCTTTCTATATGGCCTTAAATAAAGTCCTTTGCCTTTTGATCTTTTTACACCGCGTTTCTTCCTACGGCCACCACCTAGTTTCGTCTTTGCCTTCATAGCTGTTGTCACCGCCCAAGCTGCTGCTCTCTCTCCTACAGATGCGTCTGAGGCTTTAAATCTTTGCCAAGCCCGTTCCGCTAACTCCCGGTCTGCTTGTCTTCGTCTCTCTGAATCTTTATACCTTGAGTACGCAATATCATGTACTTTACAGGCTTGGTCCAATTTATTGATTCCTGGATCTCCTCTAGCTAATCTCTGTTTTAATCTAGTTCCCGGTCCGCAATATTGATAACCACCGGGTATATGAAGTTCTATAGGTAATAGATCGATTGCCTTGTTCAGGACAGATGAAACTATACCTCCACCCCGTTTGATTCCTCCTTTGCATATGACTTGTTTTCGCTTGGTCTTAGGCATTTATGGAAGAGATATTCAACCTGTGGACTTATCGAACTCCAAAATACCACTGCCAGTGATAAACCAAAAACATACCATTTATGTATATGATTAAATCCTTCTATCTCTGTAATAGTCTGTATCGTCACCTTTCTCTAATGGGAGATGTACATCAAGTGGTAGTCTACCAGCTGGTGGTGGTGGTGTTTCAGATGATATTTTAAACAATTCTTTCCAATTTAAGTAATCGTTTACGCCAGCTTGCGCTAAAATAGCTGCTCTATCGGTCTGTTTTTGATTGATATAGTTGTATACATATACTCCAAACTTTTTCAGTTGCTTATCGTGATAGTCCTTATTACTACTGATTAACCCTTCGCATTTAGCCAGTCTAGTATTAATTTGAGTGATACCAGACACTACCTCTGCAAGGTTAGTGGTTAATGGTAAAAGGTTGTTACTACAGGTTTGGTCAACATATCCTTTGGTAGCTACATCAGTTGATTCAGTGGGTATCGCAGTGTTTTTTATTTGCTTGTTCTGAGCATCATAGTGCTTATTACTAAGTATCATACTTAGTTTATTCAGGCTTTACAAGTTTACAGCATCCATAGGGTCTACTGGGTCACCGATATTGGAAACTCTCTTCTTTCTCATATTGTATTTATATTTTGTATACGGTATACAGTTTTCATCCACATAGCTCTTTGTTGCTGCATCAGGTGGTTCCAAAGGTATAGCCAAGTTGCAAAGTCTTTTAGTTTGCATATCATAGTTACCGTCAGATGTTAAATTAAAACCTTCACACTTGGGACCCTTAAGATCCTTGCCACGGGCTTTTAAGCTTCGTCCAAACTTGTCAATAGTCATGTTAGCTTTAGCTTCGTCCAAACTCGTCAATAGTCATGTTAGCAATGCTTTGAACCTACTATTACCTGCTCCTTTTATGTAACCAGCTTCTCTCAATTCTTCTATAATACTTAATATTTCATTAGCGTGTATTCTGTTACCACTTTCAGTAGACATGGAGATGTGTTTTAATCTTTGTACCAACTCGTTTGGATCATCCCAATGTATAATATCATGGGTCTTTATTGTTTTCCATTGCAATCCTTTTCCACTGCTAGTGGAGGGAAACAACGGCCTGATAATTTTTGTGTATTTTGTACTTTTGCTCGCTTTAATCCTACCATCAAACTTGTATCCTTCCCTATAAGCATTTGTATTAATCATAATACTTTTATAAGTATTTAAATCATCACCATTGAACAATGTACTATCAGGGACTCTTTTAAAAATAAGTTCATACAATCCAGGTGAACTTCCATACCTAGTACCGCCGATAATTATATTTCCATCATCATCAAAGTCCAACTCTTTTCTTCCAATCATTAGTTTGTCATTTTCATTACGTGGACCAAAGGTATAGTCGATAATTTTCTTCGGACCAGCATCTTTTATAAACCAGGTCATATATTCCTTTGTTATAGGATTTTGAAAATATTCATCTATAAACTGGGTAGTTGTGGCCAAGTCTTCTTCATTAGATACCAAGTCTGACAAATCCCCCTGGAGGTTGGGTGTTGAAGCTCTTGATGGTACAAATCCCTCTCTTGCTTTTGGTGTCGATTCAAATGATTCCTCTTCAGAGTCATCGTACTCCATTAGCTCTTCCTTTTCCTGTTTAATACTCCTTTGTTCAGCTTAATGTCCATAGCATCTTGTGGATTATTTTTCCTAAGTTCTTTTAATAAGGGCTTATACTGTCTTTCTAACATTATTTCATTTTCTTCTGTTCCATCCTTGAACATTTGATACTTGCGTTTTATAGCATTTCTTAGCTCAATGATCCGAGCCTTCAGGTGTTTACCACTCTGCTCCATAACTGGAAATGATATATTCTCAGCAGTATGCAATAGTGAAACACCAGCCCTAAAGTTTAATGCTCTATAATAACTTTCCTCTCTACTATCAAACCTTGGGATCACATAAAGTTTTGTAAAACTCTTAAATACAAAGGTTCTTTTCCACCCATCTCTCCACTCTGGTATCTCAGCTACTGTATACTTGTCATTTTCAACAGTTTGTTCCATAATTCTTTTTAATAGCTCCATAGGCCTAGGTTCATTAATGTGTTGTAAAAGATATGAATTTAGAAGCCAAAACTCACTAGGGTTTGCTCCTGTAAACGATCGCCACTGTTCAAATAGGTTTCTGTTAGTTATACTATAGACTCCATTATTTAGGGAAATACCAAATCTTTCACACTGTCTTGGCAAACATGGTAGGGCTTCTTTGAGAAATTCTACAGTGTACAACCCTTTGACAGAGGTTATTAACTCCATTATAAGGTTTATTTCTTCGGGATTTGGGGACACTGTCTGGTACTTTTGAATACCCTATATTATAACTGATATCAACGTAACACTTTGATTTTATTGCCTTTTTGTACATTTTTAAGGGAGGTCTGATTGGGATAGTTCGCTCAGTTAGCAGTATACATTTAGAAGCATAGGGTATTTTACAACCGTATTCCAACATTTCGTTACATATTTGCGTAAAATTTACACTTCCATGAAGGTTACGCAGCGGTAATATTTTACCGAACAAGTCAGGGAATGGTCTAAATCTTGAAATCATATTTTGGGGGTCTCTTAAGGTACAATCTCCCATGTCCTCGTGGTAAATTACAAGCTCCAAGGGTATACCTCTTTTTTCGCATTTATTGAGAAACGTCAACCATGTCTCACGGTTGTACGTTCTCTCACTCGCGGAAATCACTAATAATACAACAGGTGGGAGGATAGCTGATGGCTTTGGGTTTTTATGACGCCAGCATCTTTTGTTAAATTGGTAGCCATGAGGAGGTTTTCTACTACAATAATTCCCGCAAAACCTTTTTCTATCTTTGTAGTAGTATGAACAAAGGTTTGATTTTACATTATGTAATTTGGTGTTGTAGCCTCTCAAGTCGTTGTACGCATAGATCCTAACCATTATGCCTCTGTCACAAAACTGTCCATTCCGATTCGATACCTTCCCTTATATGGATCAGAGGTCTTGTCAATTACCAAAAATCCAAAGTTATCCTGCCAAGCCTTGGCACACAGTTGTTTAAATTTATCAAAAGACATGTCGGTAGTGATGTGGTTGATAAATATGTTTTAAATTCATTTCGTGTTGTTTAAATAAAATAGCAAAATTACAATTATCTCGAACCAATTGTTTTGGTATGGCACTGTATGTTTGTCCTAGGTAAAATGTATCAATATTTTTATGCCTTGCCATTGTGAAGTAACTTTTTATGGAATTGTGTTTTTCGCAAGAGATATCGTCAAAGATCATAATTGAATTAGGCTTAGCTTCATTAGGATGGATAACTAGGTTGTTCTCGTCAAAGGCAAAATAACCAACTTCTTTTGGTAATACTTTTTTCAAGAACTGATACTTTGGCTGATATAGTGATTTTGAAAATACATAAATATTCTCAAACCTCAACCCGTTTGGGTCAAATAATAAATTAAATAAAACATTTGTTTTACCAGATGAACTTGGGCCACAAGTTATACAACGTATAGAATCGGGTAATAAAGGCCCATGTTTATTCTTTTTAACCATGCCTGACCCGATATATTGGTCAAAGTTTTGAACAGGAAATTCAACTTCCTGCTTCTCAATCCGCATCCTAACTGGTTACTCAACGTTGATTACAAAGAGATATATACTTGCCGGACGCTGACACCCACATGAGTCAAACCAAGTTCTTGCTATCAATCCAACTGTCATGGCTGCTATCATATCCCTTCCACCTTACAAGTAATTTTGAACCCTTTCTCCGTAACACTTTTTCTACCAAATAAACATCGCCAGTCTTAGACTTGCTAATTTCTTCAGCATAAAATCCCCCTTTTAGAACCTCTCCTCTAGAGTCCTGAAGAATATATGTAACTGGTTTTGTTGGTTTAATAGCATAAATTTTAAATGTCTCATTTGTCCAGTTGGGAAGATAACCCTTTTTAAAGGTCTTTTTATTCTTACTAATCCTTACAGTATCCCCCAACTGAAATGTTGGTTTTTTAAATTTTTAACTCTTAACTTTATTGATTCTTTTTCAAATATTTTTAACATGTTTTTGACTGACATCTTTTGGTTTCATACCTATAGTTCTATGTTTAGTGTTGTTGTAGGACTTTACAATTTCTGGAAGTATACTTACCCACTCATAGCTACCTCTAGCAGTAAAAAGCTTGTACATTTTTGACTTCAATGTTCTGTTTAATCTCTCAACAATACTAGCTTTGAGTTCAGAAAAGGTGTGATAGTGATTAATTTTATATTTTTTTATTAAAGCATTGACATGTTTGTTAAACCACTCTGTACCCTGATCCGTGTGAAAGTTTTTCATTTTATTTTTAGCTAAAATTGGCTCTAATGCCTTGGCAACTTCGAGTCCAGACTTGTCCTTAAGGGAATAGCAAATGCATATTTAGTTAGACAATTAATCATAGTAAGGATATACCTGTACCCCTTATTTATTTTGGCATAAGGCTGCATTTCAACGAGATCAGCTTCATATAGATCATTGAGTGATTTTAAAGTAACTTTACGCCTAGGATAATTTCTCCTAGCTGGTCTATGCAGCTCTTCAGCTATAGCTTTCTTTGCGTCCATTTTAATAATGATACAATTCATTTCTCTAACATTAGTTTTATAGAGTTATTCAATACACTTACATCTGTAACACGCATCAAATAAATAAACATCATACTCGCGATAAATACTGCTAGAACAAAGAGCTTGTCTGCTAAAGTTTCAATCATACAAAATGCCATACTTACCAACCCTCTGGACTGCAGCAGCACTCAATCTATACTGGACGGATTTGTGTATGAAGTTGACCAACCTTTTATGCCCATGATGTAGTGTTGAAGTGTGTTTGCTTGAGTGGGGGGCACTCAAGATTTTTAATATGGTTGTCACTAATACTAATGCTACCTAATGTCATCGTCTTCTTCTTGCTAACTATATCTATCACTATTATATAACACTATTACTAATACTACTATAAGATATAGAAAGGGAGTATGAATGAAAACAGGCTGATATAGATGTATGAATACAATGTTTAATTTTTTGTGTATTTACATGAAAAATTGTACATTTATACTCCTTCCTGACATCCCTGTGCATTTCATCTTGAAGCCCCCCTGATTGAAACGGTTTATTTGGGCATCCGTTATATTGTCTACGAAGCGTTGTGGTAGAAAGGCGATGCCGGCCTCTCCTCCTGGCATGATGATTTCCACCTTTATCGCCGGTCCGAATTTTGCTGTTACCCGTTGCATGGAGACGATGGGGTATCCCTCCTCAGCAGTCAGCTCCTTACAGCTGTATTTCGGTGGTCCTTCATACTTTTCCAATGCAGCCAAGTTATCCAGCATTTCTTTATCCATGTCCTAGAATATACGGTTTGTGTGTAAGCAATAAAATAACACATATAATAAAATTAAATCCCAGGGGAATAAAACAAAGTCAGCTTGATAAAGTTGCAAAATGCCATACTTACCAACCCTCTGGATTCAGCAGCACTCAATGTATATTGGGCAGATTTGTGAAGTTTACCAGCCTTTTATGCCCCTGATGTAGTGTTGAATCGTGCTTGCTTGAGTGGGGTTTGAGACCACTCGTGTTTACACACCCAGGTTAAACATTATTTCATACATGAGCCAGTCCAGAAATCTGGTTTTCACCCAGTATGAAATAATGTCCTCTCCCTTTGAGCAAGGATAGAGTTTATTAAATAGTCATAGCCCCACCACCGCTATGACCTGTGAAGGCCTTCCAAAAATAAGGTAGTTGCCTCCTCCATTGTTTAATTAATTTACCCCACCGGCCAGTTTGATTGAATGACCCAGGAGCCAGACTATCAACTTTGCCCTACCGTTCAGGTTTACGGGTTTTTACACCGCGCCAGGGACCTTCATTCAGGTTTACGGGCTTTTACACCGCGCCAGGGACCTTCACTCACTCTGGGCTGTTCGAAGGTGTAACCTAGAATTTGTTAAGTTCTAGGCGCCACAGTCTACCAAGCCCCTCAGACTCACACCGGTTTTTCAAATAAGTAGCCAGAACCCTCCTCAGGTTGGGGCGCCTCAATCTACTAAACCCTTGATTCACACTCACACAATGGGGTAAGTTAATTATGTTTCATGACAAGTTCAATTACATTTACAAAGTTATATGGAGTTAATACATTATTAAAAGCTGTCTCATAGTACATGCCATAATTGACCATGAATTCTTTTGCTTTATTTAAAATGTTAATACCATTTGGGACCGGGGATCTGATAAAACAAGGCACAAAGCCCTCATTTTTTGCCTTTTTTAGAGCAGTTTGGAAATTTCTCTTTTCTGTGCGAATGCACTTGTACTCACACATCCCGTGAGTTTCTTGAAGGGTGTCTCTAATCAAAACACAGAAAGCATGAGCTAGATTACCATCAGCAGGGAACACGGCCACCTTTGGTGTCTGTTCTTTTAGAGTTTCATTTAGAGTTTGGTTTTCTTTACAAATTCTATCATTAGCAGCTTTCATCTCAGAGTGCATTTGATTAAGTTGATAGTTAGTTTGAAGAGACTTTGAAAGAGATTGTAAAAGTTCTGTATTTTCCTGTCTTAGACTGTATTCTCCACGTTTTCTAATAGAAGGTAAAACCTCTTCAAATACCCAGTCTTGAAATTTTTCGGCAATTTGAAGTTTGGAGGAAAAGATCAACTGATATAAACCGGGTTCATTAATAAATACTGTATGAGGATGAATATTTAAAGAGAGCACCGAATCGGTGCTCTTTACTTCCGGTGTTGTCTTACAGTACTTTGATTTGACATGATCGTTTATTGCTTTTCTAGGTCTAGCATAGCCAAGAATTTCAGCTACATCTTTCCCTTTGAACCAAGGGTTATTTTCTCTATCAAATATCACCATTACTGGTTGGTTGTTAAATACAAAAGCAGCAAGACTAGACATTTTCAACTATGAAATTGAGGTTATGTTAAAAGAGCAGAGATGTCTTACCTCAGCGAGAGCAGCAGCCAAAATGGCTATAGTAATGTATCATTAGGGGGAGCTTAAACTTTTCAAGGTCACTAACTAGGTAAAATTGGTAGGGATCTATGAGTCGTGACACCATAATTCCTTGCACGGCATTTCAATTTGACCAGTCTCCATTAGCCAGTATATTTTTACAAAATATTCAAATAATTCTTTAGCTAGGTTTTAAAGGAGCCAATTATTTTATACAATTAATGCTATTCCAAATATTCAAATTCATCAAATTGAAAGTCTTTGGAAGCCATGTCTACAACTCACTGGAATCTTTGAACTTTATAACCAAAGGGACGAGTGTCACACTCACCCTCGAGCTTCCTCTTTGGACCTGTAATTTTGAAAACTTTGGTCTCATTTATCGTTACAATATTTCTATCTTTAGTTCTTCGAAGTCTAGACTCATTGATTTCTAAAGTCTGTCTGGTTTCACTTAACACCATTTCTTTTAATTTTTCAAAGTTCAGAGTCTGAGAGGTTTTAAAGTTGAGTGTTAGTCCTTTGATCTTACAAACGGGGACCAGAGCTTGCTTGTTGGTTGACCAGACAAGGTATGCATAAGTCTTTGGCCACCCAGATACAAATTCAACAATGTAAGATCCAGGACCGTATTCAATCAGCTCGTATTCATCTCCCCGAGGTAATCTCCCGTCGGTACCCGGTACAATCCTCCCTTCAAAATGTACAAGACCGAGTCTGTGTCGTAGTAAAGGACCTGACCTCCAAGGGCATCAAGGTGTTCGTAGAGTTTCAATCTAGCTTGAGCTGTTGTATACGCCGCAATCACTACATTTACATTACTCAGAGGCTCACCAACTTCTTCCAAGTACTCCCAGCTTACAACTAGTACTTCATCATTGATAATCTGTAACCTGTTAACTTGAATCTCAGGTGTAGTTAGCATTCCAAATAGTGTTTTTGAGTCTCTGATAATAGTAGCCTTGGTCTGGTTTTCTCTTTGTCCAAATTTCCCCCAAAATGAATTTAGCATTAGCTTTGCAAGTGATCGAAGCCCTCCATTCTTTACAATTTTCTCCTTTTCCAATTGAATACCCTCATGCGCCAAATAGTCTGCTACATACTTGTTTTTATCCTCTTCGGTCTGACACCAACTAGGGTAGCCTGATGCCTCTTGTTTCATTTTCAAAAACCTGTTTATAAAATCAGTAAAAAGTCCGCCTTTCTCATAAGTGGCTACCTCATACTCCCACAGCTCATACATGTCAAGGATAAAATAGCCCTTCTCTACAGCTTTTCTGATTTCGTCCATAGTCCAGGTCCCTACTAATGCTCTGTCTTGGCTTTCGTGGTCACAGTCGTCTTGGTTCATTTCTTCCCCATATGTGCGGCATAGTACAAACATTAATTTATTATTCATCTTGGCCGGGAGTACTGGGTGGTAGAGATCCTTAGGGGGCAGGACTTTACACTTTAGCAAACCATCTACCTCCAATCCTCTCTGCCTGCACTCTTTATCACCCACATAGATTGTAGGGTGCCCCATAGGATACTTTCCATACTTACATACATACGGATAGAGAGAGCACACATCTACATATTGGATGGTAAGTCCCTCCTCACATTTGTGGTAAGTCTTTGCATTGCCAGTTCTGCCTCCAAAGAACGCTTGCCTTGGGTGAAGGGGAAGGTTATTAAGAATTGGGAGGGAATCCAAGTGTTTAAGTTTTTGCTGCTTCTTTATCCTACGAAACTCACACTCCCACAACTCGACTACCTCGTAGTCTTCGAACTTTGCAATTTTAGACTTGGTTCTTTCAAACCTTAGATGAAGTGAATCAGAGGGATCCTCCTTCAGAGGAGCCTCTCTGTTGTAAGGAAAACATTTGGGGCATCCATGCCAGTAGCACCCGTGGAACTCATAGATTCGCTCTCCGTCAAATCCATCGACTTTTGAGCCAGAAATCCTAACTTCTTTTCCCCGCCCGGCATGTTCAATTCTCACTCCACGCTTTTCTTCTTCCCAGCTTAGCCACTGTATGGCAGCAGCCGACTGGTTATCCACAAAGCGGTAACCGTCCTTTGGAATGATACCAATAGCGTGAGGCTTTAGAAAGTTTCGGCGGAAGGCCAAATTGCAAGCACTAGCAATAGTAACAGCCTCAAGAAAAGGATCAACATTACACTCTTGGAGGAATATTGATCTAAATTTAAGACAGGCTTGGGCTAGGATTTCCACATCTGAGATGCAGTACTCCAACAGTTCTTTTTGAAAGTCAAAGACATAGTTTTCTGATACTTTTTCATTGTACCAGTTTTCAAAGTCCTTATGGGACTTCTCAAACATGGTTTCAGGGCAATAATATTGCTTGACAGGCATAGGGCCTACATAGTTCTGGTTCGCAAGAGTGTTAAACAAGTGGGGGAAATAGCCCTTCTTTCTTTCAGGAGGCAGATCAAAGGCTTTGGGGAGCGCAGAGAGGGCCATGGGGAAATAGCTAAGTGAGTCCACAAACCTCACATTGTCCAATTCCATTAAAATAATTTTAGAACCCCTCAAAACCAATTCAGGTGTACATTTTGTTTCCTCTAGCACGTGCTTGAGCAAAAACTGGAAATCAAAGCCTTGACCATTGTGGGCGATGACACAAACATGTTTAAATTGTTTCCGTACCTGCAAGACATAGTCCATGAACTGCTGAACCGGGTTAGAGTTGAAGACTCTCGTACGGTTCTTACAAGCCATACAACTTTTTCCATCAATGCACTGATAGCAAAACTGTTGGGAAACACACAGATTTACTTTATGAACTTTTTGTTCTGGGTCAGAGGGGAGGGACTCATCTTGGCGAGTCTCCAAGTCAAAGAAAATAAAGAGAAAGTCTTTGGATTTTGGCTTGCCATCATTACGCCTCATGTAACATTTATGGTTGGAATCCATGTATGTTCCACAAGGCTTACAAAAAACTTCTCCACACTTGTGGGGTGTGGACCTTTCTCTATACCAAATTAGTTTCCCGCAGTCAAGGCATTTTTTCACAGCTTTGCACCTATCAGCCTGATGGGCGATAAAGCAGTGCTGGTTTCTCAAAGTCAAGTTACATTTTGGGCAAGTTATCCCCCCATGCTCCTCCTTACAGGGAGGCGAGATGGTTTGGCACTGGGGACAAAGATTAGAGCATCGATGCGCACTTTTATGGTCATAGGGGACATGACAAGCCTCACAAAAGTACTGACATGCAAATGCAGCGGTTAGACTAGTAATTACATTGTAATGACCATTGTGAAAGATCAAGTTGATTTTAAATTTTGGATTGTCTACCCGGCCTTCAAAGTACACATCACGGCCTTTATTGTCGTAATTGTACACAGTAATTTTAAAATCTTTTAACAAGTCCTGAAATTTTTCCAATTCGGGGATGCCAGCACCGTCCTCAGAGATCTCCACCCTTGCCATTCGAATCAGTTCTTGAGCCATTATCGTCTGCCTTTTTCTATCATCTTGTCGGATAGCTTTAAACAGAGGGTCTTTGTTTGCATGGGCAATCGCTACCGCCAAGGCGCGGGGGAGACACAAGTTATCTTTGTTTTTTATGACTACAATGCCCTTCCTTGCCCTACACTCTTCCTCAAAGGTGTTGTAGAGGCCAGGCCTTTTACGGGTTCCTGAACCGACAGGGAGATTCACTCGGGTACATTCTACTTTAAAAGTATCAGTAGACTTAATATTTTCAGAATTTGATTGGACTATACCCCCAAAGATTTGCCAAAGGATATCTTCATCAATTTCCCCAGCAGGGCGAAAGGCAACATAACCCGGATCTTTACTTTTTAAATTTAGACTTTGCAAAGTAAACCCAAGCTGGTCGTTTTCATGGGCTTGTTCTTTCATTTGTTGTACTATTTTAGCAAAACCTTGTCTTAGCCAATCAAACTCACTGGTTTCAGGAGGAGGATTGGAAAATTTAAAAATGGTTTTAGTACCGTAAAGCCTAAACTTTTTGACATGAGTTTCCTCCTCACTAATTATTTGAACAGGCTCAACATTAGACTACTCCGCACTAAATAAAGAACTAGACCTCGCCGTCTCAATATCAATAGTTGAGGAACTAGCCAACACTATCAGCCATTTTTATAGGGTCGTTAAAAATTTAGATTATGATAGCCAATAATTATTAATAAAGTTACTTGAAAATTAATCAAACCGTTATTTAAGTTAAAACTATCCAAATTGTTTTAACAAAAATAAAAAATTAATATAATTTTAAATACTCACAATAATATTTCACAATAGAACAAACTAAAAGAGCGCAGCACAAACACGTCTGAACAACTCAAAAGTCGGGAACAGAATGAGTGAAGAAAGTTGTTAGCTGGTAAAAAAATCAAGCAGATATAAACTTCCTCCCCACCGAGATAATAGTTGAATAATCAAAGAGCCACATCCCGTTTGTTGTTCTGATAACACTTTTCCACACACATCATGTTGACTCATAGGTTTTTCCTCCTCCGGATGTCATGTTGATAATCCGTTCCAATACCCGGAAACCACATACCACCTTATCTCACCATATTATCCTTATCATATCCTGCCCAACTGACACATAATTTTTGAACGAAAATTAAGTTAGCTCCTTTGAACCGCTTTGAGGGGTACACCCCTAATCGCTAAATTATAGCATTTAAAAACTGCTCCTAAAAAGTTAGGTTATAAATAAAAAATGACGTCATCTTTCGATTGACGGATCACGTGACAGATGCAGATCACGGGACTGATGACGTCACGGTCCCATGACCGTTGGCGCAGCTGATGACGTCATGGGAAAAACCCCTGCTATATCTTCGCACAGCCTACTAACTTTTGATATTCCAAAAATACTACTGAAGCTACAGTCTTCAAATTTTTTTGGGTTATCTAAGATAAATTATCTAAATAATTACGTATTTGAATAAGTTTGGATCAGTGGATAAAAAATTTTAAAATCTTAAATTTTATTAAAAAATATGAAGAAAGTACAAGGTTTGAAGGAAAATTAAAAATAGTAATTTTTGGCTTACATAACTAAAAATACGTGAATTTTAACTAAATTTAATGCTGAACAAAATGATACCTTTGAACATTGTGTAGGTCCAATACTTTTCTTGGCATAACGATTTTAAAAAAAACCTTGAAAAAATCGGTAAAATCGAATTTTAGTCGCTATAAAAGATTTTTTTTTAATAAATGACATTGGAAATAGTGGTTTTAGGTGCATCTGAAGTATAATACATGGTTATATACTTAAAATTACCTTTAACAATGATTTTAGGATTTTTAGTAGAGACTCCCCTTAAACTGTTAACTAACTTAACTTTTAACTTAAACTGTTAAACTGTTACCTTAACTTCAAACTTTTACACTACCAACTAGTTAACTTAAACTTATAACTGTTAAATTAAACCGATTAACTTTTCATAGCTCAATATCTCACATACTACTGATTTTAGGAAAAAACGCCATGAGACAAAAAAGATGCAAAATCTAATCTTCTCTACAAAAATGTATAGTTTTAATATGATCATAACACAACTAACAGAGCAATGTTCAATTTTCTATAGTTATTACATGCAAAAATGATTCAAATTTGCAGTAGGCCTATAAACCACAGAAAATTAAACATTACTCGGTTATTTGTGTTATGACCCTACATTTTACATTTTTACATTTTGTAAAGAAAATTAAATTTTGAATTTTTTTTGTTTCTTGACATTTTTTAAATGAATTAGTAGATTTTTTTCACTACTGGTAAATGCTATAATAGGCCTATATCTTTTAAAAATAATCTATAGAATATAGTAGGCGTTTGTAATGAGTATTGGTTTCTGCAGTTGCCCAAGAGTTGCCCAGCTCAGTTGCTGAACCGGGAGACTGACCGGGCAACTCACCGGCAATCGGTTGCCCGCATGGGCGTGATTTCAGCATTTCGATTGGGGGAGCAAGATCTTCTGCATACACCATATACCCCCCCCTTTGCACTAGCAGTTCGTACTGAAGAATATGGGTTGGTACTTTGGTATTACACGGAGGCCACCCTTATACAGGGCGCTGCGGCGGTTATGTTAGGTCAGGTTATCATAAATATGTTAATAGGACTTTCCTCGTTTCGTCACGAATCGAACGATACCAGATGAGTCATACTTTTGCCCGCCAAATACCCTTGAATTAGGCCAAGGTCAGGTCGTTGATCGGAGCGCACACATCACCTGTCAAGGGATTTAGCAGGCGAAAGTATGACTCGTCTGGTATCGTTCGTTTCATAACGAAACAAGGAAAGTCCTACTAACATATTTATGATAACCTAATTTAAAATAACCGCCGCGGCGCACTGAATACGGGTGGCGATCGGGTGAAGTCGCTAGTGGCGGCGGCGACTCGATCAACTCAATCCTCACCAACATCGCTGTCTTCTGGGAAGCAGAAAACAAAGACCGCTTATCGTAATTATGTCCAATTTGGACAGTAAGTCAATTAAAGTATATTCTTTCCAATTACAAAGTCATTTTTGGTAACATAAAATCCAATTACCAAGTCATTTTTGGTAACATAAAAAAATCTAAAAATAGTAGCCTCCGTATAATACCAAAGTAGGCCCTATCTATGGGGTATATACACTGCCAATGCACGATATCACAACACAATGTGAACTTGTAATCACCATTCACTTCACTTTCAGTCAGTTATTGTACTATTTGTAAAACTGCCTCACTGCAGTCAAAGCAGGCACACCAACTGTGCTTCATACGACTGGCGATTGACTGTTGCTATACTCTTTTTTCTAACGTCCAGTGTTGCATTACACAGGATTTGGCATTTTACCCGCCAACTCCATTGATAATCCTAATTTTACCCGGTTTTTCGGCACTAATCCCTGCAAACCCCCCCCCCCCCCAAGTACCAAAATCCGGGTAGTTAGCCGAAAAACCACCTAATGACCTTAAAAACACCAAATACCGGACTTTTTCTCACCTTACATGGACATTGATTGCAAAGCAAATCACAATTCAAAAATACCCGGCTTTACCCGTTTTATACTGTATGTATTTAGGATGTCGGGTAATCCCCGCTGCTCAAGTCTAAAATCCACGATTTTACTCGATTTTTCTTAATCATGTTAATTAAGTCCCCGAACGGCCAACAAAAAACCCACAAACCGGGCTATTACCCAGTTTCTGGTAAAACTGCAACGAAATAACCAATACAACCAAACCAAATACATAACACCAACTTTCGTTTGAAAAATAAAATATCTAGAGTTCCAAAAAATCCTTGTACCTCGATCGTCAAAAATCCCCGATTTCACCCATTTTTTTAATATCCAAGTTGATGAGTAAATTTCCTCAACCCAAGTCTTAAATCCCCGGTTATACCCGGTTTTTTCTTAATCACTACTCCGCACGGCCTCCAAAATACCCGAAAACCGGGTAATTACCCGGTGTTGGTAACATTGCTAACGGTTGTGTCAGACCGGGGCCACAGACCCTGTCTGACACTATGTCTTCTGGGCCCGATGTCAGACAGGGTTGCCAGTCCAGTCGACCCATTGTCAACCGCCCTTCAAAATAACTTAACACATGGATTGACTTGGAGATTCAATGGATGGTTTACATAGCAAACTTGAATATATGTATATGACGAGTTCAGTGATGGTAATCCTGATGAAATGGTTAGATAAATAAACAGTTCTTTTAACTGCTGCGTAAGGTATAATAATTTATTTTTTTGTAATTTTCCCTTATTCGCTGGTTCAAAATTCCTCGCAAAACCTACATCCCGCCCAAAAAATCATGCCCCCCCCCAAAATTTTGATGGCGCAATTTGCGCCATGTCCCCCCTTCTGGGCACCCCTGGTGAACAGTGTCCATTATTATTACTCTATGCAGTGTCCTATGACAGGCAACTTACAGTGGCTCTGAACAGAACAACAGAGTTTAGAGGTTGGCCATCCTGGAGCGTTAGTTCACTGGTGGACGTGTCGTTTGGCGTGGGAGTGGGTTCTCGTCGACCGGCGCGCCACAGTGAATAGCGTGTATGTCTGTATTCGTTCGCTAAACGTATCCTTGCAAATTTGCAATCGGACTTCAAACAAAACTACGCCACCAGCGTACTTTAACTGCATATCGACAAGACTGATATTAATAAAAAATTTATGTCAATAATAATTTAATTTTACAACTTGAAAAAACATGATTCCATTCAATTTTTGTTATTTATACCTAAAAATTAATTTTAATTTTCAAATTTTTGGGGGGGCAACTGCCCCCCTTGCCCCCCCCCCCCGAATTACTCCTATGGTTGCCCGCCGAGTTGCCCATCGAGTTGCTCACGGCTAATAGCGGCTTAAGTCTAAGATAATACTGAACACTTATATATTCAATGGTACTGGCCAGGTAGATAGTGGCATAGAGTAATAATGAACTTCGTAAAGAGATGGCACTCCCATGTTAACTCGGTGGTAAGGGAACAGCAGCGCTATCTGAATAAAGTGCAACGAACTAAAAAGATCGATGCGATATATCGATGGTCGTCGATGCGATATATCGATGGTCGTCGATGCGACATATCGATCGTCGTCGACTGCTTTGTTTATATTTTCGTTTTCTTGTTTTGTTTGCTAGACTTTCAAATTTAATGACTTTACCGGTTTGTTTAGATTAAGTGCGTTTGCCGCTAGTGCAAGTTGTTTCGCTAAATACTGTACTGAGTGATTCTTATTGTGCTTAAAGCGATTGATAGAAAATAAATACGTAGATCTTTACATAAAAGCACTTAATAAAAATTAACTTAGTTAATTTTTATTAAGTGCTTTTATGTAAACATCTACGTATTTATTTTCCATCAATAGCTTTAAGCACAGCATGAATCACGCAGTACAGTATTTCGCGAAACAACTTACAATAGAACAACTTTCTGCAAACGTACTTTAGGTATTTTCCCACACTCAAATTAATTCCAACTCGTTAAGGGGCTTATAGACGGGGATAGTACTAGCTTCTAATAATAGCCGCTAGTAAAAGTGACGGATAGTAGCCGTACACACGAAGATAGTATTCGCCGCTAATTTCCGTAGCTATTAGCCTGGCGAGTCACAATGTTGTCATTGTTATCAACGAGTCGGACGATGAATTTACTCGCCACTCCAACTGGCGAGTGAATGCGAGTTCGTGTTTAGACCGGGAGAGTACTAGCGGCGAACAGGTCACGTGATCTCTACTTGCGTGCTAGTGGCGAGTAAAATTGAACATGTTTGATTTTATTAGCCGCGAGTACCTATTCGCACCTGCAAAGGCGAGTAGGTATTTCGACAGGGATAGTAAGCAGCTAGTAACTAGCGGCTAGTACATTACGCGTCTACTAGCAGTTAGTACTATACCCGTCTATAAGCCCCTTTAAGGTTTAGTTACTAGCTGCTTACTCTCCCTGTCTAAATACCTACTCGCCTTTGCAGGTGCGAATAGGTACTCGCGGCGAATAAAATCAAACATGTTCAATTTTACTCGCCACTAGCACGCGAGTAGAGATCACGTGACCTATTCGCCGCTAGTACTCTCCCGGTCTAAACACGAACTCGCATTCACTCGCCAGTTGGAGTGGCGAGTAAATTCATCGTCCGACTCGTTGACAACAATGACAACAATGTGACTCGCCAGGCTAATAGCTACGGACATTAGCGGCGAATACTATCTTCGTGTGTACGGCTACTATCCGTCACTTTTACTAGCGGCAAATACTAGCGGCTATTATTAGAAGCTAGTACTATCCCCGTCTATAAGCCCCTTTATGGTTGTGTACACGTCGCGTCGTGACAGAAAATAAGGGAAACGGAACGGGAAGTTACCAGATCGTTATCGTCGTTCTGATTGGCTGAATCAGTGAAGAAGAAGAAAGTCATGATTTTACAACGCCATCTGAATAAATTGCATCGAACTAACCCGCTCCAATAAGCTTACCACTTGGCTCCATTTAAGTGTCAGACCGGTGGCCTACTCTACTGGCGTTGTTCAATATATTTCAATTTTTAAATGTTGGTAGTTCATACCCAATTCTCACCATTGATGTCGGGATCTCGGGCTCGGCAAACAAACTTCAGTGTAGTGTAATCAAATCAATTTCTAATCCGCCATTTTACATTTGGGTGTCCGGCTAGTGCTGTTTGTTTATAAATTTGTTTGAATAACAAATCAAGATGATGGCTTTAGGGCCCAAAAAGGATGGAGGACCAAATATAAAATTTTTTGAATCCCCTGAAACTATTTCTTTGTTCGATGGTGTTAAAGTTTGGCTCCAGAAGAACTGCAAAAAGGTAAGGTTAACCTAGGTATTATTGGGGTGATTGGGGCAATATTTTGCAATAGCCCTAATTTGATATATGTCGTCTTCTTTCAGCATATAGTCTTTATTTAGTTTAAACCACACACAATTTTTCCTGAACTTTGACTAGCCAATTTGATTAGGAAAATACAGTGGTATTTTCCAAACAAATTGGCTAGTCAATAGACCTCATAAAGTAGACTAATAATTGTGCATTTTCCAGTAGTCCCTAGGCAGGCGCGGACTGGCCATAAGGGCATCCGGGCAAATGCCCGATGGGCCGCCACCTCCAGGGGCCACTGGGCCGCTTGGGGGCCGGCCGCAGAGCCACCTCCAAAATAATAAGCCCCCAAGCAAATGCATAGGAGCCCGGGAACAGGCAGAAAAGGACTGACATGATAATAACGAGACCGAAAACCACACGTGCGAGTAAAAAAACAGGTCACCACTTTTGCCGAGCCGGAAATTCTGTCGCCGGCCCTGTGTAAAGTCCCCCCGGAAAAATTAAAGTGGGCCGGTACACCATTTAAATGCCCGGGCTAAAATTTCTTCCCAGTCCGGCCCTGTCCCTAGGTAATGGTCTAGAAAATGAATAGTATATTTCATTACTAGTACCGAAAGTGGCACTTTCCAGTGGCGCCCAAGTTTCATGTGTGAGGCGGAGCCTCACACAGGAATAAAAAATTTCACGTGTGAGGCGAAGCCGAGCATAATTGGAGCAAGTGCCGGAAAATCACTTTCGGTACAAGTTATGAACGGTACTTTTCATCACGACGCAAAAATACACACAATGCTGAATTACTTTGCACCAATCCGTAAACTTACTATATTCCTCTTCATATCTTTCTCTTGATTTCTCTGGTAGAAGGGTTTTCGTTATCTCTGTAGCTTTTTGTATCAAATTGTCAGGAATATTAGACATATTTCGAGAGATTTTAAACATGCGCTATAATAACAACACAGCAAAACTCATTTATACCTATTCCTGTTTTCGGTTTACATTGTTGAACAATAAGAACAGCTGATTTAAATTGTAAGAATAAACGGCAAAGCGACGTCAGAGCACGTAGCGGGCAAATGGAAAACTAATTGAGAGCAAGGGAAAACAAATTTAGAGCAAGGGAAAATCAGCTGATCGTTTTTCCCTTGCTCTAAATTAGAGCTTGGGAAACGATCGTTTTCGTTGCTACCAGCTGACATCGAAAGTAGCTACTTTCGGTACGGAGTGATGAAAAAGTTTTTTCCTCTTCCCTGGTCAGTGCCTGTACGTTGGATAATCAATTTAAAAAAATTGCTTTGGATAATCGGTTTAAACCTTGCAAATTGTTATATGTTTAACTAAGGTCTATTGCTAAGTAAACCCAGCAGTTCTTTTGGGTTAGGTCTAATGTGGAACTGACGTATAGGAGATTTTTAGACCAAGTTAGAATTTATTTGTCACAGTCACAACTACCTACAGTTATTTTGTTTTACTAAATCTTCACTGCCAAAATCTTCAGTTCCTGTTTGAATTATAGGTTGCACTTTAGTCTCCGCCCCACACTTCATAACCTCAACAAACTTGGGGATAAGGTTGGGATTTCGGGATATGGGGTGGGGGAAAACACACGATATTACGTGTTAGCAACCTGGATGTCTCAAGTAGAATCCATTCAATAGAAGTAAAATGTTAATAATTGTGATATATGATGCTTACGTGACGTTGTCTGGAAGAGTATCCAATAACGAATATCGACGGTCCTATCGAACATTTCAACCGGGTGACACGTCATTCGAACGATAGGCCTATATCGATAGATCAATCAAATGAGGTAGGCTAGGCCTAATTATTTAGTACATGCACCAAAATATTGAACTGAACTTTTAACGGGTGACACAGTGCAGACTCTGTAACGCGCAGCGCTTTGTTCCCTCCCCGTAATTGCACGGACGCTAACTTAATGTTTTATGAAAACAAAGGAAATAATCACTGCACCCGAAACAACAAATTATGTTGCAGAAAGTGAATTACTTAATTAGTGTCTGTTTGATTGGTGGTACCTATTCTGGTGATGTTCTGAGTGGTGCCCTTGGTGCCAGGGGCCGCCAGCTTTAGTGGCGCCTTCGGCGCCCGTGGGCTGCAGCAGCAGCTAAGCTTTTAAGTTGGAGATAGGAAATTTGTAGTCCAGCCAAAATCCCAATGTGATAAATGTGCAGCCGGACCAAGTCGTTCACAAAAGTCACTAACTAATAAAACAGTAACAGATAATACAACAAATAATAACTCAAACTGATTAACCAACCACTGGCAATGGCAAGAAAAAAGGGGGGGGGGGTTGGTTATGAGGTGTGGGACGGAAATTAAATTGCAGCCCTTTGTTTTCGGGGGGTTTTAGGGCATTTCATCTAGCTATCCACCCAATCCAATTGATGTACTGTAGGCCTATTTAAAAAAATGATATTTTTCTTAGGTTACTTAAAGTAAAGCTGAATACAAAATTTCATTAAATTCTGAGGTGGCAAGGTAAAAAAAAATCCTCTTTTTTGTATTGATTTGACAGAAAAATTACCCAGTAGACAGAATTGTAAGTACCATCAGTCACAATTTCCCTTAGTAACCTTGTAGTGTTACCTACTCAGTTGTAACTTACCATAGGATGAGCTATTTACGAAGTCAGATTTGAAACCCTTATTATTTGTCAGCCTAGAGCTGAGTTCTTTCAAATTTCCATAAATTTAACTTTTACTGATTAATTGAATCACTTGGAGGGGAGGTACTTATTTTACAGCATACTGCGGCAGTTTTGTTTGTTAAATTTCTATAGATTATTATAAAGTGAAATAGAAGGCCTTATTTTGCTTCTTTCAATTTCAACCAGACAAGACCTACTATAAATCATACATCTGTTGAAGAAAAACTCCTACAACTTGGCCAAAGTCAGGCGCATCTGCCAGAAGTGTTGGGAATTGTTGATCTGAAATGATTATCATTGGAGTCCCTAATTGATTATTGCTGTGTTGGAAATTGGAAATTAAAGAGAGAAAGTACTTGTGTCATATAGTACATGGTAGCATATTACTTTAACGCTCATATTAGATTAGTAGTGGTAGATGAGCCTTGTCTGGTCACCGTCCAGACCTTCACCTTTTTTCGTTGAAGATTTTACACTCAATTATCCTTCCCAAAGGTAACCAGTTAAAAAATTAAGGAGGATATAGTAGTACATTTATAATATCTTGACCAAGCATGAGAAGAAGAAGAGCCGGGGTGAGCTGGATCGTCTATGTTAGCTCCCATATTTCACATCATCTTTTACAGTTTTAATGATTTTTTGCCGCTTTAAACTTATACAATTCCAATATTTAAGATATCTAAATCAGTTTGAACCATGAATTTCTATTCGGGAGTGCGAATTTATGAAGAATTTCACGCAATCAACTTCAACAAGGAAGGAGGAACAACTGGAACAACGACTCGCCATCTTGGAGACGCCCTTACACCATCGAACGAAGTCAAGAATTCTCCATATCCTACCTCTCCCGTTGTTGATTACCATCCAAAACCTATAATTTCCTTTCTTTTAAGCAAAGAATATCTTTAATTGACCATAAATCAAAAGCTACTTACTACCAGGTAAGGTTTTTTCATCAATTTCATCGAGGCGGTTTGGCTTCCCCCGGCATGTTTTAACAGAAAGTCTTCTCACCAACATGTCGACTTTTGTATGAAATGAGACTTGAGTAAGAATACTTCTCTAAATAACAAATTAAAAATAAAATACCCCCGTTGCAGCAGACCTGCATACTCAGCGAATTTCAAATGCAAAACAACATATTTCAATCCAACATACCGAGATTCAACATGTTTTTGTAAGCTCCATAAGAATAACATGGGGAATGAGTATGCAGGTTTGCTGCTACAGGTATATTAATACCCCCGTTGCAGCAGACCTGCATACTCAGCGAATTTCAATTGCAAAACAACATATTTCAATCCAACATACTGAGATTCAACATGTTTTTGTAAGCTCCATAAGAATAACATGGGGAATGAGTATGCAGGTTTGCTGCTACGGGTATATTAAAACTGGGTGGTTTTAATTAAATATTTAATTGATCTGAACTAGAAGAAGCCATTTACCAAGTTTTATAAAGATATATATTGAGAAATAAGCGAGATATAGAATTTTCTTTATTTCCCATAAGGTTAACATTGGGACAACGTACTGTGTTTACCACTTTCAATATCTCGGAAACCAATGGACATAGAGCAGTGATTGAAAATACTTAATTGTTTGTTTTTTTGAGCTGAATTCACTAATGCTAGCAAAAATTGGATAATTTTTAATTTTCTATGCAAAATACTCAAAAAACCCATTTTTGGGGGTTTACCCCCCTTTACCCCCCCCTTCCGGTGGTCCGATCAGGCTGGTTCACGAACTCGTCCGAGTGATTACCACTTTACATGTCTGTACCAAATTTCATTAAGATCGGACCATATTTACAGCCGCTATCGTGTTAACAGACATATATATATATATATATATAAATTAAAACGAATCGTGTTTTTTGCTTCTGGGGGCCCCAAATTGAAAAGTTAACATGGTCTCGGGCTTAGGTCTTACCATGAGACCTACGGTAATAGCTTATTCCTTTAAGGAAATTCACTAAAACCCCAAAAAATAGTAAAACTAAATAAATAAATAAAAAAAGAGCAAAAAATAAAATAAATACAAAAAATAAATTAAAAGGTAGGCTAGGCCCAGGACCAAATCAAAGACTGCATAGGCTAAAAAATAGACTAGGTATAGGCCAAAATGACTAAATCTAACGTAATTTGTAAAACTTGTGCCAAATTAATTATTGGCGATGAAGAAGCATCAATTGAATGTGATTTGTGCACCGAGTGGGTTCACTCGGAGAAAGACTGTAGTGGCCTCAATAAAACTCAGTTTAGATCGATAGGTAAAAAATACACATTTTTTTGTCCTAGATGCATTATAGTTTGTAAAGAGAATGTTGAATCATTGAATAGAATCACAGTACTTAAGCATGAACTAGAAATGGCTTCAAAAATAAATCATTCCTTGCTTGATGAGAAAAAACAATTGCAAAACCTTTTGAATGTAAAAGAAGCCAAAATAATTGACTTAGAGGACAAAATTAATAGGTTTAGGAATGAGAAAGAGAACAGTGGCACGAAGGGGGACAGGTCCTGGAGTGAAGTGACCAAATACGGAAAAATAAAAAAGAGAAACAATGGGAGTGAATCAGTGGTGGGAGGTGCGAGAGAGGAGGGAGTGAAAGGTGTTGCGGCTCTGGAGCTGTCGAATAGGTTTTCGGTGCTGGGAAACCCAGAGTCGGTGAGAGACTGTGTGGTGAAAGAAAGTGATGAGCAGATGAATGAAAGTAGATAAAAAATTCAGAGTAATTCAAGGTAAAAAAATTTTAAGAATTTTCCTAAGCTGACGGTCTGCGCTGACAGCCATGGTAGAAGATGTGGAGGTAGGCTAGCGGCCATGGTGGAGGGAGAAAGGCATGTGCAGACGAATGTGGCTCCAGGTGCCCCCATGAAAAAGGTATTGGAAGTGGTGAATGAGTGTGTGAGTGGAGTGATTGAAAGGGATGTATGCGTGGTAAGAGGAGGTACTAACAATGTGTCAGAGGGCAGCATTATCGATGTTGAAAATAGGATAGATGAAATAAAAGCCAATGTAAACAATAAGAAGGGTTTACTTTTTGTGGAGACACCACTTAGGTGGGATGAACCAAATAAGAACGGCCTGGTAAAAGAACAAAATGAAAGAATAAAAAAAAGATGTAAGGACTACGGTTGGGCCTTCTTAAATGTAAACAGCCTATTTGACAGGGACTGCTACACGAGACATGGCTTGCACTTAAACGTTAAGGGAAAAGATGTCCTTTGTAGCCTGATAGCAAACTATTTGAATAATGTTAAATTGACACAGCAACCAAAAAACAATTTAAACATAGAAAGAGTAGAGTTGACTTAGGCCTAGACCCAAATGAATATCAACTGGGAAAACAGGGAAAAAAGATCCAAAAATCAGCTCATAATCAAAATCAGTCTAAACTATTTAGTAGGCAGGTAGACAACAATATTTTAAAAATAATACATTTGAATGTAAGGAGTTTAGCCGGTAAAATAAATCAGATAGAGGACTTTGTAAATGAAACGGAACCAGATTTTCTGCTAATAAGTGAACACAACCTATCGGAAGAGGAATTGCAAGCAGTTGTTTTACGTAAATTCACATTGATTAGTGGTTACTGCAGAAAAGATAGAAATTGGAGAGGTGTTGCAATTTTTAAAAATTTAAATTGTAAGGTAGATAGTATAAGAACTTTGGACTTGGGAAGTTCGTTGTCTGACGGACAAATATTTGAATGCTCAGATATAAAAGTATCAATAGGAAGAACAAATCTTACAATAGCAGTTTTATATAGATCCCCTGACAGACAAAACGATGACCAGTTTTTGGAAAAGTTAAGCCAATATTTTTATAAAATTAAAGTTCAGGATATTGACTTTGTAATGGGCGCAAACTTTAACATTGACATCTTGAAGGAAGAAAACAGATCACAAAACTTTTTAAATTTACTTGAAAGTTATGGATTAAGAACATCGATAGATACTCCCACAAGAGTGACAGAACATAGTCAAACATGTATCGATAATTTTGTAACAAACACACTGATAGAATACGCAGGAACATACGAGCCACACATTTCAGATCATAAAGCTATCATCGCACATATCATAATTCCAGATAAATTCAAGGTTAAGAAAAAATATAGGAAAACCAGGGTAGTTAAGTCAGAACATATAAATGAAATAAAATTTAGGTTAAAAAATAAGGATTGGAAAGAGGTTTATACAGCAAATAACGTGAATGACAAATATGAAAAATTTCTAGAAATACTAAGGTACTACATTGAAATAGCTTGTCCAGAGAAAAATACTTTAGTAAAACCAATTGGAAAACCAAAATGGATATCAGGAGAGGTCCAAAAAGCAAAAAGAGGAAATGTTCAGTAATTATTCAAAATAGAAATTAACCAGAGATCACAGTGACAAAATTAGATACCACAATAGTAGAGATGTATATAGAAAATCAATTCATAGGGCTAAATCTCAGTGGGCACAACAAAGCATAGAAAATGCAAAAAACATATCAAAAGAATCATGGAAAGTAATTAACTCAGTAAGACCCAATCAAATCAAAGAAAATAAGAATATCAAGTTAAAAATAGAAAACGAAACAATCAACAATCCAAACAAAGTTAGTGAAGCTTTCAACAATTTTTTCGTGGAAGTCAGACAAATAGTAAACCCAAACTACAATGATCATGTTTTTTCAGGTTTTCCACAGCAAAATAAAAATTTAAATTTCTTCACTTGTAGAAATGTAACTGAAAGTCAACTTCTGAAAATTGTTAGTAATTTTGCCCCAAAACATTCTGTTGGTGTGGATGGTGTCAGTATGTTTCAGTTAAGGCAATGCAAGGAGGAAATTATTCAGCCTCTGCTACTTATAGTTAATAGTTCTCTCTTGATGGGAATTTTTCCAGACAGTTGTAAAATCTCTAAAGTTAAGCCTCTTTTCAAGAAAAATGATGAAATGAATATGAACAATTACCGTCCTGTTTCACTGCTCCCGGCTATCTCGAAAATCATCGAAAAAATAGTTTTTGATCAGATTCTCGATTTTCTTGTAAGTAACAAGTTGCTTTGTGAGAAACAATACGGTTTTAGGAAAAATCACTCAACAAAACTTGCTCTCATTGATTTTGTGAATGATTGTATCGACATGGTCGAGGAAGGTGGTACAGTAGTCGGCTGTTTTGCTCAGGGGTGCCCAGCCCCCCCAAGAGCAATGGCGCATGCCCCCCCAAAACAAGCCTAATGCCCCCCCAAAAGCATGACAACCACCCCCCCACCCTTTAATTTCTAACATTAGTTAGTATGTCAATTAAATCACACACTTTATATCCTCACGTATCAAAGGGTATTATTGCGTTTTATTTACCAAACTCTTAAAACACAATTGACTACTATGCATCAAGTAATAAAGTGATAAAGCATACAATAATAAAGCATACCAGCATTAGTGATATGACTTCAATATATAAAACATATGTATTTATAAGTAAGTCTAGTTTCAATAGCGTCAGTAAAAAAGTCACAAATATGTTGCTGGTTAGTGAAAATAATGAATTTTTTTACAGTATGTGATACTAGTAATACAGTAAAACCTCACTAACTCGACTATTTGTGGACCCAGAGGTTGTCGAGTTTGGGGGTTGTCGAGTTATCCAGAACATTGGAATTTCAATGGGTTTTAATACATGAACACAAAACAAATATTAGCTTCACATATAAATTTATCACTTACATAAGTATTTTTACATAATGGGTGAACAATCTTTGAAGAAATGTCAAATACTCAACAATCAAAACTGAATGTTCTGATAAAAATGCTTAATTGAAGATTCTCTGTCAGCTGTTCAAGTGTCGAGTTATACAGACTGTCGTGTTATCGAGAGTCGAGTTAGTGATGTTTTACTGTACAATACAAATAAGCAGTGTTGTAATATATTTCGCAAAAATGGCTGATAATGAAAGTGAGGTTTTGCAGGCTCAAGCTCGAGATCGTGTTTCAGGCATTCAAGCAAATAAAAAATGATCAGCTGACTTCCGGTTCTAGGGCCGAAAGTTTTTGGCCCTCTGGCGGAAGAAGCTGGTTTCGGCTACCAAATAAAGTTAGTAAAACAGGTGATTACCTCGCGGCGTTGTGTGTCAAAAATCTTTTTCACCACACTACGACGATATCACCTGTTTTACAAACGTCAAACGCGGGCCGAAACAGCTACAATTAATTTGGCGCGCAAAATAAACCAAATTATTTTCTCACCTTACATGGACATTGGATATTTGCAAAGCAAACCATAATTCAAAAATCCCCGGCTTTAGCCGTTTTTTATGTATTTAGGATGCCTACCGGGTAAATCCCCGCAGCTCAAGTCTAAAATCCCCGATTTTACTCGTTTCTTAATCCTCTCAATTAAGTCCCCAAACGGCCATTAAAATACCCGCAAACCGGGCTAATACCCGGTTTCTGGTAAAACTGCAACGAAATAACCAATAATACAGGACAACTATACCAAATACAATACCAACTTTCGTTCAAAAAATAAAATATCTTGAATTCCAAAAAATCCTTGTACCTCGTCAAAAATCCCCGATTTTACCCATTTTTTTGTTGAATAAATTTCCTCAATCCAAGTCTTACATCCTCGGTTAAACATTTTTTTTAATCACCGCCAAATCTCCGCACGGCCTCCAAAATACCCGAAAACCGGATAAATACCAGGGTTTTGGCAACATTGCTAACGGATGTATCAGACTGGGGCCACAGACCGTTTCTGATACCATGGGCATGGGGATGTCAGACAGGGTTGCCAGTCGAGCCAACCGCCCTTCAAAATAATTTAACAATTATAGATTAACGTGGAGATTCCGGGGATGGCGAAATTGAATACATGACGATGGCAATCCTGATGAAATGGTTAGATAAAGAAACAATACTTTTAACTGTTGCGTATATGGTTATGGTCATTTATTTGTTTTTAATTTTCCCTTAATCGCTGGTTTAAAATTCCTCACAAAAAACTTAAATTCCGCCCGAAAAATCATGCCCCCCCCAAAAATTTTGATGGCGCAAATTGCGCCATGCCCTCCCCTTCTGGGCACCCCTGGTTTTGCTGACCTGTCCAAAGCCTTCGACAGTGTGGATACAGTCATTCTTTTGGAAAAATTAGCAGCACTAGGAATTGGTAATACACCATTTAAATGGTTTGAATCTCACCTTTCAAATAGGTATCAAGTCACAGAAATTCAAAATGAAACAAATGTCAAAATTAAAACAATTCAGTCGTCAAAAAGAGCAATTCAAAGTGGAGTTCCCCAAGGCTCTGTTTTGGGGCCTCTACTCTTCTTAGTTTACATCAACAATATAACAGATATGGTTCCACCTGAGAATCTGTTCCTTTTCGCCGACGACACAACAGTTGTCGTTGGCGGAAGGGATACGGAGGGGCTGGAGCTAGAATCCAATCAAAAATTAAATGACATATGTCGGTTTTTTGAGGAGAACGGTCTAGTGCTGAACTCGGAAAAGACAGGCATGACATGTCGGAAAGACATGTGCTTTCAAACATGTCAAAAAATGAAATCAAAAAATTTCAAAATACCAATCCTCCAGATTGGGGGTACCAACTTGAATCATCAAAAAAGTGCTAGATTGCTGGGAGTGGAGTTGGATGAACATTTCAAATGGGATGTACAACTTCAATGTCTGGAAAGGTCCCTTTCAAAAAGCTTGTTTGTTTTACGTAGAATAGCAACAATAGGGAACATTTCTCTGTCAAAATTAGTCTACTATGGCCTGTTTGAGCAGACTATCAGATATTCCATCATTTTGTGGGGGGGGGGGGGGAAAAGGGAAATTTAGACATAGTATTAAGATTACAAAAGAAAGCCGTCAGAACACTGTTGGGCCTCCCCCCAAAAGCCAGCTGTAAAGATGCTTTTGTTCAGCTGGGACTAATGACGTCTCTTTATATTTTTGAACTTTTAATTTACATCAAAACACAAAATATTCAACCTCCCCAAAAAAGTCATCCGAACTTTTAATTTACATCAAAACACAAAATATTCAACCTCCCCAAAAAAGTCATCCATACCAAACAAGGAAAAAAGACATCTTTGCGGAATACCATAGATTGTCACTTTTTGAAAATAAACCAACCTATGCGGGGCTTAAATTATTGCAATCTCTCCCCAAAGAACTAATAAACATCAATAAAATTTCTGTTTTTAAAAACCGGCTTAAACTTTACCTGGTCCAACAATGTTTCTACGATGTTGATTCAATCATAAAATACAATAGTAGCTAAGCCCAGTTTTCCAGTTGGGTTCTTTTCTCTTAAGTCATTATCCTCATATTCTTTGCTTGTGACCTACTTTGTTAGGCACCTTGACAATTCCAATTTCCCTGATACCATCATGGAGAAGGGAACCACGGATGCTACGGGATGTAAGATGTAAGATGTAAGCATTGCCTGGTGTCAATAGTAGCCCCTTAAGTTATTAGGCCTATATGAAGGCCCAGATAATGAAAAAATTTGAAGTGTAGCTAGGTAGTGTACGCAGGCCTGCTAATTAGATACAAAGTATCAGATAAATAATAACAATGTTTTTATTTTCAGTATATCCAAACAGACCCGCCTACTAGCAAAGGGCTTGCACAGCTTGTTATTCAGTTGATTCAGTTCCAAGAAGACAATTTGGGAAAGAATGTTAGCAAGCCACCACTCACACGCTTACCTGTAAGTCACTTCTATGCACTACCTAGGCATATAGGTATATCATTAAAAATTAAACTTTACAAGCAAAAGAAATAACTTTTTTAAAGCCTAGACGCTTGGCTTGGATTATACCCCCCCAAGACCCCCGGATTTGACCCCACTAGATTATTTTCTCTGGGGACATATAAAAAGCAAGGCCTACGAAAACATCCCACAGGATATTCAGCAGCTGAAAATAAACATAACAAATTTAATACAAGAAATTGAAAGATGTACAGTACTTTTCAAAATGTGTTCAGGAATTTGATGTAGAGAGCACAACTTTGTATAAGTATCCATGGCAGATTGTTTGGACACTTGTTGTCAGACTGAACTAATAGGTTGAATAAAATGTAAAGATTATCTAAACAATATTTATTTTATCTATATAGGCTATGTGCATTTTTCAATCTTAAACATGGGTTGTGTTTAAAAAAACCTTGTATATCATTACTTACATAGTAGCAGCAAATGTAGCTTTCAGTGTTAAAACAATTATTTCTGTGGTATCGTTTTTGAGTCAGTGACGAAACCTCATCTTCAGCCACTATAACTCGTTATTCTTCTCCCTCCTGTGTTGTCAAAATTTCAAACGTTTAGTACATTTTACACTGAAAACACACACACACACACACTATATTGAAATTAAACATAAAACCGACCGTTTGCGCACAGGGCCGGCTCAAGTGTTTTTGGCGCCCTAGGCGAAGGTATTGCTTGGTGCCCCCCCTCCCCCTACTTTCTGACAGTTCATTATGTACTAACACGCTGCTGGAAAACTGATATAGTGTGGAAAAAAGGATAAAATTAAATAACTTAAATGCTGAAGTCATTATATGTTTTATTTCAATTCTAATAAAAATGACTTAACAGCACTAGACAACATGTTTACTTCCCAGCGTTGTGGTTAATTTGTTATACAATTCTTGAGCACAGAAAAAAAACGAGAAAACACTTTTTAATCTTTAAGTATCATGGACAGTTATACATACAACATTTTTCGCTTACAGTTTTGACAAGTTTCTCAGGAGATAGGTATTATTGTTATTAAGCTTGTATAAACCCATAAATAGATCGGTTTATTTTAGTTATTAATAAAAATGTTTATTTCATTATTTATCACATATGCATAATTTTATAACTTAAATTGTATGAAGAACTTCGTGAGTGGGCCCCTCTTGGTAAACCAACAGATGCTACGCGCGTCCTTGGAGTCGAGGGTCGAACAGTACATATTTTCACTAAACTTTTTAACTTTAAAATGTAGAATTTTAACTTTCATGATCCTCTACATCAGAAACATATGGTTCATTTGCGAATCAATTAGTATGCAAGGTTTTCATAGATTACTTTAATTATATAATTTTACTGTACAAACAATAAATTTTTACTTCTAGATTAGAGATTTGGCATTTTTTGATATGGATAAAACGTTAAAAATAGTCAACAACATTTATTTTTTATGCTTAATGTAAAGAAATATGTTTTTGTTTAAAAACAATGCTTACAGTATCGAAAAAAAATCAAAAATCAAATATTCAACATTGGACTTGATGGGTCCTCATATTGGTAAGTATCAAAATAAAATAAAAATAGAAATACTGCCACCATTTTCCAGCCACATGTTTTTACGGTATCTCATTCCGGGGAAAACTGCATGTAAAGTGTTCATTGGACATAACACAATTGTGCTTCTAAAATGAGTTTTAATAGATTTGAGAGGAATTGATTCTTTAAAAAATATGGGGTATTTGGAAAAATTATGTTTTACCAAGTAAATCTACTTGAATATACTGTTAGAGAGAATATGTTATAGGTTATTTTCAACCTATGACAACAACTTAGGCTGATAATGTTTTAACCACTAGGGCTTGAAGTGTTGATGATGTCCCTAGGACATAGGGATGAAACAATTACATGATCACGTTTGAAACAAGAAAATGGATCGCTTTAAGATCCGTTAAGTCTTTAAGTCAAGTTAATTTATTACATTCAGTATCAGCAATTCCTAGTGCGTTAGTACAAATGTTTAGAGAATGTACTGTACTTGAGTTTTGAGAGTTTTTCAATAAAAAAAAATAACCAATGAACAGCTCAAACAGTTCAAATTCTTAGACAACTTTAACGCATGATATTTAAAACTGAAACATATTACGTTTATATCATGTTTTTGCCAACTTGGGGAAAATAGTAAAATAAACCGACCGGTATTGATGTTCGGCTAAAACAACAAGATAGAAGACGCCCAACTACATAACGGCTCCAAGGAGAGGGGAATGTCGTTTGCCAAGTTTTGGTATATGAATAAAGTAAAAATAAACGGTGGGGTATTTTACCACTGGATATACGTTTGAAGCTTTAAAGGGATTTAAAAACTATAACCACGCCGCAAACAAAGCATGTAAAACTATTCCCGAATTACAACTATAACAAAAAATTTAGACCAAATAAATTCTAAAGTTATTGGCATTTACGTTCGTTATTTTTCTTATCGAACAAAAATTAATTCATTTTATTTTGCATCCTTCGTTTTTGGGAAAAAACGGCGCCCCTGGAGGCCCTGGCGCCCTAGGCAGTCGCCTAGTTTCAAATCAAATCAAAATCAAATTCATTTATTCCAAAACAATGTTACACTTAGAAATGACCCAGGAACAATAAGATAAAACATAATATTAGTTTAAAGTAACACCTGACAAAAATTAATATTGGAATTTAGTGCCTACATAGGAGTAAATTCCTGTGCGTAGGCACGAGCCGCTAAAAACTCAGTCTTGGTCAGAAATTAATTAATTAGCTTGGCAATATGTGTAAATAAAAAAGTAATATGCAAATTTCTATAAAAAGTTTTGGAGCAAGAAAAGTAATGACGAAGCGTGATTTTAATTTGATCGGGGAACTATTGGAGAATGACCACTGCGACGAACTGCCACTCGTTTGGCAACTTAGTATTAAGTCAAGTCTAGTCCAAGTCAAGTCTAGTCTAGTCTTATCTGTACCCAGATGTGATAACCGCCTCAGATGCCTCCCTTCCAATTTCCATTAACCAATTCGATACATGTTTCTTATAGGTTGCTATTTGAACACTATTGAAATTTTGAAGGTGAGCAGGAAGATTTCTGAACAGAATTTGAGATATGTAGTGCGAGTTAGTGACTGAAAAAGTTCTGTTCAACCTATTTACTCTGATTTTTGTGGTTTGAGAACTTCGGGTAAAATAACTGTGGTCAAAATTTTGAAAAATGTCATCGACATGGTTAAATATGTAAGTTAATAAGGATTTAATATACAATTGCCTTAAATTTAAAACATGAAAATCATCAGATAAATTTTGAGTTGGATGTCTTCGTCCCTTACCTAAAGCAGCTTTGAATATTGATTTTTGAATAACGTTTAGTGGTTCTAGTATAGATCGATACCCTCCACCCCAAGCAATAATTCCGCTCATGAACAAAGATTGACAGTAAGCAAAATAACAAAGTTTCAATTCGTTAATGTTTAAAATCTCATTAAGTTGTCTAAAAACAAAAATAAATTTCCTAACTTTACCTTTTAAATAATCTACATGAGCTTTCCAATTCATACTGCTATTAAATACAACCCCCAAATATTTATAAGATTCAACTTTGTTTATGACACCACAATTGCAGGTATGTGACAAAAAATCCCCACATGAATGAAGTTTCAGACTATTAAAGTCAGTATTCAAATTTGATTTCAGAGCTATGGGCATAAATTTGGTTTTGGATATACTTATAGTCAGTAAATTTTGATCAAACCATTTTTTTACTCGTGCAAGATTTCTCATGGCCAAACATTTCACTTCCTCCCAATTAGACCCCTCAAACAAAATTGCAGTGTCATCCGCAAATAGGTAGAATTTCCCTTCAATGTTAAGGTTTGATAAGTTATTTATGTAAATTAAAAAAAGAATAGGTCCAAGAGTGCTTCCCTGTACAACCCCATAATCAATTGAATGTTCACAACTCTCAACTCCACATATTGTGACAATCTGTTTCCTATTTGAAAGGTAACTAGCGAACCAAGACAAAGAATTATCCCTACAACCAATCAATTCCAATTTCCGAAGTAATTTAACTCTATCTAATGAATCAAAAGCTTTTGCTAAGTCTAAGAAGGTCAAAAGACATCGTTTATTGTTGTTTATAGCTGTATTTATATCTTTATTTATAGTGAACAATGCATCCGAAATATTTTTGTTTGAGCGGAATCCATATTGACAGTTAGTTAAAATTGAATAAGTTTCCAAATAATTCACGAATTGTTCCTTTACTATTTTTTCAATTACCTTAGAGAAAACACTAAGGAGAGAAATTGGTCTGAAATTGGCTTTGTTGGTGATGTCTGCTGCCTTATACAACGGAAAAACTTTAGCTATTTTAAAAATGTGAGGAAAAGTTCCGGTGGAAATACTTAGATTAACAATGTACAGGAGAGGTGTTGAAAGTAAATCGACGTTAGTTTGCCTATATGGTAGAGCCGGCCCTGTTTGCGCACTTCCTTAGCAATCTGCACTCATTGAAATTCGTAGATCTACTGGTGGTCTAGCAGACGAGCCAATTAATAGCATATTATTCAGCAGGCCAAGCAAGGCCTAATCAAATCAGACTGAAAGTCACTTAGAAAGGGTTTTGTGTATTAGTCTATGGATCAACTTTACTTGTATGGATCAACGTTGCTTTCAGCTGTGCATCAGCAATATTGGTCAAAGGTCATTTGAGAGATATCAGATGATTGTTTCGATCTAATTCATGGTCTTACCAAGATTTATGATAACCTAACCGAGAATAACCCCTGCAACACACCGTATAATGGTTGCATTCGGTTGTGTCCGCTAGTGGTGGCGGTGATGCGTTCAACTCAATCCTTGCTCACATTTCTGCCTTCTGGGAGACAGAACACAAAGACCACTCATCATATTTTAGTCAAATTTTTACAGTAAGTCAAATTACGTTCTTTTCAATTACGAAATTATTTTTGGTATACATTTAAAAAAAATCTGTAAAAATAGTGGCCTCTGTGTCATACCAAAGTACCTTCTTACGAGACCAAAACTATTTTCCTGATTTTCTGGCCTTTTCTGCCGTTTTCCGCAGAAAACGACTATCACTTCTGGCAAATTATTTCACATATTTTGAAAAAAATTATCTTTGGGAGATAGACTGAAAAGTAAACAATTACCATAATATGTTTTCTTCACGGTTTTTTTTGCAGATGAAATGTTTTCTGGACTTTAAGCCTGGAGGAGCCCTGTGTCATTTGCTGGCAACTGTTTACAAGTACAAGAGTGAGCAGGGTTGGCGAAGGTTCGATTTCCAGGTTAGTAAGGTATGATCACGGGTGCCCGCACTTCACTAATTTCACGTAGATCAGACAATAGATGTTTAAATTTTATCAGCTCATTATGTTTTGTTGTGTTAAAATATCCTTGTTGTTGGTCTTTGGCACTCTAACCATGCTTTGTTGCAATAACACTGGAATGCCCTTCTGATATTATGCAGGTCAGGTGCTTAACAATCTGTGATGTATTAAGTATCATTAATGAGAACATATGTTAAAATCAGTTTGATTTGATTTAAGCTATGTTAACTATATTGAACATGTTAGTTTGATTCTTATAACTGAAAATGTTTGAACAACCCTGAAATGAAAATAGAAGACAGATGAATTCCACCACAAACATACAAGAGTGGTTTTTTAATGCAGCCCAAATTTTAACTTTAAAACAAAAGGATTAAACCCCCCTAGATCCCCGCATTTGACCCCATTAGATTATTTTATTTGGGAACATATAAAAAGTAAGGCCTATGAAAACAACTCATAGGATATTCAGCAGCTAAAAATAAACAAAAAAAATTTATTACAAGAAATTGAAAGAGGTACCTACAGTACTTTACAAAACGTGTTCAGGAATAACACGGAAACAAAAATAAAACTGAAATAATAGGTTGAATAAAATGTAAAGATTATCTAAACAATATTTATTTTACCCGTATATTATGTGCATTTTTCAATCTTAAACGTGGGTTGCATTTAAAAAACACACCCTATAAGGCCTGTTTTAGATATATTTTTTTCTTTATAATTTCATTGGTTGTACTTTTTTAGGCTTAAGTTTTTACTTTTTTGTAAATCGTATTTGGTCTTGGTTTTAGTCGTTTTACTGTGATGTTCCTTGTTTATGGTGAGGTAAAATTATTAGTGCAACGTGGAAAAGTAAGAGAAAAGTCAGAGAATTTCAGAGAGATGAAAGTGTAGGACACAGGGGAGATATTTAATGAAATATTTCTAAATATTATCTTCATGATTACGAATTGTTCCAAAAGGCACAGTCTAGTCTTTTAGCGAATTTCCTTAAAGGAATAAGCTATTACCGTAGGTCTCATGATAAGCCCGAGACCATGTTAACTTTTCATTTTGGGGCCCCCAGAAGCAAAAAACACTATTCGTTCGAATTTATATATATATATATATATATATATGTCTGTTAACACGATAGCGGCTGTAAATATGCTCCGATCTTAATGAAATTTGGTACAGACGTGTAAAGTGGTAATCACTCGGACGAGTTCGTGAACCAGCTCGATCAGGCCACCGGAAGGGGGGGTAAAGGAGGGTAAACCCCCCCAAAAATGGGGTTTTTGAGTTTTTTACATAGAAAATTAAAAATGATCCAATTTTTTCAAGCATTATTGAATTCAGCTCAAAAAAAACAAACAATTTAGTATTTTGAATCACTGCTCTATGTCCATTGGTTTCCGAGATATTGAAAGTGGTAAACACAGTACGTTGTCCCAATGTTAACCTTATGGGAAATAAGTAAAATTCTATATCTCGCTTATTTCTCAACACATCTTGATAAAACTTGGTAAATGGCTTCTTCTAGTTCAGATCAACTAAATATTGAATTAAAGCCACCCAGTTTTAATATACCCGTAGCAGCAAACCTGCATACTCATTCCCCATGTTATTCTTATGGAGCTTACAAAAACATGTTGAATCCCAGTATGTTGGATTGAAATATGTTGTTTTGCATTTGAAACTCGCTGAGTATGCAGGTCTGCTGCAACGGGGGTATTATTGACTTTATCTTTAAGTATTTGTTTTTTCTTTATTTATTTAGTTATGTACCAATCAACCTCGCCCACGTTTCTTTATTTTAAGGTCTAATGGTGTCCAAGGGTGGTTACATATGCAGTGGTACAGTTGCATTTGGTGAGTTGTTTACCAGACACCCTGAGGCCATGCCACACAAAGTGCGCACAGGATGAAGCCGCCAGGCTAGGTTTTTCAGGGTTCTCCATCCTAGTAGGCCTAATCAAATCAGACTGAAAGTTACTTATAAAGGTTTTTGTGTATTAGTCTATGGAGCAACTTTACTTGTTGTTGTTAGTAGGTCTAATCAAAATCTCCGCGTAAGACAAAAAATATCAGTTTCCAGGTGACGCGTGGCAATTTAAAAGCAGGTTGTTGATAAAATGCCACCCTGATAAATCGCCAGCTTGGCATTTCGCTTACAGGTGTCCACCTTATACTAATAAACTGCTTTCAGTCTAAAACGATAAGTTTATGTCTTGAATTATAATAAAAACTAATGGCTTGAAGGGGCTACAAGCCCCAAATCATTTTCATAACAGGGGAGAATTTAAATAAAAACAGTTATTCCTTATTATAGTAAAAAATTCAAATTCCAATCAAATTTGTATACTTGCTTTGACATTTTTTACAATGTGTGCAAATTACAATAAAATTAATTCAGGGTAATCTAAGTTAAATCTAATTATTATTAAAGTCAAGGTCTTGCCCATATAAACGATTTTCTAAATATATTATCTTCTTTAATTTTTAGAAATATTTTATTGACCTTATGTCAGAGTTTTTGTTTTCTCTTTATTTATTTAGTAATGTACCAATCGAATAATGTAGGCCTAGTGTCTTGTCATATTTTGTAGTTCGAAGAATTTTGTATTGGATATAATTTTTTTTTGTGTTATATTTGTTGAAATGTGTACTGTGAAAATTGTCTTTATTTTTCAAGTATTTATTGATTGAATCAATTATGTACAGTCCATAAACAGTTAAAAAATTTTATTTTCTAAAATGTTCATAGTTCGACTTAAAATTTATGATAAATTTTAAATTATTCATATTGTTCTATATAAATTATTCTATAAAGTACTTTCATAGTTAATTGGCTTTTAGATTCACCATATCCAGCACAAGTTTTACATTAGGCAACAACCGCATGTTTTAAGGTAAACAAAGCAGACATTTTTTGATCCCAATACTATTTAAATGGCAAATACAGTACACCTCGGATTATCCGGACCCCATATTGGATTATCTGGACCGGTCCATCCAAGAAATTAAAAAAATTAAAATCACGGCAAAAACATTATTTTAGCGAGTTTACGTGGTGAAATGCGCCTTCTTAAAATAAAATGCAATTATAATACATTGCTGTATGCATTTGGAATCAAAATAATTAATTGAAGGAATCACATTGCCTAAACAGTACATTGCAGCATTTTCGTGAACTTTGTTTTCTGAATTGCTACTTCGGGCACTATCAGTAATCAACATAGGCCTACGGCAATTTTGAGAGTTAGTTTATTGCTGCGTCATTTTATATATTACGTTATTTCTCATGAAAAGTTTCTGTAATAGGTTTTGAGTTACATTAAGTTTCGTCGTGATTATTTCAAGTTTGAGTTATTTCAGTGATGATTATTTAATCTTAATTAAATATTTCAATCTGACGTTTTATTCCAAACCTAAACCGCAAGTACGGTAAAGTTAACATTATATTTCTATGACTAATAATGAAGTTTATTTCTTAAATTTGTTTAAAAGTAAACCCCCGTAAAATTTGAAAGACTATGTTGTACAGACTTGATACTTGTTTTCAGCATCAATTTAGCAGGGGCTAAGGTACGCGATCGCTATTTAGGCGATATTTTAATGACATCGGATTATCCGGATCGGTGTTCCGCCACATTAATCCGGATAATTCGAAGTCTACTGTATATTATGTTATTACTCATTATACAATAACTTAAAAAGATTTCAGTATTTTTCCCAAGTCTTTAGGATCAAGACCTTTATTTTGAACCTTCTCGCATCATCCTGCAACTTGCCAAATGCCTACAATTACTGCGCAAAACTTTACCTTACTTAATGATATGTAATACTAGCAGTTGCCCGTGGCTTCACTCACCATAAAAATTACAGCTGATCTTACCTCTGCTCTTTTAACGGTCAAATTTTAGTATTCACAGCTGTTTACATTTCAGTATTTGAATGTTTACATCCTTATAAAATATAAAGATTGAAGCTAAGGACGTTCACAGGGCGTAGCCCGAGGGGATTTTAAGGAAGTGAATAGGCCTAACATCCTATTCTGATATAGTGGCTCTATTCCTGCAAAATTTCAGCTCAGTTGGTCCAGTATTTTTCATGTGGTCGAAAGACAGATATTCACACAAACATCCATACTTTCACATTTATAATATTAGTAGGAAGTAGGATAATATGTAGATAATGTCATATGTGAGGAATTTGTTTTTGAGACTTCGTAAGAAGTGGAACGTAGCGGGTTTCCACTGTACTTTCTTCTTATTTTAATGCCTTTAAAGTAAAACAAGCTAACTAAGTAACAAAATAATTAGGCCTATTACTTAAAATTGATTGATTTATTTTAAATATTTGATTCCAAATAATCAAGCTATATTTTCAATTTGGGTCTGTTGTTCCTCCCACAAGTTCTTGTTTTCGTCTGCCTCTGCGCTCTTCGAGGATCTCTTTTTATTCGGTTTCTTTTTAGTCTTGATAGTACTCGGTGGAGGAGCAGATTCCGTCGGCGGTGCCTCTTCTTCTGGAGGCTTTTCTTCCTCGACTCGTGGCTCTGGTGGAGGCAAGGGCATTTTGGGCTTGGGCGAGTGGAACTCGAATTCCAAGGTGGAGTCGGAAGAGGAAGAGTCACTGTCGTGTTTTTTCTCGGTGATGGAGAACGGTATGGGTATCGGTCCGATGTCCGTGTCGCTGCTCTTGGGACAGAAGGTGATGTTGTAGGTGCGGCCCTTCTTGTGGATGTGCAGCAGTGGGGGCTCCTCCTGGGGTTCGGCCACCTCGCCCTCGTCTCTTCGTTGGAAACCGAACCTGGTTCGCGCCGGCGCAGAAGATGTAGGTTTTGGACTTTCTGCAGGGTCTGAAGCCTGTTTCAAAACCTTAATCATATTCTTGATATTCTTCCCGATGAAACCCGGTGGCCATCCTTTCCTCTCCTAAAACATTTTAAGTATCTCTAAATATGGATGTGTAAAATGTTTCACCTAAAAACTTGACTATTGCCTGTCACCAATTTAATCGTAATCCAACTAAAAAGGATTTGTATGTTAAGTAGTACAAGCCAATACTGCAGGTAAAACTCATGTTCATAAATGGATGTTGTAAGTAAAATCCCTTTTTATCTCACGTTAAGCTCTTGGTTGTTGATCCCAAAGTTTGGGTATGAATTAAAAACATTTTCTTAGTTTTAGCGAATTTCCCCTATAGGGAAGAAGCTGTTACCGTAGTACTCATGGGAAGACCTAAGCCTGAGACCATGATAACTTTTCATTTTGGGGCCCCCAGAAGCAAAAAACACTATTCGTTCATTTTCATAAATATATATATATATATATCTATATATATATATATATATCTATATATATTATTTTAATGTTCACTTCTAGGGCTACTATTGTAATTAAAGAGAGAAAGAAATTCCTTAAGTACCCTTTTTTAACATTTTATTATACACAACGCGTTTCGGAAATTATTCCATTTTCAAGTGTGTAAAATGTAACCTTAAAATTAAATACATATATAAAATAAATATACAAAGATCATATGTTTAAAATTCAAAAAAAGTATAAATTAAGTATAATTTATCCATATCAAATAAATTAAAAGAAAACAATGCAATTATAACGAAAGCGGATAAAGGAAATACAGTTGTAATAATTCATACCAATGATTATAATAAGAAAATTGAAGAGTTTATCCAAAATAATTCATTTCAACAGCTAAATAAAGATCCAACTCAAGAATACAATAAAGAAATGAATAAAGTAATTACAAAATGTAAAACAATCATGAATGGTGAAAAAATAAACTTAAAATCGATAAACCCTTATGCACCAAAAATGAGAGGACAACCCAAAATACATAAGCAAAACATCCCAATCAGACCAGTAGTCAATTTTATGAGTGCCCCGTCCTACAAATTATGCAAATACCTAAACAAAAGAATTTCAGATAACATTGAACTAGTAGAAAACAACTTAAGTATCAAAAATACATATGAATTAATCGAGAAAATCAAGGACATAGATATTACTGAAAATTGCATGTTTGTATCGTTTGACGTTTCAAACATGTATACCAATATACCAACCAATGAAACTTTAAATATACTTAGAAATTTACTCAAGAAAAACCACAACCTCAACAAAAATTACATCGATGAAACGATCCTATTAACTAAAACTGCAATGGCACAAAACTATTTTGAATTTGATACTAAATTTTATAAGCAAACCGAAGGATTAGCCATGGGCTCACCACTTTCTGGTTTAATATCAAATATATATATGTGCAATTTAGAACAAACAAAAATTATTAATGAAATAAATCCGTTCAATAAAAAATATAATATACTGGCACAGATACGTAGATGATATTATTTGTCTCATAAAAGGAAATAAACAAACTTGTGATGAATTACTTCAATATCTTAATTCATTATCCGAAAAAATAAAATTCACAATGGAAAGTAAAGATAATTATATAAACTATCTTGATCTAACGATATACAAGAAAAATAATAAACATTTATTTAAGATATACCGTAAAAATACCCAAACCGATTTAATAATACCTGCATCATCAAACCATCCCTGGCAACAAAAAACAGCAAGCTTCAGATCGATGATACACAGACTTTTAAAAGTACCAATGGAGAAAGAAGATTTTGAAAGTGAAAAAAGTACCATTAAAACTTTAGCAGTGAAAAACGGATATAAATAAAAAATGATTGATAAAATGTTGAATAAAATGAAAAATAATTTTGATAGTAAAAAGACAACAAAAATGAATACATATGTCTTCCTTACAATACGATATTAAATAAAGCTTTAAGAAAAACATTTGAAGGATCACCTATGAAAGTAAGCTACAGAACAAAAAATAACACATTCAAAATGACACAAAGACTAAGTAATCCAAAAAACAACCAACAAGCTAATATATATGACCAAAGTGGTATCTATAAATGAAAATGTCACCAATGCCCTAAAATATACATTGGACAAACAGGATGTAGCTTCAGTTGCAGATACAAAGAACATATACAAGCAATAAAATCATGTAATTTAACCACACAAAAATCATCATTTGCAGAACACATCCTTGACACAGATCATGAATACAAAACTATTAATGAAAATATGGACGTTTTAAATATAATGAAAAAAGGAGAAAAAATGAATGTATACGAAGAATTTCATATTTACAGACATAAAAAAACAGAACCAAACAACATTCTTAATATAATGCAAATTGACAGAAAAAATCCAATCTTCGACAAAATCATGGACATAAATAAGAAATAAGGACAAATATATATATAACGACAAATTTCTACATATCTATACAATTTAATTTTAATTTATACTTTTTTGAATTTTAAACATATGATCTTTGTATATTTATTTTATATATGTATTTAATTTTAAGGTTACATTTTACACACTTGAAAATGGAATAATTTCCGAAACGCGTTGTGTATAATAAAATGTTAAAAAAAGGGTACTTAAGGAATTTCTTTCTCTCTTTAATCTATATATATATATATCTATATATATATGTGTCTTTAAGCACGATAACTCGCGTAAAAATGGTCCAATCTTAATGAAATTTGGCATGGATGTGTAAAGTAGTAATTATTCGGACGTAATCCAGCCCAATCGGACTACCGGAAGGGGGGGGTAAAGGGGGGTAAACCCCCCAAAAATGGGTTTTTTGAGTTTTTTACATAGAAAAATTAAAATAATCAAATTTTTGTTGGCACCATTGAATTCAGCTCAAAAAAACAAACAATTTAGTATTTCGAATCACTACTCTATGTCCATTGGTTACCGAGATATTGAAAGTGGTAAACACAGTACGTTGTCCCAATGTTAACCTTATGGGAAATAAGTAAAATTCTATATCTCGCTTACTTCTCAACATATCATGATAAAACTTGGTAAATGGCTTCTCCTAGTTCAGACCTACTAAATATTGAATTAAAACTACCCAGTTTTAATATACCCGTAGCAGCAAACCTGCATACTCATTCCCCATGTTATTCTTATGGAGCTTACAAAAACATGTCAAATCTCGCTATGTCGGATTAAAATATGTTGTTTTGCACTGGAAATTCGCTGAGTATGCAGGTTTGTTGCAACGGGGGTATTTAATTTTACATTTCTCCCTACCTATTACTATGAAAATTTGCATGTGGGCCAGCCATGAATTAAGTCATCAATTGTTTGCCATTCTTGGACCCCCCTTAATTATTTCCCAATTGTCAGTATCCGGCTGACCCCCACCCTCTTAAAAATTATGACATCTGTAATCCCTCCCGGTCTGTCTACAAATAATACTTACTTAAAACCTGTCCAATGAACCTTTGATGAATAGAAAGTTTTTTTGTCATCTTTGCAATGTTTACTAATTGCAATATGGTGGTTTGGATATAAATTTCATTAAATGTTAATTATCATTTGAACTAAAATTTGTTCTTTATAAATAATAAAATTACATCCTTCTAGAGCTAGTTACTCCTCCTTCCTTAAGGACATCTTCCTACCATCATTTTCACGTTGGACCCCCTCCCCTATTTTTAGGTGTCATAATTTATGGATTATTGATTCAACCCTTCGGAATTTTCAACAATTTCAAGGTTTATTCGGATATGCTTATCCCATCATGCATGGCATTTCCTCAACAATTGTAGTATGAAAGTAATTCCTTATAACCCCTCTTTTTATACCTTTTAAACAGACTTGCCCTTTTTTCTTACAAATGAATTTTCAGAATTACTTGAGCTTTACAGCTAGGATGTGAGAATATCATCAAAGACCAAGTTTGATTCAATAATTTTCTGATTTTCAAGCCTCTTATTTAAAAATCTTTCAGTTTGTATTTGTGTTTGGCTATTACACAATTGTTAATACATTTTAGATTTGCTAATATGTGACATATTTTTTTTAAGTTTAAAGCTGTAATGTCTTTTGGCATTAGAAAATATTACCTTTTATTAGGTGTTAGGTAATTTTTTTTGTCCTCCCTTCACATTCCAGGACACTAGACCTAACCCGGAACCGTTTTACATCATTACTTCAGGCTAGGTCTAGTAGGTCATGGCATTATCACATAGCGAAAATGCCATTGGTGATTGGCGGGATTTGAACCCGGGCCTCCGAGATTGAAAGCCCGCGCTCTAACCACTATGCCAGGCCGCTCCCCAGGTTTTAGGTAATAAAAATAGAAGCTTTGCAATGGATTACACATATTACACAATATATACTTTTTTTGTAGGAAAACTTTTCTGTTAAATTCAGAGGCTACAGTATGAATGTTACCCGAATTCCTTTTGACGGGTCCTCAATGTTCCACAACCACCCCATGTTTCTAGGCACGAGGGCAGGCTTGGGCTGACACTGCTTGTGCCCCGTCTTGACCCCATAGTTCTCAGTGCCACCAGAGAAATAGTACCTATAATTAAGTACAATATCATTGATCAAATCCAGGGGAATCAATAAAAAAACTTTGTTTTCAAAACAAGGACTTGACCACAGAATAAAAATAACAATGCATACATATTACAATTGCAATAGAGATATGCATGCAATTAAAAAAGCTTGATCCCATTCCAGTTTATGTTACGTTAAATAAAATATTGCTCATTTTCACAATGGATAAAGCATTCATCATAATATCTTTCGTAAAATTCAGTTTTTAGTTGTAATAGGCCTGCCTTGGCTTTGCTAGGTTGAAGTCATTATTCATAAATTTGATTAGGGCTGGACTTTTTTTATAACAGCTATGCATATATCTTTCAGTCATCGACAGTTTTCTCTGTCATGATCAGCCCCCTTCCCTCACCAAAAAAAGGCAGCACCTAGTAGCTTTCAGCAAATTCTAACCTGGCATAGGTTTTTTCCATTTTCCAAGATTTTTTGTCCTTTTTAGTGATATTTTTTGTTACGTCTATTTTAAATCCATGTTTATCAATATTATACCAAATGAATTGAAAAAAGTGTATTCTATTCTATACAAGCGTAAAAAAAAACATAACAGGTGTCTGTGCAAAGCCTATTAAATGTCTGAATGCCTTCAAATTTCACCCAAGCCAGACATCGCTTATTTTAAGTGGGTTCTCCCACCAACTGAGCCACATATTTGCTCAATAAACACTCTACATACTGGGAATCAAAACCATGTGTTAAATAAATAAATAAATAAATAAATAAATAAGGTCTTTATTTGCGAGCGAATTTCATTTTTACAAATGTTTTGCAAATTGACTCATGTCAAAAACTGTACAAAAACAATGATTCTTAAAACTAAAACTAAAAATAAAAATATAAAATACTTGATCAAAATACAGCTTTGAGGGCGAGTTTAAATTTACTGCATTTGAGAGGGCAGGGTGTTGTATTGGGCCGGCCCAAAGTAGGAAAACCCCTTTCTACGTGCTTCAAGCCTAACCCACGGTATGTCTAACAACGGGTCCTGCCGTGTTCGACGCTCTCTCATGGTTGATCGCTGTCTTAACTTTTTTTTAAATATTGTGGTGTCTCCAAGACCAGTGTTTTTGTGAACAGTGTACACCGTCTGCATGTCACAGCATCTTTTAATGGTTCCGAATGGCTTTAATCTTAGGAATTCAATCCCGAACATTATTTGTGACCCACCAAGGGAAAAGGGACCATATCTTCCCAGACCAAATTTTACAGGACAGCAAGTTGTAGAGAATAAGGGGAAAAACACATTTTTTGATTTTTATTTTTTCTTACTCTATAAATGTTTCCAAACAATATTTGGTCCATCTTACACTTGAGTTTAACTTTTAACATGGTTAAATTAATTTTTGTAACCCTTGCAATCTGGAGAAAGGGGACCTTGACTTCCCCAATTCTACTTTTATGCTTTCAAGTCGTGCCTGTCTTTGAGAAATAAAGAATATAAAAAAAATCAGAGAGTTCTGTGAGGAATAAATGTAGAACTCGCTAAGTCCTGATCCATGAATCAGGATCTGAAAATATAAAGGATATTCCAGAAGAAGTAGTTGAAAACTTAGCTCTTGGTCCAAGTGGTTTCAAAACTAAAAAAATGTACTAGAACAGCGGTTTCCAAAGTGTGGGTCGCGACCCACCAGTGGGTCGCGGAAGGGCTTTAGGTGGGTCGCGACGAAGTTTCAACAATAATAATCATAATAAAAAGAAGAATCTTGTATTTTTAATTTTTAGAAAACTTGGAATCAAAATGGCGATCAGCAGATATCTGAAACACCAGCTCCTCGAGGAAATTTTTCGGAAATATACATTTTTTCATTAAAAGGACACTCCACCCTTTGGTTCGAACTTACGTATAAGGCTAGGCAGAGTAACGAGGTTGATAAGAGGGAGGTATCTTACCGCCAACCGGATCCCCTACTTTTACAATAAACATTCAAGCCCTGAAGTGTGATTCACAGCCGATCCATGCCGTTTCTTAGGGTTTCGAAGATCGGTTTATGTTTAATTCTATTATTCTACACTTTTAAAGAAATTTTGAAGGGGTTTCGTTCACTTTTGACGAGGGCAGAACACCTATCCTGAACTTTCGAGGGAAATTGGTCGTTTTAAAATCCTGAGGAAGCGTGAAATTTTTATGTTTTACCTGCCGTGACACATCAATACAGTTGGAGATTTTCAAGCTAATTACAACAACGCTATCCGTTTTTGAAAATATTGTTTTGTTCTCGAGATATACTAAAATAAAAATTCTTCCCTGCACATTTCTTATGGGCATTTCCAAATTAAATCTTTTTTTGTTTTTTTTTCTCATATCTCCGGTTCTGATCACAGTATGAAGTTTGTTTTGGTCTTATTCGTTGTTGTTGTATGTGGATCCTCCAGGTCTTGAAAGATATATTTTTAGCTTTATTTCAAGAAGTGCTTTTAGAACTACCTTGCGGGGAAGTTATGAAAGTCCCTAGTATGTAAAAGGGGGAAACACATAGGCTAATGTCCTTTTGGATGCATTACGGCGTAAATCCGTTATAGATTTTTCTTAACTTTCATTGATTTTAATACTGAACATAGAAATCATCTTTAGAGGAAAAGATTGGAATTTTTCTCCTTCAGGATTTTTCTTTAGTAACAAGTAACTTAATTATAAAATCTCATTACATTATTATTCTTTCTGGCAGGCTATTTAGTTTTTAGAGGGTCCACTTACAGATTTTATGGGATTTAATTTCATAATTGCAAAAAAATCTATATGAACAAACTGCAATAGTCATATATTTTTTTGTTTATGTTTCAAACTCAATCCATATTAAAATTTCTCCTCATTTACTGCAGATCACGTTGTTTCGTCCAAAATTTGGTTATTTTTTCTTGCAATACAAAAACCATAGCCTTAAAACTTGACATTCGTATTTGACTATGACGTTTAGGCTAAGTCTTATACATTTTATTGTTCTGCTATAGTATATTTTTCGATGGATTTGATGTATACACTAATTAATAACAATGGTGGGTCGCGAAAAATCTTTAGGTTCATTGGTGTGTCGCCTGCGAAAAATTTTGGGAACCACTGTACTAGAAGTTCAAAAACAAATACCCCCGTTGCAGCAGACCTGCATACTCAGCGAATTTCAAATGCAAAACATCATATTTCAATCCAACATAGCGATATTTGACATGTTTTTGTAAGCTCCATAAGAATAACATGGGGAATGAGTATGCAGGTTTGCAGCTACAGGTATACTAAAACTGGGTGGTATTAATTAAATATTTAGTATATCTGAACTAGAAGAAGCCATTTAGCAAGTTTTATCAAGATATGTTGAGAAATAAGCGAGGTATAGAATTTTATTTATTTCCCATAAGGTTAACATTGGGACAACGTACTGTGTTTTCCACTTTCAATTTCTCGGAAACCAATGGACATAGAGCAGTGATTCAAAATACCAAATTATTTGTTTTTTCGAGCTGAATTCAATGGATTATTTTTATTTTTCTATATGAAAACCCCAAAAAGCCCATTTTTGGGGGGGTTTATCCCCCTTTACCCCCCCCTTCCAATGGTCCGATCGGGCTGGTTTTCGAACTCATCTGAATAATTACTACTTTACACGCCTGTGCCAAATTTCATTCCGATCGGACCATTTTTGCGAGCGCTATCATGCTTACAGACATATATATATATATATAATATATATATATATATATATATAGATATATATATATATATCTACAAATTTGAACGAATGGTGTTTTTGGTATCTGGGGGCACCAAAATGAAAAGTTATAATGGTCCCGCGCTTAAGTCTTACCATGAGACCTACGGTAATAGCTTCCTTACCATGAGACCTACGGTAATAGCTTCTTCCCTATAGGGGAAATTCGCTAAAAGGAAATAAAAATACCCCCGTTGCAGCAGACCTGCATACTCAGCGAATTTCAAATGTAAAAGAACATATTTCAATCCAAGGTAGTGAGATTTAATATGTTTTTGTAAGCTCCATAAGAATAATATGGAGAATGAGTATGCAGGTTTGCTGCTACAGGTCCGTTAATACTGGGTGGTTTTAATTCAATATTTCGTAGATCTGAACTAGGAGAAACCATATATCAACTTTTATCAAGATATGTCAAAAAATAAGGAAGATATAGAATTTTTTATTTCCCGTAAGGATAACATGGGGAATGAGTATGCAGGTTTGCTGCCACAAAAATGGAAATTTCGGGGGTTTTAGCCTAAAATACATTAGATCTTATCTAGATGAAGCCATAAACCAAGTTTTATTAAGATATGTTGAGAAATAAGCGAGATATAGAATTTTACTTATTTCCCATAAGGTTAACATTGGGACAACGTACTGTGTTTACCACTTAGAATATCCCGGTAACCAATGGACATAGAGCAATGATTCAAAATACTAAATTGTGTGTTTTTTGAGCTGAATTCAATGGTCTAACTAAAATTGGATTATGTTTATTTTTATATGTGAAAATCCGAAAAAACCCATTTTTGGGGGGGTTTATCCCCCTTTACCCCCCTTCCAGTGGTCCGATCGGGGTACTTTGTTTCTTAACTTAATAATGTTAACTAAAATAATATATATATATATATATATATATATATATATATATATATATATATAGATATATATAAAATAAATTACATTCACTTGTTAGGGCCACTATAATAATTAGAGAGATTATCATTTTTAAAAAACAGAGAACCCTTTCTTGTTCATAATTAAATATTTATTTAATTAAAATTGACGACATGTTTCGGCTCTTGGCCATTTTCATAGTCAAAACAAAAACCTAACCTAATATTATAAAGTTAAAAATTATAATGTTTATGAGAACAGATGTTTCTTATTTGTAGTATAGCATAGAAATATTAAGATGCTTGACGTTGTTTTCGTCTCACTTTTTCATATATTGGGTTGTTTGTTTCAATATGGGTATTTAATAAGTTTTGGGGTTCTTTTTTGTAACTTAAATATATATAATAATTTTCTTTTGAATTCATTTTGTCCCCCTTTTTTAAATATTCTACTATTTTTAGATTGTCCTTCATGCTTTTGTATTCATGATTAGTGTTTAATAAGTGTTCTGCGAAGGTACTTTTCATAGTGGTGTTATTATTGCTTTTGAGTGCTTGTATGTGTTCTTTAAAGCGCGAACAGAAAGACCTTCCAGTTTGTCCAATATAGAATTTGTTGCAGGTAGAACAATTTATCTGATAAATACCAGATTTGTTGTAATCATTTCTATTATTGTTGTTGCTTTGATTAATTTTATTCTTAATTAAATAGAAAGAATTGTTTCTTGTTCTGAATATATATATATATATCTAGAAATATGAACGAATGGTGTTTTTGGTATCTGGGGGCACCAAAACGAAAAGTTATGATGGTCCTGCGCTTAGGTCTTACCATGAGACCTACGGTAATAGCTTCTTCCCTATAGTGGAAATTCGCTAATTCCCTATAGCGGAAATTCGCTAAAACTCAGACACCTAATATAATGTCGTACTAGTTATGATTAATTGTAATAAATTATTATTTGAGTATAAAATTGAAGTTAATTTTTTTATCATGTGTCAAGAAGTTTTGTAATTAAAATTTTGCGTTTTTTTTATAATTGTCATCTATTTAAGCAACGTTCGACAAAAAATGCAAAGAATTGTCAGAAATTTAATGGTGGATTCATATTCAGCTCTAAATTTCTGAAAAATTATATGTGAAACATAGCCAGAAATATAAGTTAGAAATTTGCAAACCTTTGATTTCCAAAAATTGCTGTTTTTAGTATTTCAATTTATTATAACTCAGGCATTTTTTAAGATGTCTTGAAAATTCTTTCACCAGTTTGTTTGGTTTTTAATTTAGATTAAGGATATACTAATAACTCAATTTCGAAAAAGTGGAAGCTAAGGTCCCTTTTCCCTCCCTTGGCGGGTCACATTTTCAATCCCAATATATGAGACTAAAAAATTATTATTCCAAGACCAATCCTGGGATTGACCTAACTTAGTATTTGCCAATACGATGATTTGGCATTTATAAATTTGGTATCGTAATTATATTGAAGCAAATAAAGCAGTTTTTTGTTATGTTGTAAACTGTAAACGTTTAATTATTCTCCAAATAAAAAAAAAATCTATAAATGATGATTTGTTGGGTTTTCATGAAACACTGAATAATAGAAGACAGGTAAGTGAAAACGGAACACGTTATGAGGGGTGTAGAATTACCTATGCAAAAGAACCATAAAAATAGTTATTCAAAAAAGTTAATAAAAGTTTTATTCAAAATACAAGTAGACTTAGTTACTGGGCAAAAAATCTGCAGAACTAGGAGTAAAATTTAGCTTGGAATAATGTAAAGTAAAACAAAACTAGAAATGCAACAAAAATAAGTTAAAACATCCAAGCATCGCTATAAAACTTGACACATTCTATATACTGCATCAGAAACCATTTAATATCCATCAAACATCATCTATGATTATGTTAGTATTGAGATCCCATGTTTAATTAATAAGCAATTCAAGGCAATAAGGTGGCATCCAAATGTTTTCCAGAAGCTTCAAAATATTAACTGAAAACCACTTGACAAAATACACTATGTAAGATGGCAAACAACTCATAAAATTCTTTGTACTTGGTTGGAAACTACATTAAACAACATAGATTTAATATGTAATTTGGTAATCCCAAAAATAATAGGATTGAACTAGAGAATCACGGGATTGAATATTTTGCCTGGATCCCTAAGAAGCCAGTCTGGGATTGGCTTCAGTCTGGGATTGAATCTTCTTTCCTAAGATATTGGGATTGGATTCCCTACTTCAACGGTACACTCAGCAGAGTAGCGCCTTAAACTGCATGACCACAAAGCCTAGAGCCTAGAGCCTAGAGTCAACCCAAGCGGCAATTCGGTGAACTTCTTGGCCAAGCTTTCACTATTGGTACTTGAAGCATATAGATATCACACTATGGTGGTGTACCATGATCGTCAAACCAAGATTAAAATATTCAAAAATCTTATTCCTTTTTAATTTAGATTTAACCAGATCCAATACACTTAATGGATTTTGCGTGATAGTATACAACTCTTAATATTTCTGTTGTTATTGGGCTGTTGTTATTGTCATTGAGCTTTTAATTATTGATCATGGCAAAGTAATAATTTCTTGGTCTAACGAGAGAAAGTTATTAATGGGTCTTTCAACAAAGCATTAGGGGGCCTATACACTAATATTTTATTAATATTTGCCTTAAAATAACCCAAACTGGCTTCTGAAATACTACGATAAATAAATACATAAAAACTTAAATTAAAAGTGCTCTATGAACTAGGCATAACCATACTGTTATGATCCCTTACTTTTATAATAATAAATAATTAATGTGATAATAAATTGAGTTTTTAGACTTAGGAAAAAATTGAACAGTATATACTGTCGATTTTCTTCTGAAGTCTCAAAAATTACCTCATATGAACAGGTCTTTGCTTGGGCATTCGACATCCACAACTGTATTGAGTAAACTGGCTTGGTGTTGTTGGTTTCATTGGGACCCTTGCTGATTGTATTATTCTTGGTTTTTTAGGTATTTTTCCCTTTCTTGAATCTTCTTTCTTGTTTTTAATAGTAGGTGTCTGTGGAACCTTTGGCTTTGGACTCTTCTGTGGTGGAACCTTTGGTTTTGGATCCTTTGTACCTTTTGATTTTGGATCCTTTGGACATTTGCTTTGGCTTAGCTTTGGACTTTTTGCCACTTCTTGACCAGGTATTGAATCCCTAATGTTTTCTTCTTTGTTTTCACTTGGTGTAGGCTGCACAATAGGCTGAATAGTATGCTCTTCTGGATTAGAAACTTTCGGTAGACCCACCTGTTTCTTATTTCCTTTGTCCTTATCCTTTTCAATAGCAGGATTAGTCGATTCCTCCAGTTCCTTTTTCTTACTCTCCTCATGTTCTTTCAGCATCTGTTTGATTTCATCACAATCTTGTTTAATTCTCTCTTCAACACTCATTGGCGGTTCTTTTTTTATAGCGTTCCTAAAATGGGACGGAAGTAACCTTGAGTTTGAGACATCCGGTCGACAAAAACACACTTTACAGATGCACCTAGCTTTGTTACAGTCGTTCGTCGGCCTGATAATAGCATCTTCGTCCTCGCACAAGCAGTTTGCACCACATGTGCACATCTGTGTGTCAATGACTTTGTCCAACTCCGGGCGTTGTAATAACTGCACAGGTAGCTGCGGCTGCGGGCCACAGATGCACTGTGGGTAGCAAGTGCACTTGGCTTTGTTGTATTGGCAGTCGGCAGGAGACGGGTCACTGGCTTCGCAATGCTCTGCAAACTGGCAGTCTGGTCCAAACTGGCAGCACCCTGCGCTGGGTGGCCGCTTTGGCGAAGGAGATTTCGCAGAAGTGAAATACTCTGGTGGACATGTGCACTTGCTGTGTTTAGTCTGCAGAATATCAGCAAGAATATCAGAATATCTCTTTTGCACCATTTTGACAGCTGATCTGACAAAATCTTTTAACTACAAGATTTTGTGCATTAGAGAGAATTTTTACAAGTAAATTTGTAATCGAATTAATTTATTGGTTATAAGTCTTGAGTGACCTTGTTGCTGGGCAACATTAAGTGTTTTATATTTAAGTGGGTCTGGCGCAATTAGTAGCACGTCAGACTTGGGAGGCATGGTAGTGTTATTGTGAGTTTGAGTCCACGCAGTGCCGGTAGCTTTTAGAAGCACTATTTATTTTTACTCTGAATTGGCTCACTCCTTGCTTTGCTTGATCACAAAACACTATAGATTAATATTAAATGTGGACAGGGCAAACGCAAGATCAAAAAGAGGCCACCAACTTATTAGTAAAATTGATGTTAGGGATTTTATTAAAAGGAAAAAAGGCTTAATTTTAATACTATATTTTATTCACGTATAATATATTTAACTAAATAAATTTGAATAGATTTGTAAACGGTCTTCAGTTGGATAGTGTGAAATCAGCAGGCGTAACTTTGCAAAGACGATTGTGTGTATTTATTAGTACATTGAATACCAACATGGGAATACAAAATTATAGATTGGGGGAAAAGGTAGAAATAGCTTGGTTAACTTGGTGTACTTTTCGATTGTGGGAACAGCTTTATAAAAAAGCAAACCATGTGTATGTATCGTTTGCAGTACCTGTGCAGAGACTGGCAGCAAAATTAATGTAAGGCTCATTTTACTACACAGCCTCAAAGTGGGCACTGAGAGCGGTTCCAAACAACGCGGGCACTACCTCTCCGACCCCATGTGTTTGACATATGTATGAAAATTAACCTATTATCAAGCTCTATTATCGATAGAGGACAATAGCAGATTCAACTCCACGAATACCATTAAAATATGTGATTGGTCGTAATTTTGTTTATTTATCGATATGGGCAAACGGCAGTATGAGTAGTTATATATAATTACACATTGTCATTGTAGTTAATAATTGTTCTAACTTAAATAATAACTCTACAATCTGAAATGTTCACTGATCTGCAGTGGGTCTGGTTCAACCAATTTAAATTATCAGGACTCCACTGTATCACCACTAAGAATTTGAGAACATTCAAGGATCGAAAGCTACAATCAGGCCTACTGTAGACTAAAAATTGCTTAACTGCTGCAACAGGGGGTTTTATTATTTTTTTAAAGAGGGGCAGAAACATATACGAGACATCCGGGTAGCCAGATTATATGTGCTAGTATTAAACTCTCCTGAAAATAAGGGGTTTAATAACTTTAAAATACCGTCTACTCTTTAGGATTCTGACTATACTCTATAGATTATCACAATACTTCAGGTGGCACATCACATCACATTGCAGACTTACCAGTTTCCACCATTCAACTGCGGTATCTAGACCATTTTCTGGTTTTAAGGGAATAACCTTTACAAATCAAGCTACTTACAGCTAATATTAAAGAAATAATAATGACATAGTTATTAGGTATTTAGTAAGAGTTTTATTCTTGACATACTCAAACATTTTCACTTTTATAAATCTTGGAAAGAAAATCTCAGACTTGTTGCTCTCGCCTAATAATAGGTGCCAAATATCCCCATGATATTGTCTCTGTTATTAACAGTGACCTTGCGACAGTATTGGGAATGCACGTGCATAATGATTGTCAAAGAAATCAATATTTCAGTTGCTTCCTGTCCAGTTATGTTTTCTGTTTAATTTATTTGATGTGTTTGTGCTGTTTAATGTCTGCTCGACAACAAATTCCAATGAGGAGTGTAATTTGATGCTTATATGTACATGAATGTAAAATACCGCACATTTTAGTTTTGAAACCTAGTCATAATAACAAATTACTCAAATTTTTGAACTGTATAATTATATGAAAGCTAAACAAAACCTGTACTTAGTTTCACAATAATTTGTAAATGAATCAGATTTGTTGTAGAGTGGGTTGTTTTACTGGCTTGTTTTTGTATTTTTTGTTTTAGAGCCCTTCTCGAATGGACAGAAATGTAGAGATGTTCATGAATGTTGAAAAAGCACTGATTCAGAACAAGTTCTTCACTCTTCCAGTTGTGTATATTCGTCCCGACGTGGATAAAGCTAATGCTTCCAGGGTGAAAGATATAATCAAGAGACACCAAGGAACAGTCACTGGTAATCATCAAACACACATTTTTTGTTAAAATATAAGTTTGTTTGTGATGTTTGCAAATTTGGGGTAATTGTATATCAAACTGCATCATTGTGACCATAAGTAACAATTCTGTTATTCTGTTATTTGATAGAGGAAACAACTATTACCATCGGGGCAGATATTTTTCGTGATAAAATCTTACACCCTCTCCAACCTCCTCCTCACCCCCGACCCAAACTTTAAAATATAAAATGGGATGGTTGCTGTTGTGACTTATTAAATTAAAAGAGATGAAAAAAACTTTTTCTCAAAGAAAATTTGGAGTCGTGTCACACATTCTCAAGATTTATAACTTTTATCAGGATTTGTTGCTGTAATTAATTGGATATCTCGAGAACGTATAGCGCAATTTTAAATTTTCCTTAAGAAAAATTTTCTTTTTTTATGTCTTTTAATTTGATATATCACGAGGTTAACTATACCATTTGAAATTTTAAAGTTAAGGCTGGGAGTGAGAAGGAGATTGGAAATGGTGTAAAGTTTTATCACGAGAAATATATGGCCTAACGGTGATAGTTGTTTCCCTCAATTAGAAAACCAGAATATATTTTACTTTTCTCAATAAATAAAGATCTAACAGAGGTTACAATGGTAAAAACATGCTTTCTTTGACATTTTAATTGATTTATTATCCCAAGAACGCATGAAGTGATCTGAATTTTTCTTCTACCAAAAATTTTTTGTGCTTTTTAATTTGATATGTCTCAAAGGGTAGGTTACCATTTGGAATTTTAAAGTTAGAGAAGGGGGTTGTTGGAGGGATGAAATTTCCATTTGATATTTACTTTCATTTGAATTGGAAGATATTTTCAGCAAATAGAACACTAAAATTATTTATATTTTTTGACCAAAGAAGCAAATTTAAAAAAAACACCTTATATACTACAATTTCCCAAACCTTCATTTTTTTCAAATAAATAAATAAAAGAACTTGTAAGTAGCATTCAACATTTGATGTGGACTGATCGATTGAGGTTACATGGAAAACAATAGAGCAAGTTTAATATAGATCTTGAGGTTCCCTTACTTAAACATGCAAACAAAAGGTAATAATAACGACATCATAGACAGACCAGAAGAATGCAGCTTGTCTGTTACCCTCTACCTGGGACTAATATGTATCTTTGCCAATCAGAAGGTTCTTATTAATAACACCTTATTTTTCACCCAAGAGGCTCTTAGAGCTGGGATGGGATGAAAACGGAAAGGGCCAATAATTGATGTCACTAACTCTGGTTCCTCAGGCCTTTTAGGAGTAAGGTTACCTCTTTATAATATTTATTAATCTCTACAGACTATAGAGTAGCCGCGCGCGCGACACCTTTCACCGTAGCAGTGGCAAAAGTTTGGCTCATTTGCATTTACAAAAACACCGTTGAATGATTTGTAATTAATTCTTATTCCAGCAATAAGCGGGAGGAAAAAAATAAAAACTAAGTAGACTCATTCTCATGCAAGGATTTTTCCCTTTGTGAGGATTAATTTCATAGTTTTAAGCTGCCAATGTAAATTTGTAACCATTCCTTAGAAATAAAGTTATTTGAATTTGAAATTTGTTTAAAAGTTTATTATTATCCATAATTACAGACTATACAGGGCCCGTGAATTCTACTACCCTCTTTTTAATTATCAAATTATGTAATTCTTTACTAATATACTGGCCCCGACTGGGCCCCTGAGGAGCTCGGGCACGGGAAAACGGTACCCAACATTCCTCCCAGTTGTGGCGGCCCTGGAGTTTGGTCCCATTTAGTTCAGAGTTGCAGAACACTAATGTATAACTAAGAGTAGTTCTTGCACCTATTTGGAGATGTTGATTAAAATCTACAAAAAAATAACAATTTAAAAAATCCTAAAAATTTTTTTCAAGATTAATTAAACTATTTAAATTGAGCTTAAAAAAAATCTTTTGTTGTAAGTTTGCTAATATGGCCGTAATATACCATAATCTTCTTATTATAATATGTTATCACAATATTTACAGTTTCCTAGTCAAATCCGTCATTAAGTTCGCTGCCATGCATTATTTTTTTGTGTTGATAGAGTCGGAAGCAGAGGCGACGCACATCATCCACCCTGTTTGTGACCCCCTGGACGAGGAGTACGCTCGCCCGTCACTCAAGCGAGATCGGATGGTGCTCATGCACTGGTACTACTTCCCCGACTCACACGACTCGTGGGTATCGGCAGACCTTCCCCTCGACCCCCCTGACAGCCCCCCGCCTCACTCCGGGCCCTGGAGGGTGAGTGCTACACCTCACATGACAACATTGCTGCATATTGTAAATGGTTCTAAAAAACATAAAGTTTTCATAGTTTGACAAGAGCATTTCACTTACTCTTTTTCAGCTGAGTTTTATCAGACGATATCTTACAGTTCTTGCCATCCACTTTTATTTGTGCACCCGATTATAAATATATTTTAACCAGTTTTTCACTTTAATTATTAATAGGATAGTTGCTCCAATTGTAATTTTATAATTTTAAAATCAATATTAGTACAATCCTGTATATTTATTTTAGGATTAAAATTATAGCAAAATTGTTTGACTTCGGGGAACTCATTGGAAGGATATAAAAAAAAGCTTTGTTTCAGTGTGTTGTTTGCTAAAGGTTCTACCAGATTTTTAGGCTTTTGGGTGACCATAAATGGTAGTCAATAAAAAAAAAGATGTATGCTGGGGTAATAATTCGATTAAGAAAGTTGATTTAATGTAAGTTAGGTTTTAGCGAATTTCCCAAATAGGGAAGAAGCTATTACCGTAGGTCTCATGGTAAGACCTAAGCCCGAGTCCATAACAACTTTTCGTCTTGGGGCCACTAGCTAAGCCAGTTAAATTCTTTATAGAATGAAAAACTATATCATTAAGGTGTACATCTTAAGTTGGGGGTTGAAAGACCTCAATTTTTTAATATAATAGTAAAATCGATTCTAAAAAAAACTTGCTTGAAAAATTTGCTATTTTAAAACCCTCATGTGTTAGATATCCCTTATACAGAGTTTTATCAAGATACGCTAAAAAATAATGAAAATATAGAATTTATTTTGTTTCCTTTAAGGATAAAATGCGGAAAGAGTATACAGGTTTGCTGCCACAAAAATGGAAACTTCGGGGATTTTAGACTTAAATACATTAGATCTCATTTAAGTCAAGCCACAAATCAAGTTTTATTAAGATAAGTTGAGAAATAAGCAAGCTTTAGAATTTTACTAATTTCCCATAAGGTTAACATTGGGTCATTCCGCCTCAAATCATCCAGTAAAAAATCATTTTGACACCCACCTCTTCAGATTTTGATGAAACTTGGCACGATTGTTCCATTTGCTAACCTGAGAACAAATTCCAAATTTTTTTGCTCTATCTCTAATAGTTTTTTTGTTATTAATTTTTTAGTTTTCTTAATTTAATGCGATTTTCAGCCTTGGGAATCACCCCGTAATATGTACTCTACATCTTTAAAATTATTTTTCTTTCAAACTATTGGAGATATCTCCATGAAATTTTGCAGACAGTTCAAGTGTTACATCTAGAAAATGGAAAAAATGTCTTTGTTAGCCTATCTCACCTGCCAAAAATAATAAAAAATTAAATCAAAAATTTTCGGAAGTTTAAAAAAAGAGGTCGGCTTTTACTAAAATTGCAGTATCTAAAATCTCAGACCTAGTAGAACGTTCATCTTTTTTTTAAATGTTCCTAGATAGATGGGCTATCAAAATGACATATAAGAAGGTTGCCTTTTTTTCTTGTTCAATCATGGTACAACATTATCCCTGAGTCATAAATACAGGCCGTTTTGGAAAAGATATATGTTTAAAACATTTTGTTTTAAGGAAAATTAAGAGTGCTTAATTTTCACTTTTCCCTTATATTTGGAATTAGCATTAAGAGATTCAAGTATAGTAAGAATATACTATTATTATAAATTTAAAAATATTTAAAAAGTTTCTTTAAAAGACAAATTGTACATAATTTACTATCGCGCTTATAGAGAGTTTATATCATACCAAAATGAGCTTTGAAACAGTTTATTTATTTATTTATTATTCATTACGTTCTTGGATAAATGATTGATGGAGTTTGAGTCAGAACACATTTTTATCTACATTATTGATTATGACAGTGAGTGGGTATAAATGTTTATACTTTGTCTGCTTGACTCACATCAATCCTGTCTCAAAAGACTTCTTTCATTTTGTGACACCCATCTATATCAACAGTTGTTGAACACTACACCAACTGCTTTAGTCTCAAGCTGGCTATCAGTGAATACAGCTACTTTTTAGCTTAAACATTAATAAGTGAGAGTATTAGAATTTTCGTTAATACCAGTTTATTACTCCGCACTCGGACTAAAACCTCTAAAATTAAGTGAAAATAGGTAGTGGATTAAAAGAACAGTGTATACTTTGGAATTGAGTGTCAAGATTAAAAAATATTTTATTTAATTAATCATAAAAAATAGTGAACAATTAGTTTGGAATTTAAAAGTAAGCGCTTCTATCTTATATTATATAAAAGGATTTTTTTTGCTAAAATGTGAAGAGTACAAAACAGCATGGCAAATATTCAAGCATGTAGTGTTGGGCAGTTCAAAAGATTAGACTGTTTTCAGACCACTTACACAACTTCAAAAAAGTTGCTCTGTGTATCAGAATTAAGTGAGGAAGAAAGAGACCTAATTCATCTTAGATCTGGAATTAATTTGAGCGAATTTCAAAATGTCTGTTCTCATCACAGCTACTTCTTTCTTAATGTCTTTGAAAAACATCAAACAGTCTGCATGGATCCATTTAAAAGACACAAAAGGCCAATAAAAAAATCATTAAGAAATGTAACTTTAAGTTTCTCAAAACAATTATTTGCAAAAAATATCCTCATTAAACCGGGACAAAAGTTATGTCCGACATGTCGTAACGTATGTGAAGCAAAAATCAAAATCACTGAAAATGAATCTGATGACGAACTTATGACTGAATTAGATTCATTAGAATCTAGAAATGTATCCCTGTCACAAACTAATGCAGCATTAGATGATTTAGGTCTAACTCCAATTAAGCTTCATACTTTGTCATCACATAGTAAGGGGTCATATTATAAATGAAAAGTTGAAAATGTGACAAAAGAGGTGAAGAAAAAAATTTCAAGAGCGCTAGATTATGACACAGAAATTTCTGAAGATGAGAAAGAAGATAAAGACATTGATAAAAAAGCAGAGGATTTTGATAAGATGATAGCTCTTTTAAAAGAAAAAGTTTCATCTGTTGGGAGGTCACAAAAAGTGCAAATACTGACTTTGGCCCCAGAGTCTTGGAGCAAAAAAAAAGTTGCACACGAATTTAATGTGAGCGAGTACATGGTGCGACAAGCTAGAAAACTAAAACGAGAAAAAGGCATCTTAGCTATTCCTGATCCTAAAAAGGTAAAACACTTTCTGAAAATACAATTAAACTTGTAATAGACTTTTACCAAAATGATGAAAATTCCAGAGTTCTACCTGGTGCAAAGGATAAAGTAAGCATTAAAAAAAATGTTTACATGCAGAAGAGACTTATTCTTAGTAATTTGAGGGAGTTGTATTCCTCTTTCAAATGGGAATATCCTGATGAAAAAGTAGGATTTTCTAAATTTTGTAATTTAAGGCCGAAGTGGTGTGTCCTTGCTGGGTCTGCAGGTACCCACGCTGTGTGTGTATGCAGCATACACCAGAATGTGAAGCTGTTGATAGATTCTGTAAAAATTGATGAGAGCTACAAAGATTTAATAAAAATGCTTGTGTGCAATACAGAAAATGTTGACTGTATGCTGCGCCATTGTGACAATTGCCCACCAAACGATGCACTGATTGAGCATTTGACTGAAAAGTTAAGTGAAGATTATGACTTGGAAGAAGAAATCATAATAAGCCAGTGGGTAAATACCGACAGAGCAGAGATGGTAAAACAATCAATCAGCGTAGAAGACTACATTTCTTTACTTGCTAAATCACTAGAAAAATTAATAACACATTCTTTTATTACAAAATCACAATCGACTACTTTTAAGAAATTGAAAGAGGATCCGCCACTGAACACAGCAATTGTAGTAATGGATTTTAGTGAAAATTATTCATATACTATTCAAAATTAAATTCAAAGTTATCATTGGAACAGAGGTGGTTGTACAATCCATCCAGTGGGTGTTTATCTCAAAAAAGGATCAAAAGTTTTGATTTCCAACCATTGTTTCATCAGTGATGATCTTGAACACGACACGAGTTTTGTAAACTATATTCAGAGGGAAATTACAAGATGGCTAAAAGAAAATCACCCAGAAGTAAACAAAGTGCATTATTTTACAGATGGCTGTGCCGGTCAGTATAAAAATAGAAATAGTTTTAAAAAACCTAACGGAACATTATCAGGACTTTAAAATGAAAGCCAAGCATTCATTTTTTGCTACAAGTCACGGGAAATCTATATGTGATGGTTTAGGAGGAACAGTCAAGAGAATTGTAAGAAAGGCTAGCCTTCAGTTATCAGATGAAAATCAAATCCAGTCAGCAAATGCAGTTTATGACTTCTGCAAAGCAAACATTGAAAAAATTAATTTTCACTTCATTGACAAAGTAAATGCTGAAGCTTTCAGATTCGAATTAGCAGCACGTTTTTCAACCACCAGGACTATTCCAGGCACTCGAAATTTTCATAATTTCAAGCCCCTCAATGCAAATGAAATTGAAATTAGAAGGACTACTGATAGTGCTAATCCAGCTCTAATATTTTCTTTCCAAACTACTACTGGGTGGGTCTCTGTTCAACCATCTTCCAATAATTATGTGGCTGCAAATTATGATGGTAAATGGTATTTTGGGCTTGTAAAAACAGTCTTTAATGAAGAAGAGGATGCTGAGATTCTTTTCCTTCACCCTCCAGGTCCAGCTCCCAGCTTTTATTGGCCCCAAAGAGAGGACCTATGTATAGTGCCTTTAGAACATATCATTAGTGTAGTTGACGCACCACAGGCAAGTGGCACCGGAAGAATGTATTATTTTAAAAAAGAGTGTGTCAGAAAAACAGAAGATTGCTGGAGGAAGTGGAAAAATTATTTTAAACATTAATAGTTTTGAAAAAGACAAACAGTTCAATTGTGTAGTTTAGGCTAAATAAGAACACTTATGTCAGTAAGTAAAATATAAGGTTAACATTTTTAGATTTAAATATTTTTTGTTTGGAATCGTTACCAAATAGCAAAAATACTTGAGTAACTTACTTTTATATACTTATTTTACATATAAAGTATATTTTTACTTTGGGAGAGATTTAATTCCAATTTACTTCCAAACTACATTTTTTGAAATTGAATTTTATTTAGATACGGGTTGTATTCATGACTCGGTTATAATGCTGTACTATAAACTATAAAAGAGTCAAAAAGCCAACCATCTTAAGTGTTATTTTGATTGTCCATTTATCTAGGAACATTTAAAAAAAGATGAACGTTCTACCAGGTCTGAGATTTTAGATATTGCAATTTTAGTAAAAGTCGACCTTGGTTTTTAAACTTCCAAAAAATTTTGATTTAATTTTTTTTATTTTTTGGGAAATGAGATAAGTTAACAAAGACATTTTTTCCATTTTCTAGATGTAACACTTGAACTGTCTGCAAAATTTCACGGGGATATCTTAAATAGTTTGATAGAAAATGATTTTTAAAAACATAAAGTACAGATTAAGGTGTGATTTCCGAGGCTGAAAATAATGTTAAATTATAAAAACTAAAAAAATAATAATAAAAAAACTATAAGATATAGAGCAAAAAAATTGGGATTTGTTTTTAGGTTAGCAAATGGAACAGTTGTGTCAAGTTTCATCAAAATCTGAAGAGGTGGGTGTCATGACCTGGTTGACTTGACGCGGAATGACCCCATTGAGACAACGTACTGTGTTTACCACTTTCAATATCTCGGTAACCAATGGACATAAAGCTATGATTCAAAATACTAAATTGTTTGTTATTTCAAGCTGAATTCAATGGTGGAAGCCCAGATTTAATCATTGTGAAAACCCAAAAAACCCATTTTTGGGGGGTTTATCCCCCTCTACCCCCCCTTGTGAAGTCCGATCAGGCTGGTTTACAAACTCATCCAATTTATTACCACTTATCACGTCTGTACCAAATTTCATAAAGATCAGATCATTTTTACGGCTGCTAACAGACACATATATATATATATATATATATATAAATTCAAACGAATGGTGTTTTTTGCTTCTGGAGGACCCAAAACAAAAAGTTATCATGGTCTTGGGCTTAGGTCTTAACATGAGACCTACGGTAATACCTTCTTCCCTAGAGGGGAAATTCGCTAAAAGTTGGTTTATGGCTTCATCTAGTTAAGATCTAATGTATATTAGTCTGTAATCCCCGATATTTCCATTTTTGTTGCAGCAAACCCGCATACTCATTTCCCATGTTATCCTTATTGGAAATAAAAGAACTCTATATCTTCCTTATTTCTCAACATATCTTGATAAAACTTGGTATACATGGCTTCTTTTAGTTATGATCTACTAAATATTGAATTAAAATCACTGAGTTTAACATACCTTTTTCAGCAAACCTGCATACTCATGTTATTTTTATGGGAATCCCAAAAACTTGTCATATCCCGCTATGTTGGATTGAAATGTTTTTTTTGCATTTGAAATTCACTTAGTGTGTAGGTCTGATGCAACGGTGTTGTTTCTGTTTAAATTTTAGCAAGTTATTGCTCTGTAAATATAACAATTTTCAGGTTTCTGCTTCTTGGGCGCTTGATCTTGACCAGTACAATGAATGGATGAATGAAGAAGATTATGAAATGGATGAAAGTGGAAGGAAAAAAGTACACAAGGTAACATTATTTTTATTCATTTTTATTTATTAAAAATATATATACTTAAGGTAACTTTTTTGACTTATTCAAAAATATGTACATTCACAGAATAAAGGAAATAACAATCAAAATTTCCTTAACAGCTAGAGATAAGTACCCAAATTACTTACCTTGACCAACTTGTTGAATTAACTAATGTAAATATAAAATATCTAAATAAATAAATAGGCTACCTGCACTGTATCAATTGAAAAACAATTTATAATTAATTTACAATTTAATTTTCTGACTACTTGTTCTAAGTAAGGCTAAAATACATTGTCTACTAACAATATTACTATCGGAACCTAGTAGATGTATGGCTTTGACTATTTACCAAAATCACCTGTTGAAATAAACATGTCATTAGCTTTTATGTAAACAATATCGTTGCATAGTGTTAATATGGGAACCTGCTTGGTTTCTCGGAGAGGAGACCAATTGAGTTAGGTTGAAATAAACGGTTTAACCTAAACCTTCTCTATGAAATTATCTATATAAATACATATATACTTAGTTTCATTGCAAACTGTCCAGCAGTGTCTTAGTCCATAAACTTCAAAAATACATTCAAACCATTAAACATATAGTTGGGGTTGCACCGCTAGAGGCAACTAATCAGAAGTTGGGGGATGAAAGACCTCAATTTTTTAATGAAATAGTAAAATCGATTCTAAAACATCTGAAAAATTGGCTCTTGTAAAACCCTCTAATCTATTGAAGCAATTTTTTCCAATCAAAATTCTATCAAAGACTACTTTAATTAGTTTTTTTATCAAATTTCAAAATATTTTCAGCTCCGATTATCTGTTGAAGACCTTATGAGTCAAGGGGATCCGGACAGATCTAAGAAGAAACAGAAGAGGAAGAGGTCACCCTCTCCACCGCCCAAAGGGAAAAGGAAGAGGTACTTATCCTACTACTTTAAGTAAGCGATTCTTGTATATAAATCCTATCTCCAAAGCAGCTCTAATGATTTAAATACAATTTGCACATAAACATTGTAGTTTTATTTTAAAGTTCACCTATGTAGACTGCTGTAGACTAAAGAAACGCAAAGGTTTTTAGAAAACACTAGATATCAATAGTTGGCTGAATAAAAAACACAACTGTAACTTTAAAAAAATTACAAAATGTTTTACACACTCACAATTTCATTAAAATAATTTTCCCCTGAGATTCCACTGAACACAGATGATCATAACACTACAACACTCAAACAATGCTGACTGAGTATATTAGCAGACCCTAATATCGTTTTCTGGTTTTCAGATAAATCCATAACTTAAATAAATCTGTATCCTAGATGTGTTACCTCTATCTGTTAAACTTTCAGTTTTATCATTATTTCACTTAAGCTTAAGAGTTTTATAAATAAAATACACTTTAAATAAAAATATGCTAATTTTATCCGTAGACCATTCTGAAGCAAAGTTTGAAACTATTTTTATTTTTTCACTAAAATGATCCTTGGAAAATTCCAGCAAAGTCAACTTGTTCAATGTTTTAGAAACAAAATTTAACTGAAAATAAATTTGTATTTACATAATTACAAATCAAAACATTCTTTATTCATTTTTGTAAATTATATACAAAGATAGCATCACAATATTAACAATATACTTATATAAGGGAATATATATAAGGAAATATTATCAATATTCCCTTATTACTTATATAAGGGAATATTAACAATATTCCCTTTTATCTAACACTTGAGGTATTGTTGAGTGTGTTGTTGACGTTGTGTACGATGTCAGTGGTCGCAGCCCGGCGGTCGGCTCCAAGAAGCCGCGGTCGGACGACAACGACGACGAGGCCGACGACCTGACCAAGGACATGGCCGAGCCCACCCCCGAGCCCAACGTCACCGAGGTGCCCGTCCCCAAGCCAGGTATCTGTTATAAGCTATGGCTCTTTATTTAGCTGTTACGTGTCAGTATGATAGCAGGGTATCTACCGATGGGGAAAATTTCAGGGATTTTGTTGGTCGGGAAATTCAAATTTGGCTGTGAAACAAAATGAAACAGACATTTTTGTTGTTGTTATCGTCTTAGCCGACTAATTTCTTGATTTGAGTTGCGGCAGACAAACATTTTAGTTATATCGTGTCCTTTTAGCCAATTTCCTTAAAGGAATAAGCTATTACGGTAGTACTCATGGTAAGATCTAAGTCCGAGACCATGTTAACTTTTGATTTTGGGGCCCCAGAAGCAAAAAACACCATTCGTTCGAATTTTAGTGAATTTCCCTATAGGGAAGAAGCTATTACCGTAGGTCTCATGGTAAGACCTAAGCCCGAGACCATGATAAATTTTTGTTTTGGGGCCACCAGAAGCAGAAAACACCATTCGTTCGAATTTATATATATATACAGTAGAGTCCCGCAAACCCGGACTTCGATAACCCGGAATTATGGATAACTCGGAAAGCCTACCAGAGCAATAAAGTGCACTGAGATTCAAGGCTAGAGAATGGTGTGACACATAAAACAGTTTTGGTTTTTCTCTAAGTTTTTTTGTAACTGAGGATAATGTAGTTATTGAATTTTTTACTATGCAATAAATAAATTATTTCTTATAGAAATAAAAGAAACTTCTTTGTTTGAAATTCATTGTTGGTGATGGTGATTTTATATTTTGATTAGGATTTTTGCGGACAATTGCCATCACTGATTAGTAAAAAACAAGTTTCACGACGTTTCGGGATCTGGAATCTGATCCCGTCTTCAGGTGGAAGAAAACCTAGAACATAACAAGATTAGTAACACATAGCCAGGAAAACCTGGAGAAAAACACAGCTAAAACAGAGAACTGTAAAAGCAGTCACAAAAACAATAAGCTGAAAAAGAAAAACAATACACAAAATAACACAGGAATCACAAGTATCAAGAATCACCAGGCAGGAGAGAGCACGTCCACACCCAATCAGAGCTGAGCTGAGACTGATTGGGTGTGGACGTGCTCTCTCCTGCCTGGTGATTCTTGATACTTGTGATTCCTGTGTTATTTTGTGTATTGTTTTTCTTTTTCAGCTTATTGTTTTTGTGACTGCTTTTACAGTTCTCTGTTTTAGCTGTGTTTTTCTCCAGGTTTTCCTGGCTATGTGTTACTAATCTTGTTATGTTCTAGGTTTTCTTCCACCTGAAGACGGGATCAGATTCCAGATCCCGAAACGTCGTGAAACTTGTTTTTTACTAATCAGTGATGGCAAATGTCCGCAAAAATCCTAATCAAAATATAAAAGAAACTATTCTTAGTTTTTCTTATTTTTACTCATTTCCCGATAACTCGGAATTTTCACAAACCCGGACACCGTTCGGTCCACGTTAGTCCGGGTTTGTGGGACTCTACTGTATCTATATATATATATATCTATATATCTTATCAATAAAATATAACAAGTGTACCCTTTTTTTCATTTTATTAATTAATTAATTAATTAAATAATAAATTAAATTAGTGTAATTTAATTAATAAAATGAAAAAAGGGTACACTTGTTATATTTTATTGATAATAATCTTTGTAGCCCTAAGTTGTGAATTACATATTATAATCTATATATCTATATATATATGTGTCTGTCAGCACGATAGCGGCCGTAAAAATGGTCCAATCTTAATGAAATTTGGTACAGACATGTAAAGTGGTAATCCCTCGGATGAGTTCGTAAACCAGCCCGATCGGACCACCGGAAGGGGGGGTAAAGGGGGATAAACCCCCCCAAAAATGGGTTTTTTGAGTTTTTTACATAGGAAAATAAAATTTATCGAATTTTTGTTGGCACCATTGAATTGAGCTCAAAAAAAAAAACAATTTAGTATTTTTAGCGAATTTCCCCTATAGGGAAGAAGCTATTACCGTAGGTCTCATGGTAAGACCTAAGCCCGAGACCATGATAACTTTTCGTTTTTAGAAGCAAAAAACACCATTCGTTCGAATTTTTATATATCTATCTATCTATCTATCTATATATATACTAGCTGGTCAACACGGTTTTACCCGTGGGAAAACATAAAAACTTCCTCTGTCTTTTTTTAAGATTTAATTTCATACTTTTTAAGGTTGCCATGATAACCTTATATCCTTCCCTATAATTTATCATTAAAACTTTGAAGTACCATAGAGCGAAACCCTTTGGGAATTTTGTAAGATCGTTTCTTAGTGTGCATCTAAGACCCAAGGGGAGCACATGTGTCAAATTTCAACTCTTTAGGTCTTACAGTTTTGGAGATTTGCTGTCCGATAGAAAACCCCTTCTCCTTTATATATATATATATATATATATATATATATATATATATATATATGTGTGTCTGTCAGCACGATAGCGGCCGTAAATATGGTCCGATCTTAATGAAATTTGGAACAGACATGTAAAGTAGTAATCGAATAGACGAGTTCGTGAACCAGCCCGATCGGACCACCGGAAGGGGGGGTAAAGGGGGATAAACACCCCAAAAAATGGGTTTTTTGAGTTTTTTACATATAAAAATAAAATTTATCGAATCTTTGTTGGCACCATTGAATTCAGCTCAAAAAAACAAACAATTTAGTGTTTTGAATCATTGCTCTATGTCCATTGGTTACCGAGATATTGAAAGTGGTAAACACAGTACGTTGTCCCAATGTTAACCTTATGGGGAATAAGTAAAATTCTATATCTCGCTTATTTCTCAACATATCTGGATAAAACTTGGTTTGTGGCTTCATCTAGATGAGATCTAATGTATTTTAGTCTAAAATCCCCGAAATTTCAATTTTTGTGGCAGCAAACCTGCATAATCATTCCCCATGTTATCCTTAAGGGAAATAAAAAAATTCTATATCTTGCTTATTTTTTAACATTTCTTGACAAAACTTGGTATATGGCTTCTTCTAGTAAAGATCTACTAAATAATGAATTAAAACCAACCAGTTTTAACATACCTGTTGCAGCAAACCTGCATAATCATTTCCCATGTTATTCTTATGGAGATTACAAAAATGTAAAATCTCGCTAAGTTGGATTGAAATTCCGTTTGTTGTGTTGCATCTGAAATTCGCTGAGTATGCAGGTCTGCTGCAACGGTGGTATTAATCACTGCTCTATGTCCATTGGTTACCGAGATATTGAAAGTGGTAAACACAGTACGTTGTCCCAATGTTAAGCTTATGGGAAATAAGTAAAATTCTACATCTCGGTTATTTCTCAACATATCTTGATAAAACTTGGTAAATAGCTTCTTCTAGTTCAGATCTATTGAATATTGAATTAAAACCACCCTGTTTTAATATACCTGTAGCAGCAAACCTGCATACTCATTCCCCATGTTATTCCTATGGAGCTTACCAAAACATGTCAAATCTTGCTATGTTGGATTAAAATATCTTGTTTTGCATTTGAAATTCGCTGAGTATGCAGGTCTGCTGCAACGGGGGTATTTATATATATATCTATATATATGTATGTTAACACGATAGCAGCCGTAAATATGGTCCGATCTTAATGAAATTCGGTACAGACGTGTAAAGTGGTAATCACTCGGACAAGTTCGTGAACCAGCCCAATCGGACCACCGGAAGGGGGGGTAAAGGGGGATAAACCCACCCAAAAATGGGTTTTTTGAGTTTTTCACATAGAAAAATAAAATTTATCTAATTTTTGTTGGCACTATTGAATTCAGCTCAAAAAAACAAACAATTTAGTATTTTTAATTACTGCTCTATGTCCATTGGTTACCGAGATATTGAAAGTGGTAAACACAGTACGTTGTCTCAATGTTAACCTTATGGGAAATAAGTAAAATTCTATATTTCGCTTATTTCTCAACATATCTTGATAAAACTTGGTAAATGGCTTCTTCTAGTTCAGATCTTTTAAATATTGAATTAAAACCAGGCAGTTTTAACATACCTGTAGCAGCAAACCTGCATACTCATTCCCCATGTTATTTTTAAGGAGCTTTCAAAAACATGTCAAATCTCGCTATGTTGGATAAAAATATCTTGTTTTGCATTTGAAATTCGCTGAGTATGCAGGTCTGCTGCAACGGGGGTATTGTTACACAAAATCTGTTGTTTATACCACTGCCAGCAAATCTCTTGCTTATTTCCTGGTCAATAAGTCTCTCGTTCTTTTGGCGGCCGTCAGACCTCTTGTTCGAATTGTGAACAGAAAATTGGTTCATCTCTTTTTGGCTGCAAAATATGTTGATTATACATGATTGGTAAACCTCTTGGTCTAGCTCTTGGCTTCTGCTGGAAAATAGCTCTGTCACATGTAAACGGCAACCCTCCCTGCCGGATCGTGGCTGTCAAATCTCGGCTGTTTTTTTGCTGATCATATCTCAATTGTATCGTGTCCAGAAAATCGCTCGCTCTTTTTGTGGCCATTACATCTTTCAGTTGCATTACAGCTGTCAAATCTGGGTTGTTTATACCTCAGGCGTTTCATCTTTTGGACACATTGAAGCCGACAAATATTACATTCCTGACCATAACAATTTTGGTCTTTGTGTGCCCGATTGTCTCTCGATTGTATTGCATCAGGAAAATTGCTGCTCATTTCATGGCTATTACATGATTCAGTTATATTGTGGCTGGCGAGTCTTTCCGATAGGGTGTGCGAATAGTGATTTTTGAACTCAAGCCGAGCCGAGCTTTTCCAAAAGTTTTCGAGCTCGAGCTTTTTCGAGCCAAGCTTTATAACAATCACCAAATTATTAAGGAATTATGAAGCTTGATTTTTAATTTTAAAAGATGCAATAGACTAATGTTTGTATACCTTAAGTGAACGCCAGCTGAAAACTAGAAAGCTTATCTCCAAAACAAGCAATGATCTGATAGGTTCATCACTATTTTGTATTATGTTTCATCACTATTTTGTATTTTGTTACATAAAATGAATCAAACTGGCTCAAAAAATGATTTTAAAAATAACAAATTAAAAACCCACATTTATTATTTGACTCCCCAATTCCACAATACTTTACTTTAATAAATAGATAGAATGACATAAGACTAATTACATATAGGTACTACAACATTAATTTCAAGAGTTGAAAGGAGTAGGTTTTAAAATGGTTATATCCAGTAGAAAAATAACATATTTACACTTAGTTAAACACAAAATTGATTTTTAGCGAATTTCCCATAGGGAAGAAACTGTTACCGTAGTACTCATGGTAAGACCTAAGCCCGAGCCCATGATAACTTTTTGTTTTGGGGCCCCAGAAGCAAAAAACACTATTCGTTTATTTTCATACATACATATATATATTAGATGAACAATTAAAACCATGAGTACCCTTTTTTTATTTTTATTTCACGGCAAGTGTTTCGACTTTTAAGTAGGTGAAAATTAACTTAAAAGTCGAAACACGTGTCTTGAAATAAAAATAAATACCCCCGTTGCAGCAGACCTGCATACTCAGCGAATTTCAAGTGCAAAACAACATATTTCGATCCAACATAGCGAGATTTGACATGTTTTTGTAAGCTCCATAAGAATAACATGGGGAATGAGTATGGAGGTTTGCTGCTACAGGTATATTAAAACTGGGTGGTTTTAATTCAATATTTAGTAGATCTGAACTAGAAGAAGCCATTTACCAAGTTTTATAAAGATACGTTGAGAAATAAGCGAGATATAGAATTTTACCTATTTCCCATAAGGTTAACATTGGGACAACGTACTGTGTTTACCACTTTCAATATCTCGGCAACCAATGGACATAGAGCCATGATTAAAAATACTAAATTGTTTGTTTTTTTGGGCTGAATTCAATGGTGCCAATAAAAATTTGAAAAATTTTATTTTTCTATGTAAAAATCTCAAAAAACCCATTTTTGGGGGGGTTTACCCCCCTTTACCCCCCCTTCCGGTGGTCCGATCGGGCTGGTTTACGAACTCGTCCGAATAATTACTACTTTACACGTCTATGCCAAATTTCATTCCGATTGGACCATTTTTGCGCAAGTTATCGTGCTTAAAGACACATATATATATATAGATATATAGATATATATATATATATTTATGAAAGTGAACGAATGGTGTTTTTGGCATCTGAGGACCTCAAAAAGAAAAGTTATGATGGTTTTAGGCTTAGGTCTTACCATGAGACCTACGGTAACAGCTTCTTCCCTATAGGGGAAATTCGCTAAAAAAGGGTACTCATGGTTTTAATTGTTCATCTAATAATAATAGTAACCCTAATTAGTGAACACAATAAATCAATATATATATATATATATATATATATATATATATATATATATATATATACAGGGCTAGGCACAAGTGTGGATACCCCCACCTAACGTTTTAATGTGTTATAGTAAGAAAACCAAACTCAGCATACCTTTACAGAATTAAAAACTGTACTTTTTAACGAGAGTCCCATTTTCACCCCACCCCCAAAATGGGGCACTTGGGGGGGTAGCCCCAAATTTTTAAATGCAAACCCCTATCGAGTGACCCCTCATTTTAAAGGGTTTGTCAATAGAAATAAAATGGTGCGAACTGGGGTCAATGTCGCACCCCTAATCGAAATGGTGGCAATTTCCAAATTTGAGATGGGCAACAAGCTAAAGTGTGGATACCCCACCTTAACTATTAAACGGGTTACATTAGGTAAACTAAACTCAGCTCAACTTTATACCACATAAAACTGTACTTTTTTTGCAGCCAAAGCAACTCTGTCTTGGCCCCCAAAAAGGGGCCTTTTGGGGGCAGCCCCAAATTTTTAAATGCAAACTGCTATCGAGTCATCCCCCATTTTAAAGGGTTTGTCAAAAGAAATACAAGGGAGAAAACTGGAGGTCGATATCACCCCCCTAACCAAAATGGCGGCCATTTCAAAATTTGGAATGTGTAAACAAGGTAAAGTATGGATACCGCCCCCCCCCCCCTCAAAAGTATTAAATGGGATACAGTAGGTAAACTAAACTCAGCTCACCACTTTATACGACATAAAACCGAACTTTTATGTAACAAAAACAACTTTGCCTCGGCCCCCAAAATAGGGCCGCCCCAAATTTTTAAATGTAGACCCCTATCGAGTGACCCCCTCATTTTGAAGGGTTTGTCAATAGAAATAAAATGGTGCGAACCGGGGTCAATGTCGCACCCCTAATCGAAATGATGACAATTTCCAAATTTGGAAGGGATGGGAAGGCCTGATAATACTTGTAATACTCTTGTAAACTTTGAAATTTTGAAATTCATACCATTCTGGTTAGGGGCTGTGATATTTACCCCCTGTTTCCACCTTTTAGCGAATTTCCCCTATAGGAAGAAGCTGTTACCGTAGGTCTCATGGTAAGACCTAAGCCTAAAACCATCATAACTTTTCTTTTTGAGGTCCTCGGATGCCAAAACACCATTCGTTCACTTTCATAAATATATATATATATATATATATATATATATATGTGTGTCTTTAAGCACGATAACTTGCGCAAAAATGGTCCAATCGGAATGAAATTTGGCATAGACGTGTAAAGTAGTCATTATTCGGACGAGTTCGTAAACCAGCCCGATCGGACCACCGGAAGGGGGGGTAAAGGGGGGTAAACCCCCCAAAAATGGGTTTTTTGAGATTTTTACATAGTTTTTATTGGCACCATTGAATTTAGCCCAAAAAAACAAACAATTTCGTATTTTGAATCATGGCTCTATGTCCATTGGTTGCCGAGATATTGAAAGTGGTAAACACAGTATGTTGTCCCAATGTTAACCTTATGGGAAATAAGTAAAATTCTATATCTCGCTTATTTCTCAACATATCTTGATAAAACTTGGTAAATGGCTTCTTCTAGTTCAGATCTACTAAATATTGAATTAAAACCACCCAGTTTTAATATACCTGTAGCAGCAAACCTCCATACTCATTCCCCATGTTATTCTTATGGAGTTTACAAAAACATGTCAAATCTCGCTGTTGGATCGAAATATGTTGTTTTGCACTTGAAATTCGCTGAGTATGCAGGTCTGCTGCAACGGGGGTATTTATTTCTATTGACAAACCCTTCAAAGTGAGGGGTCACTTGATAGGGGTCTACATTTAAAAATTTGGGGCTGCCCCCAAAGGGCCCTATTTTGGGGGCCGAGGCAAAGTTGTTTTTGTTACATAAAAGTTCGGTTTTATGTCGTATAAAGTGGTGAGCTGAGTTTAGTTTACCTACTGTATATCATTTTATACCTAAGGAGGGGGTATCCATACTTTACCTTGTTTCACATTCCAAATTTTGAAATGGCCGCCATTTTGGTTAGGGGGGTGATATCGACCTCCGGTTTTCGCCATTGTATTTCTTGTGACAAACCCTTTAAAATGAGGGGTCACTCGATAGCAGTTTGCATTTAAAAATTTGGGGCTGCCTTCAAAGGGCCCCATTTTGGGGGCCGAGACAGAGTTGTTTTTGTGGCAAAAAAGTACAGTTTTATGTTGCATAAAGTTGAACTGAGTTTAGTTTACCTAATGTGACCCGTTTAATATTTAAGGTGGGGTATTCACACTTAAGCTTGTTAACCATCTCTAATTTTGAAATGGCCGCCATTTTGGTTAGGAGGGTGATATCGACCTCCGGTTTGCGCCATTGTATTTCTTTTGTCAAACCCTTTAAAATGAGGGGTCACTCAATAGGGGTTTGCATTTAAAAATTTTGGGCTTCCCCCTAAGTGCCCCATTTTGGGGGTGGGGGCGAAATTGGGACTTTCGTTAAAAAGTGCAGTTTTTAATTCTGTGACGGTATGCTGAGTTTGGTTTTCCTTCTATGACGCATTAAAAAGTTAGGTGGGGGTATCCACACTTTTGCCTAAACCCTGTATATATATATATATATATATATATATATATATATATATATATATATATATGTGTCTTTAAGCACGATAGCGGCCGTAAAAATGGCCCAATTTGAATTAAATTTGGCACAGTAATGTAAAGTAGTAATTATTCGGACGAGTTGGAAAACCAGCCTGATTGGACTACTAGAAGGGGGGGAAAGGGGGGTAAACCCCCCCAAAAAATGGGTTTTTTGAGTTTTTTACATAGAAAAATAAAATTTATCTAATTTTTGTTAGCTCCATTGAATTCAGCTCAAAAAAACAAACAATTTAATAATTTGAATCACTGCTCTATGTCCATTGGTGACCGAGATATTGAAAGTGGTAAACACAGTACGTTGTCCCAATTTTAACCTTATGGGGAATAAGTAAAATTCTATATCTCGCTTATTTCTCAACATATCTTGATAAAACTTGGTAAATGACTTCTTCTAGTTCAGATCTACTTAATATTGAATTAAAACCACCCAGTTTTAATATAGCCTACCCGTAGCAGCAAACCTGCATACTCATTCCCCATGTTATTCTTATGGAGCTTTCAAAAACATGTAAAATCTTGCTATGTTGGATTTAAATATGTTGATTTGCATTTGAAATTCGCTGAGTATGCAGATCTGCTGCAAAGGGGGTATTTGAATGTTCACAAAGTAAAGATGATTACAAATTAAATAGCAGTCCCAATTGTTGTGTTATATTCATGGCTAAACTTATTATTTTAGAATATATAAATTAAATAATATTTAATACTGTAAAGACAAAAATTTATTGCAATCATCCTAAAATGAGTTGCATTTCTAAACTTTAGTGAGGAAAATAATGTACAGTTTAAAAAAATTAGAACAAGAAAGAAGACGGAATAAAGAGAAAGAAAGAAACAGCTACCTCTCTCACTTTTCTTATCAGTGGCCAGGGAGGGGGGGGGTAGAGGTTGTTTACTTCAACTAAGTCTGCTCTGTCCCTGTTTTTTGTCGTTGTCTGACTCATGCGTGCGTATGTCAGAGAGCTAAGTTAATTAGGAAATAAAAAATCCTTACTACAAATTGCAAAAATACAAACTACTTGTCATACAACTCTAAATGACGGCTCATATTTTTTGTCTTATTTTTATAAATCAAATGAGACCAAAATTAAACTTGTACGATATACCGTTTAAGAGAGAAGCCGTGATAAAACAATAGTCTTAAATGCTGTATTTCGTGGTTTTCCAAGGTCAACTAAATATAGCTCCGATTTCCATCTAAATGGAGATTATATTTCTTGTTACCTGCCAATGTCCTTCTTATCACTAGGGAATATTTTTTGTTTGTTTTTCGTTTGAGGGAAACGCTCTTCCGTTTTAACGTGTCCAAAAATAGATCGCAACAGTTATCTTTCTGATAAGAACTCTCTTATCAAAAGCTCGGCTTGAGTGTCGAGCTTTTTTGAAAAAAGTCGAGCCGAGCCGAATACTGGAAAGCTCGACCTAAAAAGCTCGACCGTTCGAATACTCGCACACCCCTACTTTCCGGTATTGCCAGCGTCAAATTTTGGTCATTAATGCTGTGGAATGTCTTGGTCATTATGTCGCCGGAATACCGCTCAGGCTTTCAATAGTCAATAGTAAAAATATCTATTCGTCAAAATTGTACAATTTCCACGGCTGGTAAATCCTCTGGACGTATCATGTCTGTCAAATCTTTCGCTTGCATTGCAGCCGTCAAATTATATACGAAATTAAATTACAAAGGCTGCAATCAGGTATTCGCTACAGAAGCAATGCCACATTTCCAGTGTTCGAGAATTTTCTTTTGAATTGGTGAGGAAAGGTTTAAAAAGTCAGGAATTTTATTTGTAAAATTTGTTTACCCTGAATAGTGAATCAAAGTGGGCTTGCAAAAAAGTAGGATAAGTAGAGGGTTTTTTTTAATTAACATTTGCAGTAGGCCTATTGTTTTTTTTTAATGTGTAAACTATTGATAAGTAAAATTAATTGGCAATCATCAATACAAATTTATTTAAACACACATTATATAGGATTATTCTTATTCTGAGGAAATGATTAGTTCTAATTTCCTTAAACTCTTATTTTTATAAACCAAGAGTTCATGGCCTACAAAATTGATTTTTAATATTGTATTGTGCTGTTTTTAACAACTGCCAATGTTCTAAAAATAGGCAGATGGTTGCAAGTTTATGAGTTAATTATTTTATAGTCAAAATTTGTGTTTTGTCTTATTAATTAATCTTATAATCTTATTAATTATTAAAATTTGTATTTGTCTCATTTTCATTGAAGACGAAAAATCTTATGCTCAGAGCGATATATTCCACTTTAAACCTCAGGTGAAATTGCTATTGACTCTTGGATGATCCTTATACAGCTTATACCCACTGGCTATTAAATGGACTTCCTTAAAAGGAAAGACATTAAACTGTCACCAATATCAACTGCATATATACATTAAGTTAAAATACTCATCCAACAGCTTTTAAAGAAAAAGCTTTCATGGAAATCATTCTTATAGGTTCTTCTATATCCTCCAAAAAAGACATTGACACTCAGCCTATTAAAAGTGGAACTATCGCTGATCTGGATGAAGATGGAGATAAAAATGATGATGGAGATAATGCAAAGAGCCCAGAAAACCAAAATCACCAGGTTTGTAGTTTGATAGTCACTTTCTATTGTAATAAATTGTACTACTGGACGAGGCAGTATATTTATTGATTTATTTATTTATCTACTTACTAGCTGTTAGCAACCCGCTTTGCTGGGTTAAAGAAATCTTATGATGGCCTAAATCGTAATCCCGAAAGACGTAATTTGGAAGCAAGCATTATAATGTCTAAAGTTTTTTTAATTCAATATCTTGATGTTTTCCATACATATATTTGAGAAAATCGGGGGAGGCATATTTGGTGGTAGCAATCTTATTTGCCCTTTCAACCAGCTCATATTTTGTGATTTTCTTTGATATGCAATAACTACAAATGTTGTCCATATTACCAATTACAACATTCGGGTGTTCATATAACATATATTTGGTTGGCAATTGCATACTTCATGAACCAAACCATAGTTCCCTGTCCTCCTCCTGCAACCAACTTTTACTTGTACCTTTTTTGAAGGTTCTCCATTCTCTCTCTGTTATGATTGTTCCTTTCAACACTTATGTGTCTGTCTCCCTTTCTGTTCGAATCTGTTACGACAATGTTTCTTGGTGTCACTGTGGTACCCTTTTACAATGGTAATAATTAAAAACTGTTTCAGGATGGTAGTAACAAAGACAAAGAAGATACCCATGAGGACAATGTGACTGAACAAACTCATCACATAATCATTCCGAGTTATTCGGCTTGGTTTGATTACAACTCAATTCACACAATTGAAAAGAGGGCTTTACCTGAATTTTTCAATGGCAAAAACAAATCAAAGACTCCTGAAATCTACCTTGCATACCGCAACTTCATGATCGACACGTACAGGCTCAACCCAACTGAGTATATCACGAGTACTGCTGCGAGACGCAACCTCGCCGGTGATGTCTGTGCCATCATGAGGGTGCATGCCTTCCTGGAGCAGTGGGGACTCATCAACTACCAGGTGGGTGAACCTTCTGCTGCCATAATATGGGATGTAAACGAGCCGTTAATTTTCCCTGGTATTATATATGTAAGATTACTCTTTTATGTACAGAGATGTCTTCAAGTAGTAGAGAGTAAAGGAGTACATAAAACTTTTTGTGTAGCTGAGAATTTTAGGTTAAAACTGTATTAGGGGTGGGCGAGTAGTGGATTTTGAACTCGAGTCGAGTCGAGTCGAATCGAGTAGTTGTTAGTGAAAATTAATGACATGTTCATTTTTTCAAAGTACTTAGGTCTTTCAATTACAATTAATTTATCTCTTTCATCAATTTTATTTATCAAATTCGTCTACTTTATTTCATTTCTGCTAATATTTTTTACTTTTCTTTGAAAAATAAAACTGATATTCTAATACCCCTACATTGCATAAACCCTACTTTTAAATGGTTAACTTCACAAAAAAATATCAAATCACTTAATGTAACAAGATCGCAGAATAGATCAATGTAGAATATGCATAGCTGCGTAGAATTTAAACAGTTAAAAGATTTAATTACTAGCCTTTTATTTTAACTATCAACAACAGGTTTATTTTTTTTATAAATATAATTGTAGCCTAATTGAAACCTTAGCCAAGAAATTGTGGAAGAAAGAATTAAAATCAAGATCAGGGAGGAGAGCTATGCCCTGTTAATTATTTACTTTTAAACCCAACCCCTCCCCCTTGCCTGACTGCTGATCTATTGTTTTTTGACATCCATTCACTCGAGCACCAAGTGTCACAGCTGAGACCAGATAAAAATAAGATATCCCCCCAATACAAAAATTACAAAACCCAAATTGATTGTTTTATGTAAACCAATGAAGTCCATAATTTTATTCTCATTTTTACAAATCAGATGAGACAGAAACGAAGGCTGTGTATCATTCAAAAGATAAACTATGAATACAAATTTGAAGTTGTAAAGTGCTAGGTCAGAGCTAAATATACCTGTAAGTTTTCAATTTCCGAAATCTGAGAGATGGTATTTCTAGGTAACTGTCAAAATCCATTCTTCTATGAGTACAGTAAACTCCCGATTATCTACGAGCGGTTTATCCGCGGTGCGGATTATCCGCGGGTGCTACGAAGAGCGAGAAAATACGTATTTATAAAATAATTAGACTGAACTGACAAGGTTTTTTAGTACAAAACGCGCGCAGGCTTTCTCCGTCTACCGTAACGCTGAAGACAATGTTTGTCTACTGCGATGCTAAGACAATTTTCGTCTACCGCGACGGGACGATGATTTTTGTCAACTGCGATGTGACAACAATATTTATCTATTGCGACAATGATATTCGTCAACCGCGACGACCATATTCGTCTACCGCGGCGTCTTCCACAACGGCGATACTCGTCTAGCGCATCGACGAACTTTGCCTACCGCGACGTCCATATTCCTATTACCCGACGACGATATTTTTTCTACCGTGACAACGATATCCTTCTACCATGACGACGATTTTCGTCTTCTGCGACGTGACAACAATATGTGTCTACCGCGACAATGATATTTGTCTACTACGACGACGATATTCGTTTACCGCGATGTCCATATTCGTCTATTGTGCTGACGCGATACTCGCCTACCGCGAAGTTATAGGATATCCCCTCCCGAAATTAATTCTGTGTTCGCCCCTGACTGTATTCAATAAATAGATTTTTAATGTTGAAATTGTTTTTCTTTTATTCTCTCCCATTTTCAACACTTGCGGATAATCCGCGATTTTCGTTATCCGCGGTAGTCGCGCCACCCAATTCCGCGAATGATCGGGAGTTTACTGTAAATGAAATTTGTTGAGGTTATTGTTATGAAAAATGCGTGGACGGCTGCGAAAAACGATAGCGCGTATCTGATGGTCGCGGATGAACGGCAGATGTAGCTTTTCTTAACTCGCAATCGTCCGCGAAATACGATCTCGCGTATTTGCTGTTCGCCGATGATCGGCAAATGTAGCCTTGCAAAAGACACGGTCGGCCGCAAAAACGATCGCGTGGATTTGCCGATCGTAAATAAACGAAATGCATCTCTGCGAAACTAGCGATCGGCCATAAAAAACGGTCGCGAGTATTTGCCGGTCACAAATGATGAGAAAATGATGCTTATTTGTGAAACTAGCGAGCGGCCGCGATAAACAATCTGTCGATTGCGAATCAACAGCAGATGTAGCTTTGTGTAACTCGCGATCGGCTGTAAAATTCGATCGCGATTCGACTTGTTTAAGTCGAGTAGTTGGAACTACTGGACTCGACCTCGAGTAGTAGCAACTACTCGAGTAATTACTCGACTGTCGAGTACTCGCCCACCCCTAAACTGTATAAAAATAAAGTATATCAAGAATAAAACTATAGTTAGTTATTGAAAAATAATTACATGCACAGAGTACAAAAAAAAGTTCTCAATTTTTTTTTAGAGCTGTAAGGAAATATCCAAATCAGCTATCATGACTAACAAAATAATTAAATTCAAATCAATATAAAATATAATTAAATGAAATTAAATATAAAATATACAAAAGATCATACAAGTGTAATAAATTTAGAATAATAACTTATTATCCTTTTTTGTTTTGTTTTAAGCGATTGTGGAATTCATTTCACCACCTCTCATGTAATAACGTTAAAAAATTGATACTGGAAATACTGTTTTGATTTGGAGTTGAAGTGTTGACATGGAGAATAATTTTTTAATTAAAAATATTGCAGAACTTGACGAGCTGGTTTGTGTGCAGGTGGATGCAGACAGCAGGCCCACGCCGATGGGTCCGCCGCCCACCTCGCACTTCCACGTGCTGTCGGACACTCCGTCCGGCCTGCAGCCCGTCAACCCGCCCAAGACGCCCCAGCCCTCCGCCGCCAAGACCCTGCTCGATCTCGACAAGAAGATCGACGGAACACCCAAGAAACCCGACAGCGACCTCGGCATGAACTTCGGCCTCAAACTGGACCAGTGAGTGTCAATGGACTAGGCTGGTATCAATCTCACCCCTATCTTTCTGCTAAGTATTATAGAAGAGTGGGATGAAGGAAATAGTTGTCTGAGCCATTATTTTAAATAATTCTCTTGTATACATCAAATGAATTTTAAAATTATCGATATGAATAGAGAACTGTTAGAGTAATAATAATATAATAATTTTAGATGTAATAATTGAGAACTGTCTTAGGCAATACAATTAGTTTTTAATTTTGATAAATATGCCTTTGAACAATAAGTTAATTTGAATGATGTAGTTGAAGCTTTTATATGTGACTTCAGGATAACAACACCCTCATGATAATCTAATTAATTTACCAACTGTCTATTAATGAATCAGTAGAATTATTTTCTGATTGGAATTTAATCTTTCATTTTCAATTCAAACAAATTCAGTTTTGGTTCATGAGATATTAGATGTATTTTTGAATGAATGAATGACTGAATGAATAGTTTATTTTGTTTAAATGTTCATAAGAAGTTTTACAAAATTAATAATTGAAATGGTCCCCAAATGGGCAATTGCCTTTGGTTGGGGACTTAGCCCATTATCAGTATCAGAGTCTGTCCATGCTTGATTAAAATATAATAATATTTTGAAAGTTGATAAAATGGAAGAAATTAAAGAGAAAAAAGATAAAACATGCATGCGTATTTAGAGGAAAAATATTACAATATCAACTGATGGATCAGACCTAAGTGAAAAGCTAACTGAAACTTGGCCCAATCACACAACATACACCCACTCCACATCCAGACAAACGCACATTCACGCTTTCTATCCCTCATACCCACTCTTCCCTCCCCATTCCACACACATTCCACGCGCACACACACAGATTCCACTCACACACATGCACACTGCAGAATTGCTCTATTTATTCAGTCGGAAATCAAGCATACTGGGACATTAACAACTCCCGGATTCTCTGACGGCCAATTGAGGCGGTAGCAGGAAAAAGGGCGTAATGGCCTAGACGCCCTTTTTTCGGAGATTGCATTTTTTGATTTTCCACACATCTGTTTAAATCAGTACAAAATTTCATTACTCTCTGACAAAAATTCACAGAGATACAGCTGTTTTTGTGAAGTGGTTATTAAGCCCTTCTTTCATAGATAGCTGAAATGGTCTCAGTTTCAGTTAAACTCTAAGTTGTGTGTGTTTAAGTTGATATCAGTTAACAAATAACTTAGTTTTACCTGAATAAGTTAATATATTTTTATTGTTATCAACATTTTAAGTACACACTTGAGGCGGTAGCTGGCACTCGTATTTCGTGGCAGATCGTGAGTTTCGAAAAACATCTGCCGTTCATCCGCGACCAATAATAATAATAATAATAATAATCACTTTATTGTCCAAACATTCTTACAAGGCTAGCAATGCTAGCACAGAACATAGACATTGTCAAGAGCTTAAAATAAGAAATCAATAACTACTACACTAAAAAATATGTTTACTAAGTACCTTACCACTGACAGTACAGAGAAAAAAAACTCCTACAAATATAAGAAAAGTAAAATTACATTAAAAACTAACCTAAATAAAAAATTCCTCAATTGAATAAAACATTTTATTTATCAAAAACAATTTTAATTCTTTTTTAAACTTATTTTCCCTAACCATAGATTTTAAATTACTTGGCAAATGGTTAAAAAGTTTTCTTCCCATATACAGTGGAGTTTTTTGAAAAAGTGTCAATCGGTGTCTTGGATATTGGAAGTCTTTGGAAAACCGTGTATTATAGCCATGTTCATGCTGAGAATTTTCTAAGATGTCAAGATTATTTTTTACGAACAATAAACATTTAAAAATATATAGTGAGGGAACAGTTAATAAACTATAATCTTTAAAAAATGATTTACAAGATTTCCTTTTTGAAGAAAATGTCATTATTCTTATAAATTTTTTTTGCATTTTGAAAATTTGATCTGAATGAGAAGATGCTCCCCAAAATTCAATACCATAGCTTATGACAGAGAAAAAAAGCCCATAATAAACCATTAACTTTGTTTGAAAATCAATTACTTCCCGCAAAATAATCATTTGAAAGCAAATAGAATTCAACCTTTTGATAATTTTACGAATGCAGGGTTTCCAACTTAAATTTGAGTCAATCTCTACTCCTAAAAAGGTTACTGAATTATTATTCGGGAAAAAACTACCTTGAAAAGAACAATTGAAATCTGCACTTTCCCTATTTTGGGCAGTTTGAAATTTAACAATCTGTGTTTTAGAATTATTTAGCAGTAACCCATTTACTGAGAACCAATTGTGAAATTCTTCAAAAGCACGGTTAAATATTAATTTTAAATCTTGAGGTGAATTTGCTTTTAAAATAGCTGAGGTATCATCTGCATACAAAATAATTTTTGGGGAAACACTAACAGGTAAATCATTTATATATAACAAAAAAAACAATGGGCCTAATATTGAACCCTGAGGTACACCAAATTTAACTTCACACCAATCCGAAATGTATTTCACATTATTCTTATATATTAGCGTTCTCTGATATCGGGATGACAAATATGATTTGACCCAAGACACCACAGAGTCACTAAAATTATAGTATTTAAGTTTTTCACAAAGAATATCATGTCGAACGCAATCAAAAGCCTTGGTTAGATCACAGAACACCCCTAAAGTGCTCTGTGATCCATCCAAGGCTGCGGCAATCTGATCTACAAAATCGGCAATTGCAGAAGTAGAATTACGTCCTCTTCGAAAGCCAAACTGTTCTTTTACAAAAAACATATTATCTTCCAAAAAATTAATAATTTGGTTTGAAACAATTTTCTCAAAAATTTTAGAAAAAGAAGGTAAAATTGATATTGGACGATAGTTATCAAAAATGTCCTTTCCTCCCTTTTTATGCAAAGGCTTAACCTCGGCATACTTTAATTTAGATGGAAACAATCCACAATGTAAAGATTGATTTATAATTAAAGTCAGAGGCCTACAAATGGAATCAATACTTAGTTTCATTAAATTTTGAGGGATTTCGTCCCAACCTGCGCATTTTTTATTTTTCAAGGATTTAAAAATTCTAGAAATTTCCATGGAAGACACAAATGAAAAAGAAAACTCCCTTTGGCTGTGATTTTGCTTCTGCATAAACTTTAATGCATCAGAATTTGATGGGAATGTATTTAATATTTGTGGTATATTTGAAAACCTGTTATTGAATGTATCAGAAATTTCTTTACCATTGACAATTAATTTATTTTTTCCCTGAAAATCTGGAAAATTTTGAAAACTTTTCTGCAATCCTAGTTCTTTATGCACTATCGACCAGGCCGCCTTAGTCTTGTTCTCCGATTTTTTTAAGATATTACCATTATGCAACTTCTTTGCTTTTTTACAAACTGCCTTAAAAATCTTTTTATAAGACCTAACATATGAAATAAAACCTAAATCGTTTGACTCCTTAGCCATTTTGCCAAGTACTCTTTTCCTCTCACTAGATATCTTGATACCAATAGATACACGCTTTCGTTTTTCGCAGCCGTCCACGAGTATTTTATAAAGATAACCTCAAAAATATTTCATTTACTCATAGAAGAATGGATTTCGACAGTTACCTAGAAATACCACCTCTCAGAATTCGGAAATTGAAAACTTACACCTATATTTAGCTCTGACATTGCACTTTTCAACTTCAAATTTATGTTCATAGATTATATTGTTTAATGGCGTAAGGATCGTTGTGATGAAGTGTGGCTTTGTAATGATAATAATCATTGATTGTTATGGCTCTCATAGTTTTTTTGCTGTATTTGTTCACATATTAGTTTTTTATCTTAATTTCTTGTCGTAGGTTAAAATTGAATTATGATATAATTTTAACCTACGAAAAATTATTAGGCCTCGTAAGATAGTGGTAATTTTCGTCTATTAATTTTGTATTTAATTTCTTGATTTAGTTTCTTTTCAGGTTCTAGTTAATTCATACGAAAGTAATTATTTAATATTTTTGGCCCGACCCGATTTTGGCCCGAGACCCGAAAGCCAAAACTAAAGGCCCGACCCGACCCGACCCGAACTTAAAAAGTCTGGCCCGCAGACCCCTAGTTCTCGGACACTCTCTAAATACATTCACAAGACACACAAGCATTCGACCAATCGCTCCCGCATGTTTGCAAACGAAGATGCAGGTTCATCGGATCGTTGTCGGATCTCAGGGTAACAGGCATATTCTTAGTTTTTGAAATATTGACTGATAGCCAATTTGATCAAACCACTGCTTGATGGTACGTAAGCCCTGCTCCGCCACACAGTAAACGTCCTCCCAACTGTCGTCCTCAAAAAGTAAGGCTGAATCGTCAGCGTAAAGGAAAATCCTACCATCAAGAGAACAGAAGTGGTCCTAAAGTGCTACCCTGTAAAACCCCATATTCAATCAACAGAGGTGCACTGGATTGTCCCAAAATCGAAACTATTTGGAATCTCTCGCTAAAATAGCTTTTAAACCAATCCAGTGCTATTCTTCTGACCCCAATTAATTCTAGTTTTTTCAACAAAATTCCTCTGTCAACCATATCGAAAGCTTTTGCTAAGTCAATGAAAATTAAAAATGGTTTTTCATTACGTCTGATTGCGTTGTGAATATTTTTGGTGAGATAAAAAAGATCATCATTAAGATTTTTGTCTTTTCTAAAACCAAATTGGTTTTCAAAGAGAACACTATGATTTATCAAAAACTTTTCAAGTTGTCCCCCAGACAACTTTTGTATTTGACTTTATCTAAGATGGGTTTGTTCGACTATAAAATGCTAATACGTGCCAAGTACGTCAAAATATTTGCTTCCAAACTTTTTTGACTGGTTTGGTCCTCTTTGCGACAAATGAAGGATTTACCTAGATTGGTATCTACCTGGCTTCCTGGCTACATTTACCTATTTGGTAAACCAAATAGGCCTAGATAAGTCAAGTATGAAAAAATAATTTTAACATGTGTAACAATTTGTGCAGGTACGCACGCAAGCCGGCAGTGCTGCGCAACAAGACGGCGGCATCGATGACGCGGGACTGGACGGAGCAGGAGACTCTGCTGCTGCTGGAGGGCCTGGAGCTGTACAAAGACGACTGGAACAAGGTCTGCGAACACGTCGGCTCGCGCACGCAGGACGAGTGCATACTGCACTTCCTGCGGCTACCGATAGAGGACCCCTACCTGGAGGATCACGAGGCTGGTGGGTAACATGTGTACAGTCAACTAGCTGTGTAGAGTGTGCCAACACGTCGGCTCATGCACGCAGGACGAGTGCATACTGCACTTCCTGCGGCTACCGATAGAGGACCCCTACCTGAAGGATCACGAGGCTGGTGAGTAACATGTGTACAGTCAGCTAGCTGTGTAGAGTGTGCCAACACGTCGGCTCATGCACGCAGGACAAATGCATACTGCACTACCTGCGACTGCCGAAAGAGGACCCCTACCGGCCCTACCTGAAGGATCACGAGGCTGGTGGGTAACATGTGTACAGTCAGCTAGCTGTGTAGAGTGTGCCAACACGTCGGCTCATGCACTCAGGACAAGTGCATACTGCACTACCTGCGACTGCCGAAAGAGGACCCCTACCGGCCCTACCTGAAGGATCACGAGGCTGGTGAGTAACATGTGTACAGTCAGCTAGCTGTGTAGAGTGTGCCAACACGTCGGCTCGCGCACGCAGGACGAGTGCATAGCCGATGTGCGACTGCCGATAGAGGACCCCTACCTGGAGGATCTCGAGGCCGGTGGGTAACATGTGTGCAGTCAGCTAGCTGTGTAGAGTAGTTAATAAACCAGGTCGACAATGGGTACAGCAATTACAAACTCTCATTTTGCTGGTAATCTGTTGACTGACCGGATAAACCAGCTTCTTGTTCACCTTGGATCCCCCTTGTCTCTCTGGGATCTTTGATTCCTTGGTTGAGCTTGGATACCCAGTCAGGTACCCCACCCCTGAGGTAAATCGTCCTGGCTTGTCCATCTGGGAGTGGATGAGGAGGGACTCGTACCAGACAAACTTAGTGTAGAGTGTGAACGAACCTGGGTGAGTCTCTTCTCTACAAGGAGAGCTCCCAGGTGGAGGTCCTTGTCTGGAATTGCTTTAGAGGTCTCAGGCTAGAGGATGACTCATCCCCGGAAGAGCCTGGAGGATGAGTTGCAAATGTATCTCTCTTCCCTCTGGAGCGAGGCTGACTGACCATATCATACCTTTCCCATCCTGACAATACCTTTCTTCCGTAACCTGCTCAATGAGCGGAATTCTAAGACGCCACTCAAACGTACCCTCACTCAAACAACACTCAAACAACATTTAAACAATGGATCGACTGTTGTTGTATTCAATGGTGTCACAGCTGTTTCTGTCAATCAAAATCAAAACAAAGAGTTTTTAAAGGTTAGGTTTATTTCTATTGTTTACTATGAATTTATTGTATGGCTCTTGTTGGTATATGTACAATAAAATGATCAACAACTGACTCACTAAAGTGTACTTGTACCATCTGAGACCAGTTTACAAAAGGTTTTGTTTTTTTGTTTACTTTCAATTATTGTGTAGAAAGAAATAATTTAGTATGTTAAAATAAAATAACTTTTTGATTATGAAATTATCTGGTTTCTTTAATTTGCAATCACACAATAATTTAAAAGCAGAGATTTATAAGAAGAATTTTGTAATTTGAATTTAAGATTACAATTTATCCTTATAAAATGGAAGCACTGAATACAAGTGTGAAACTGAGAGGGGACTCCAACTGGAGTGTATGGAAGTTCCAAATGAAGGTTGTTTTGTCATCAAAGGGCTTATTTGACATCACCGTTGGGAATGAGAAGAAACCAGAAAAAGAACAAAGGACAAATGAGGAATTTGAAAAAGTACTGAATGCCTGGAATACTAAGGACAGTAAAGCACAGGAACTACTAGTAACCAGGATTGAAGAAGGACCAATGTTACACATTTTAACGTGCGAAAATGCTTACATGATGTGGACAAAGCTGATGTCGGTATACGAAAAAAAATCAGAGGTAAGCTTGCACTTATTGCAACAAAAATTCTTTAATATGAAATATGAAGGAGAAACAATATCCGAATTTATTTCTAAAATAGAGGATTTGTCTTGTAAATTAAAACAGTTTGGGGAAAATGTGTCAGAACAAATGTTAATAACAAAAATTCTTATATCTTTACCAAGTAATTTTAGTCATTTTGTCTCTGCATGGGAATCTGTTCCATCTGCTGGACAAAAGTTGTCTGAGCTCACATCTAGATTGCTCATAGAAGAGGAAAGGATTAATGAAAAGTCATCTCATGAAAGTGCATTAATTGCAAAAAGATTTAATAATCCAAATGTTAAGTGCTATTCATGTGGGTCAAAGGGCCATTTACAAAAGAACTGTCACCAAAATAATAAAAGACAGTTTGAAACCAAAAATGTTAGTTCTAAAAGGGAATTAAACTGCTTTTATTGTAACAAAAAAGGTCATGTAATAAAAGATTGTTGGCTTAAGGCCAAAGAAGTTAGAGATAGAGGGTTTCTAGCAAAAAATGAGAATGACAATCTAAAAGGAATAAATTTAAGTTACAGTAGTAAATTAAAAAATGGGAAAAATGCATTTGTGGGCATAGATTATGCGTTGTTTTGTGATTTGAATCCAGATTGTTGGTATATTGACAGTGGAGCCACACAGCATATGTGTTGTAATGATAAATTGTTTTCAAAAATGAATTTAATAACAGAAGAGAAGAAGGTAATGATTGGTAATGGTACTTTACTTGATTGTAAAGGAATTGGGGAGATAAATGTCTTGGCTTTCAATGGGAAAGAATGGATTCCAACTGAGTTGAGTGATGTGTTGTATGTACCAGAACTAAGAATAAACTTATTTTCATTGAATGTTGTTCTTAGTAAAGGTTACAGAGTTGAGTGGAATGAAAGTGACTGTATGATTTTCAATTCATCAAACCCTTGCGCTAAAGGTTCAAGAGCAGGTAAATTGTATTCAATGGATTTTAAATACGTAACTGATTTTGCTGGAGTAACTGTAAAATACTCATTAATGGAATGGCATGAAAGGTTAGCGCACCAACATATAGACCAAGTAAGAGCCACTCTTAAAAAACATAATATTATTGTAAATGAAAGTGAAAGTTTTTTCTGCGAGTCGTGTTTGGCAGGTAAACAACAGAGGTCAAATTTTAAGCCAAGTGAAGTGAAAACAAATGAACCATGCCAAATAATCCATGCTGACCTATGTGGTCCGATGGAAGTGACATCACTTGGGGGCTCTAAATATTTTCTTCTCTTAAAAGATGATTTTTCAAAGTACTGCAATGTTTATTTTCTGAAGCAGAAATCAGAAGTTGCAGGATGTATTAAGAATTTCTTAAAGCTGGCTAAAAATGACACAGGAAAAGAAGTTAAAATATTGAGATCAGATAATGGATTAGAATTTGTGAATTAAGAAATGAAGAATCTGACTGAAGCTCAAGGAATACGCCATCAACGAAGTGCAGCATATTGTCCTGAACAAAACGGAAAGGCCGAACGTGAAATAAGGACTGTAGTTGAAGCAGCCAGAACAATGCTCCAAGCACGAGGAATGAATAAGAAGTTTTGGGCAGAAGCTGTGAATGCAGCTGTGTATACAATCAACCGAACTGGAACAAGCAGAATTTTAGGAAAAAGTCGCTATGAATGTTGGTTTGGAAAAACGCCAGAACCACTAAATTATCTTCAAGTCTTTGGAATTGATGCTTTTGCTCACGTACCAAATCAGAAACGAAGAAAATGGGATGCTAAAACGAGGAAAGGAATATTTGTTGGTTACCAGGAAAACTCAAAAGCTTATAGAATTTATTTTCCTGACTCAAATAGAATTGAAATAATGAGAAACATTGTTTTCAAACCTTATGACCAAAAACCAAAGAACCAAAATGAAGTAAGTGAGGAACAAAGTTATCATTTACATTTTGATGAGGGGAGTGATGTGAATGAAAGTATTGTAGATGATACCGAATATGAATGTCAAACGTCAGGAAATGAAACAGACAGATTACCTCATACAAATGAAACTCAAGAAGATGAAGTAATAGAAAATGAACCAATTGAAGGAGAAACTGAAACTGAATGTGAAAGAGATAAAGAGAATAAAACTTATAACTTGAGAAATCGTGATGAAATTAAAAAATCGATAATACTCAAAGGTTTTGAAACGAGTTTCCTAGGATGTGAAGAAGGTGAACCTAAAACATATGCTGAAGCAGTGCAATCGTGTGATGCAAGTAAATGGAGAAACGCAATAGAAGAGGAGCTACAAGTACTTAAAGAAAACAACACATGGTCAGAAGTAATCCCTCCAATGAATTGTAAAACAATTAGTACAAAATGGGTTTTCAAAATAAAAACAGATGAAAATGGTCAACCATCCCAATATAAAGCGAGATTAGTCGCAAAAGGTTTTCAGCAAAAGGAACACTTTGATCTCTCCGAAATATACTCTCCAGTTGCAAAACTGACCAGAATGAGAATATTATTGGCGGTAGCAAATAAGGAAAATATGCCTGTTTATCAAATGGATGTTCGAAGTGCATTCCTTTATGGAGAAATTGATGAAGATGTCTATCTTAAAACACCTGATGGAGTTATAGTAGAAAAAGGAAATGTTTTAAAACTTAACAAATCTCTGTACGGACTTAAAAAATTGCCAAAGTACTGGAATGAAAAATTTAACAAGTGCATACTTCATAATGGTTTTATCCAATCAAAAAATGATTGTTGTCTCTATAGCAAACTGACAAATACTGAAAAATTGTATGTTTTACTTTATGTGGATGACATTCTTATAGTTGGAAGTAATGAAGCAATGGTTGATGACCTGAAGAAAACATTGTCCGACAATTTTAAGATGAAGGATTTGGGAGCAGTGAGAAACTTTCTTGGCATTAATATCTTCCAAAACAGAAAAGAGGGGGAGATAAGAATGAACCAATCAAAATTTTTACTTTCGATATTAGAAGAATTCGGTATGGAAAACTGCAGACCTGTTTCCACACCAATGGATCCAAATTTCACACTAGATAACTGTCAAATACCTGAAACTGCAGAAGAAAGAGACAAATTAGAATCCAAGTGTCGGAAACTCATAGGAAAGCTAATGTATGTAATGTTAGGTACAAGACCTGATCTGAGTACAGCAATAAGCATATTAAGTCGTCACCAGAACAAGCCTAGTCAAGAATTGTGGGCTGCACTAAAGCGAGTATAAAGATATATGAAAGGAACCGTCAACTTAAACTTGACATATAAAAAGAATGAAAATGGACAAACTGTGGTTGGATATGTGGATGCTGATTGGGCAGGAGATACTCAAGATCGAAAATCAACAACTGGGTATGTTTTCTTGCTGTGGAACTGTGCTATTAGTTGGGTGACAAGAAAGCAGCAAACTGTTGCTCTTTCATCAACTGAGTCTGAGTATACTGCGATGAGCAGCGCTACAACAGAAGCTTGTTGGTTGAAGAGCGTCCTAACTAACGATTTTCAAGTGATGGACGAAAAAGAATCTGTGTTGATTTTAGAAGACAATCAAGGTGCAATCAATACTGCTAAGAATGTTCAAAATCACAAAAGAATGAAACACATTGACATTAAACATCACTTTATAAGGGAGAAGGTTGTAAACAAAATAATAAAGATTGAGTATGTGTGTTCTTCAGACCAGATTGCGGATGTGTTAACAAAGCCCCTGAACAAAGACTTATTTCATAAATGTATTCATGGTCTTGGTCTCAGATTAGTTTTTGATTAATCATTTTATTGAAGGGGGGTGTTGGTATATGTACAATAAAATGATCAACAACTGACTCACTAAAGTGTACTTGTACCATCTGAGACCAGTTTACAAAAGGTTTTGTTTTTTTTTGTTTACTTTTCAATTATTATTGTGTAGAAAGAAATAATTTAGTATGTTAAAATAAAATAACTTTTTGGTACTTGTACCATCTGAGACCAGTTTACAAAAGGTTTTGTTTTTTTGTTTACTTTCAGTTATTGTGTAGAAAGAAATAATTTAGTATGTTAAAATAAAATAACTTTTTGATTATGAAATTATCTGGTTTCTTTAATTTGCACTCTGCTAAAAGGTTATGGGCAATCACACAATAATTTAAAAGCAGAGATTTATAAGAAGAATTTTGTAATTTGAATTTAAGATTACAATTCATCCTTATAAAATGGAAGCACTGAATACAAGTGTGAAACTAAGAGGGGACTCCAACTGGAGTGTATGGAAGTTCCAAATGAATGTTGTTTTGTCATCAAAGGGCTTATTTGACATCACCGTTGGGAATGAGAAGAAACCAGAAAAAGAACAAAGGACAAATGAGGAATTTGAAAAAGTACTGAATGCCTGGAATACTAAGGACAGTAAAGCACAGGAACTACTAGTAACCAGGATTGAAGAAGGACCAATGTTACACATTTTAACGTGCGAAAATGCTTACATGATGTGGACAAAGCTGATGTCGGTATACGAAAAAAAATCAGAGGTAAGCTTGCACTTATTGCAACAAAAATTCTTTAATATGAAATATGAAGGAGAAACAATATCCGAATTTATTTCTAAAATAGAGGATTTGTCTAGTAAATTAAAACAGTTTGGGGAAAATGTGTCAGAACAAATGTTAATAACAAAAATTCTTATATCTTTACCAAGTAATTTTAGTCATTTTGTCTCTGCATGGGAATCTGTTCCATCTGCTGGACAAAAGTTGTCTGAGCTCACATCTAGATTGCTCATAGAAGAGGAAAGGATTAATGAAAAGTCATCTCATGAAAGTGCATTAATTGCAAAAAGATTTAATAATCCAAATGTTAAGTGCTATTCATGTGAGTCAAAGGGCCATTTACAAAAGAACTGTCACCAAAATAATAAAAGACAGTTTGAAACCAAAAATGTTAGTTCTAAAAGGGAATTAAACTGCTTTTATTGTAACAAAAAAGGTCATGTAATAAAAGATTGTTGGCTTAAGGCCAAAGAAGTTAGAGATAGAGGGTTTCTAGCAAAAAATGAGAATGACAATCTAAAAGGAATAAATTTAAGTTACGGTAGTAAATTAAAAAATGGGAAAAATGCATTTGTGGGCATAGATTATGCGTTGTTTTGTGATTTGAATCCAGATTGTTGGTATATTGACAGTGGAGCCACACAGCATATGTGTTGTAATGATAAATTGTTTTCAAAAATGAATTTAATAACAGAAGAGAAGAAGGTAATGATTGGTAATGGTACTTTACTTGATTGTAAAGGAATTGGGGAGATAAATGTCTTGGCTTTCAATGGGAAAGAATGGATTCCAACTGAGTTGAGTGATGTGTTGTATGTACCAGAACTAAGAATAAACTTATTTTCATTGAATGTTGTTCTTAGTAAAGGTTACAGAGTTGAGTGGAATGAAAGTGACTGTATGATTTTCAATTCATCAAACCCTTGCGCTAAAGGTTCAAGAGCAGGTAAATTGTATTCAATGGATTTTAAATACGTAACTGATTTTGCTGGAGTAACTGTAAAATACTCATTAATGGAATGGCATGAAAGGTTAGCGCACCAACATATAGACCAAGTAAGAGCCACTCTTAAAAAACATAATATTATTGTAAATGAAAGTGAAAGTTTTTTCTGCGAGTCGTGTTTGGCAGGTAAACAACAGAGGTCAAATTTTAAGCCAAGTGAAGTGAAAACAAATGAACCATGCCAAATAATCCATGCTGACCTATGTGGTCCGATGGAAGTGACATCACTTGGGGGCTCTAAATATTTTCTTCTCTTAAAAGATGATTTTTCAAAGTACTGCAATGTTTATTTTCTGAAGCAGAAATCAGAAGTTGCAGGATGTATTAAGAATTTCTTAAAGCTGGCTAAAAATGACACAGGAAAAGAAGTTAAAATATTGAGATCAGATAATGGATTAGAATTTGTGAATCAAGAAATAAAGAATCTGACTGAAGCTCAAGGAATACGCCATCAACGAAGTGCAGCATATTGTCCTGAACAAAACGGAAAGGCCGAACGTGAAATAAGGACTGTAGTTGAAGCAGCCAGAACAATGCTCCAAGCACGAGGAATGAATAAGAAGTTTTGGGCAGAAGCTGTGAATGCAGCTGTGTATACAATCAACCGAACTGGAACAAGCAGAATTTTAGGAAAAAGTCGCTATGAATGTTGGTTTGGAAAAACGCCAGAACCACTAAATTATCTTCAAGTCTTTGGAATTGATGCTTTTGCTCACCTACCAAATCAGAAACGAAGAAAATGGGATGCTAAAACGAGGAAAGGAATATTTGTTGGTTACCAGGAAAACTCAAAAGCTTATAGAATTTATTTTCCTGACTCAAATAGAATTGAAATAATGAGAAACATTGTTTTCAAACCTTATGACCAAAAACCAAAGAACCAAAATGAAGTAAGTGAGGAACAAAGTTATCATTTACATTTTGATGAGGGGAGTGATGTGAATGAAAGTATTGTAGATGATACCGAATATGAATGTCAAACGTCAGGAAATGAAACAGACAGATTACCTCATACAAATGAAACTCAAGAAGATGAAGTAATAGAAAATGAACCAATTGAAGGAGAAACTGAAACTGAATGTGAAAGAGATAAAGAGAATAAAACTTATAACTTGAGAAATCGTGATGAAATTAAAAAATCGATAATACTCAAAGGTTTTGAAACGAGTTTCCTAGGATGTGAAGAAGGTGAACCTAAAACATATGCTGAAGCAGTGCAATCGTGTGATGCAAGTAAATGGAGAAACGCAATAGAAGAGGAGCTACAAGTACTTAAAGAAAACAACACATGGTCAGAAGTAATCCCTCCAATGAATTGTAAAACAATTAGTACAAAATGGGTTTTCAAAATAAAAACAGATGAAAATGGTCAACCATCCCAATATAAAGCGAGATTAGTCGCAAAAGGTTTTCAGCAAAAGGAACACTTTGATCTCTCCGAAATATACTCTCCAGTTGCAAAACTGACCAGAATGAGAATATTATTGGCGGTAGCAAATAAGGAAAATATGCCTGTTTATCAAATGGATGTTCGAAGTGCATTCCTTTATGGAGAAATTGATGAAGATGTCTATCTTAAAACACCTGATGGAGTTATAGTAGAAAAAGGAAATGTTTTAAAACTTAACAAATCTCTGTACGGACTTAAAAAATTGCCAAAGTACTGGAATGAAAAATTTAACAAGTGCATACTTCATAATGGTTTTATCCAATCAAAAAATGATTGTTGTCTCTATAGCAAACTGATAAATACTGAAAAATTGTATGTTTTACTTTATGTGGATGACGTTCTTATAGTTGGAGGTAATGAAGCAATGGTTGATGACCTGAAGAAAACATTCTCCGACAATTGAAGGGGTCCCTCCAGTAACGTTGTAAACGACAACTTTTTCAAAATTGAGATTTCTATGCAGTAAGGTTGTTAACGACATCCTGCATCAGTGCAGGGCATTTTTTCGTTGATATTTCTTGTGTTGGCAGCACTTCCACAGGTTGAAAACCAAGTGCTGTTGGTCCCACAGTTGCAACAACGTTGTATCCGCCAAAAATTGCATTATCACTGGCAACGTTCTGTCTCCGTCCCGATGTTAATCGGCTATATCGTAGTAAAAAACGCCCTGTTAAGTTCGGAAGTTGGACCAGAAATGTAAGTAAGCAGAGAAGAAATGCTGGGGAACTGTACATAAATGAAAATAAGAAACCAAAAGAAACATTGTTGCATAGGCCAAGCCGGCAACAACGTTGCAAACGACTGTCATTTACAACGTTATTGCAATTTTAAAATCACTTTTTTTGTAATAACTTTTTTATTACGTGCGATAATATTGTAATACTTCATAGTTTGGCTAGATTTATGATATTACAATTATATATAACAAATAAAACATATTTAAATCATTACATTCCCAATTATATGTTTTTTCCATTTCGTGAAAAAATTACTTTATGTCGCTTACAACGTTACTGGAGGGACCCCTTCAATTTTAAGATGAAGGATTTGGGAGCAGTGAGAAACTTTCTTGGCGTTAATATCTTCCAAAACAGAAAAGAGGGGGAGATAAGAATGAACCAATCAAAATTTTTACTTTCGATATTAGAAGAATTCGGAATGGAAAACTGCAGACCTGTTTCCACACCAATGGATCCAAATTTCACACTAGATAACTGTCAAATACCTGAAACTGCAGAAGAAAGAGACAAATTAGAATCCAAGTGTCGGAAACTCATAGGAAAGCTAATGTATGTAATGTTAGGTACAAGACCTGATCTGAGTACAGCAATAAGCATATTAAGTCGTCACCAGAACAAGCCTAGTCAAGAATTGTGGGCTGCACTAAAGCGAGTATTAAGATATATGAAAGGAACCGTCAACTTAAACTTGACATATAAAAAGAATGAAAATGGACAAACTGTGATAGGATATGTGGATGCTGATTGGGCAGGAGATACTCAAGATCGAAAATCAACAACTGGGTATGTTTTCTTGCTGTGGAACTGTGCTATTAGTTGGGTGACAAGAAAGCAGCAAACTGTTGCTCTTTCATCAACTGAGTCTGAGTATACTGCGATGAGCAGCGCTACAACAGAAGCTTGTTGGTTGAAGAGCGTCCTAACTAACGATTTTCAAGTGATGGACGAAAAAGAATCTGTGTTGATTTTAGAAGACAATCAAGGTGCAATCAATACTGCTAAGAATGTTCAAAATCACAAAAGAATGAAACACATTGACATTAAACATCACTTTATAAGGGAGAAAGTTTTAAACAAAATAATAAAGATTGAGTATGTGTGTTCTTCAGACCAGATTGCGGATGTGTTAACAAAGCCCCTGAACAAAGACTTATTACATAAATGTATTCATGGTCTTGGTCTCAGATTAGTTTTTGATTAATCATTTTATTGAAGGGGGGTGTTGGTATATGTACAATAAAATGATCAACAACTGACTCACTAAAGTGTACTTGTACCATCTGAGACCAGTTTACAAAAGGTTTTGTTTTTTTGTTTACTTTCAATTATTATTGTGTAGAAAGAAATAATTTAGTATGTTAAAATAAAATAACTTTTTGGTACTTGTACCATCTGAGACCAGTTTACAAAAGGTTTTGTTTTTTTGTTTAAAAGGTTTTGTTTTTCATAATCAAAATAACTTTTTGATTATGAAATTATCTGGTTTCTTTAATTTGCACTCTGCTAAAAGCTCTCAACTTCTCATTTTTCAGATTTATTTGTTAATTTTACTCCTTTTTTATATTCCTGAACATTTTTTATTTGATTATCTGATATTTAATAGCCGTACAGTTATTATTTATCATGGAAATATTGGATGACGATTTAACTGAATGTGTAGAGCATAGCAACGATGATTTATTTGTAAAGATTGCTGTACCGAGGAAGGAATATTTGGAAAAGTTTCTTTTGTTTAATGAAAGTGCATTTTTGAGACGGTATAGATTCCAGAAAGACACAGTGAGGAATCACATTTTATCCTTGATATACGGGGATGATGACGACTCGTTCAGAGGACTTCCTATTCCTCGGGAAATTAAAGTGACCATACTTAATTTACGTTTAAGGCCATATCGTACTGCCGTTGTGTCGCGTCCGTCTAGTATGCGGGTGGATGTTTAAAAAAGTCGCGAACCCTGTTATCAAATAAAAAAAGTCACACTGACGTAACCGACGCGACGTGGCGTCGCGTCCGTCTCGTCCGCCGACGCGACGTCCGCTCGTAGTTGCGGCTGAAGCAACTCTTGTGGCCATGTTAGTGCCTTAATCGCGTCCGTCCGTCCATCCACCTCCGCCGCGACAGTCTCAAACCCCGTCTGTAGACCACGCCACCTTTCCTACTAGGAAGGAGTAAGCTTAATACCTGGGGAGGCCCAGGCCGACATTGGCGGACATGACGACGCGACGCCACGCCGGATACGTCAGTGTGACTTGTCCTATTTGACAACATGGTTTGCGACTTTAAAACGTCCATCCGCATACTAGACGGACGCGACGCCAAGACAGTGTAGCATGCATGGCCTTTACCAAATGTCTGCTTGGCTCGCGCATGCACATATACTACCTTCCCTGCTACTGAGCTTGCTCCTTCCTAAAGATATGTGGCGTAGCCTACGGACGAGCGACTGGCAGTGTGACAGGGTTTGAGACCGTCGTTGCGGACATGGATGGACGCGAATGGGTGGTTGGACGCTACGCCACAGCGCACAGCGAGCGCAGACCGGGCGACCAAATGATATCGGGAAGTGATTTTGTTTTTTAATTCTAAGGGAAAATTAAAAGTCAAAATCATTGCCCATCATAAATTACAATTGAATGTAGGTTATTTAACTTCTAGCAGAATGATTGCAATCGCGAATTTTTGGCTTTTTATCATAAGTTGACTGTGTGACCAAGGCCCACCGTACATTGTAAAAAGGCGATGCGCAGCATGGGCGGATTTAGGTACAAATATATGGGGGTCCCAGCTCACCTAATGTTTGAACTATTGTAGGCTCACATTCAAACATCAAACTCCCATTTCAATGGTTCGTTCCAAGGAGGAAGGCTACTTATTTTATTTAACAACAACCATTTGTAATTTAAGCAAATACCTCGATCAAAGTTATGTTGAAAACATTTTTCCCCCCTTCACTGCCAACAAATACACCAGATATCATAGGGTGTCATCAGATACCCGCTGGCACCCCCAGAAATCGGCCATGATGCGCAGGCAAGGTACACGCTGGAGGGAGCGGACTTGGTAAAACAGACTGTTGTCACCCGTCACGGCATGACACTTCTCTAAACCAGAATACTGTAATACGTAATATCACACAGTACGGACTCAGTCAGGAAAGGACAGAGCACGACGGTAGTCAAATACTGTCGTGGCATCGCAATGTACGATTATCGTTAGCGTGTTTCTGCAAACAAATATTATCGTAACTGAATCTTTGCTCCTTAGACGGGTGCCGAACCTCAAAACGGTCGTCCCTGAGATAAAAAAGTATTTTTAAGAGTATGAGCTACAATCGTTATGAATTAGGATAGTACATTTCATTAACATTTTCATATGACCTACCATGCATGTATATCTAATTGATGTAGCTACGTTTTTTACGCGATTATTTAGAACAAATTGGCTCAAAAGTGCGATTGCGTAACCTTTGATATTAAATACGGATTCAGTGCGTGTTTTTTTGGTTATTTTTACATACCAAGATCATTCATTCCATTAACTTACAGTAATATAATATCAGACAGTTCATTTTAACGAGATCAAGTGTGTTAATAAGAATTAACACCTAAATGTAAATTTATTTAATTTTCCTTCCTTCCTTTCTTTTATTTATTTATACATATATTTCAAGCGGTAAATTTATTCATGCTATTTATCTAAAAGCCTTTGCATCACAACTTTTATCTGGTTGCAATTTGAAATCAGCTGTGATACCATTCCCCGAACAACACTGAACACTGAATGAACAACGGATCGTGTTGTTTGATTGAGGGCTCGCTTGAGTGAGGTCTTAGAATTCCGCCCAATATCTCTAGGGAGGCGAGCCTAGCTAGCAATGTTGGGGCTTTCATTCCTACAAAGTTTAACAGTATAACTTAAGAGTCGGCTTATCAGTGTTCTAATGTAATCGAGGAAGCAAATAGTCTGCTCCAGGATAGAATACAACTGATGTCTATTTCTTAAACATTGTGTGGTACCTTTAGGCCATAACAAAGAGCATAACAGTGTTGATGCCAACAGTTAATCTTACAATATGTAGCATCTTGTCCTGATTGGACTAGCCTTCCGTATTTTCCAATTGTTAAAAAAATTATGTTGATTTTAAGATCATAAAATATGTTATGTGATAACAAACTTACCAACCTAATGCCTTGTATTGTGAATCTGTAACCTAATATCGTTCTGGCGGTGTAACTGATGAGCTAACTGGCCAACTATGGAAAACTTATATTTCAGTTTAAGGCTTAGAAATAATTTTGCTGATGTGCGGACAGGTGGAGCGCTTGGCCCTCTGGCTTACCAGCCGATTCCCTTCAGCAAGGCCGGCAACCCGATCATGTCGACTGTGGCATTCCTGGCCTCCGTGGTGGACCCGCGCGTGGCCGCCTCCGCCGCCAAAGCTGCCATGGAGGAGTTTGCCAACATCAAGGTCACTTACTCACCGTTTGTCGTTTATAATTCTCAATGTTCACCGTTTACAGATCGTTTTTCAGATTTATTTGAATTTTATTTATTGAAGATATAAATAAAATTTTTTGGTCTTGATACTAAAACTAGAAAATGTGATAAACTGTTTATTTTGCAGGAATGTTTTGAGGTTTTAGCGTGTAGATAGATTTAAAAGAAATTGTTCAAATAACTTTTTAGTATAGTGGTAAAAAATTGTAATTTATTTGTAAAATAAAAATTTTGCCCAAGCGGTAAATCTGAGACCACTAATTCAATACGAGCAATTCCATCCCTTCCCTATAATTGTTTTGTGCTTGTTTATATACCACAGATCACTAATGTAAATTAGATTTATTTCTCTCCAAAAAATAGGTTTTGTTAACAAATTCTTGCCAAGCATGGGATTGTGTTTAGCGTAAAAGCTTATTTAATTCAAATTTATAATTTTTTTGTCATTAGGATGAAGTGCCAGCTGCTCTGATGGACGCTCACATAAAGAATGTTGAAGCATCGACAGCTGATGGAAAATTTGACCCTGCAGCCGGTCTTGTCCAGGTAAATTAAAAAGTTCATTTAATTCCTAAAGATTTTTAACCCCTCTTGGGCTAAATTAAATGGTGGGCTGGAGATATTTGAAACCAAAATTCACAACAAAAAATGCCGATGTTATATATTTTATGTGTTTGGTAAAATTATTTACTGGTTGATAAACAGTATTTCAGTACTGAAATAACTCTTACACAATTTACAAGGAAAAAAAAATAGGAGTCGACAAATATATCCGTCTTTGGCCCACAAAGATAATAAAAAATCGTTAGGACTGTTTAGGATGTGTATATCCATCTTTAATAAATTATAGCATGCTTATTTTTAAGGGTGTGCTAGTAATATTGAGAAAAGTTTTTTCTTGTTCTGTGCATTTGATTAAGGGGCGCGGTAGGACTGTGGTGGCAGCATTCGTTTATGTAATGTGGCTTGCCTACTCAAATTATGTAGCCGCAAAGTTCTATTTCTATGTACCAATCCACAGGGGAAGTTTAAAAAATAAGTTGTAATTTTTCTAGACATATAGCATCCACAGACCTTGAAATTAACATAATTTTCTTAGCTGTAACATTTAAAATAGAGTGAAAATAAATACACTACATAATCCCCCCTGCCAAAAAAAGGTTTAAAACAGTAATAAATAAATAATAAAAATTCCCAAAATAGGCTCTGTAGATTAAACGGGTTTCCCTGTGGGTTGGTACCAACATCAGCTACAGAGGAACTTTAGACCTATATAGCTCTCGTAGGTATCGTCATAACCTACTACAAAGAAAGAAAGTTATTGATTGCACATTCTTTAAGTGAAGGTTATGTTGGCATCAAAATAAAACTTGATAATACAGATTTATTGTATGAATACTGTTAAACAAGTACAAAGTGTGATGTTGACATTGCATTTTTTGATATCTGATAATGTTGATTTCTCTGTATTTGGTGACATGGACACTGACATTGAGATTTGAATAAACAGCCTCAACAACATTATTCTAGGAACTGTTCAAATGGGGTAAAGCTAATACCATTCAACTCTCACTGTTCAAATGCAGTATGTCCCAAGGGTTAGGATATTTTAAGATACATACATTACCAATCACATCCATTTTATTAACAAAGCTTGAGAAAGCTCTTTAATATGTTAAAATATGTTTTTCCCCTATAGATACTTTTGGCAAAAAGGTATGAGAAAAATTATGTTGTGAAAGGTCTTAAATATTTTGGTGAAAGAGAAAATTTATAATTAAAGAGTAAAAGGCTTCAAGGACTTGTACCTCTCCAAAAACTCAAATAGTAACATTTTTACAGAGTGGGATTGCGGGCACAGTCCCTGAAAAAGAAGAGGAATCCGAAAAAGAAAAGAAAGAAGGAGAACCTGCTAAAGAAGGTGAGGAAGCAAAACAGAACGGTGAAGAGCCAGCGGCTGTCCCTGCTCCGGACACTATCAAAAAGGAACAGCCTGAGAAACAGGCAGAGCCGGCACCCGAACCGATGGAAGTGGAAGACAAGAAAGAGGAGGAGGAAGGAAGCGAACCACCTAAAGAAGAGACAGAGAGGGAGAAGCTCGTGAAGGATGCCCAACTGCAAGCCGCAGCCGCAGCCGCGCTGGCCGCAGCCGCAGTGAAGGCCAAGCACCTGGCGGCCGTGGAGGAGAGGAAGATCAAGTCCCTGGTGGCGCTGCTGGTCGAGACCCAGATGAAGAAGCTGGAGATCAAACTGAGGCACTTTGAGGAGCTGGAGACGACGATGGAGAAGGAGAGGGAGGGGCTGGAGTACCAGCGGCAGCAGCTGATCCAGGAGCGCCAGCAGTTCCACCTGGAGCAGCTGAAGGCTGCGGAGTTCCGAGCTCGGCAGCAGGCGCACCAGCGGCTGGCCGCGGAGCAGCAGCAGACGCCCTCCACGACCCCCACGCCGCCCTCGCCCCAGGCCGTGCCCACGCCCCACCCCGCCGCCACCTCCCCCTCCCCCAACTGTACGAGGGACTAGGATATTTTATACTTTTAAACACATTGTCATTATATTATTCTTCTGCGAATCATTAGCTTTTGATTTGTGTATCGTTTATATATTTTTATGTCATGTAAAAATGTTAGTCTACTTATTTTTAAAGTATTAATAGATTTACTTGCTATCGAGTGATTGTGTAAGCCGTGTATTGGAAAATATCGATATTTTATACTTTTTAATTTGGTTTTTACAAGTTAAATTATTACTTTAATCTTTAGAAAACTCCAATAAAAATACAATTTGTTTGTATGCTTTTGAAACATTGCGTTACAACTTTCTTGAATGTGAGACTGACTATTTTATTTTAGCTGAGATATTGAACCTATTTGGATGGGCAGTCTTAACAGACAGTATTTCAAGTATTTTACTTAGACGAGCCCTGCAAACTGAAGGCAAGTAACTCCGGCTCTTTCTTTTAACCGCCAACTCGGTGACCACAATGCCTCAGTCATGTAAAGCTTAAAGCATCCTTTTCCTGAAATTTTTATTTTTAGATTTTGGATTACAAAACTTTAATGATAGATATTGGAGTCATCAGCTGTTTTTACCACTTTAGTTCATAATCAGTTGCAACTGACAAAATGAGATGATTTGTGTTAAAACTTAATTAACTACAAAGTCCCCCAATACATTTGAAGGCAGTGATGTGAAGCAAGCAAAAAATACATGAACGTTTTTTTACTGGTTTGAGACAGGAGCATCAAAGCAGTTGTCGAAGATTAGCTCTTTTGGTTGCAAAGCTTTTGCCTGCAGTCCAAGCTCTGATAATTGATAAGTACTTTGGCAATCCAAGCTTGGATCAGTAAATTCTTAAGTGATCATACACATGTTTTGCTCAGTACAAAGGCCTCAAGGCTGTGCACATCCAACTGCAAAAGGTTAATGAATTGGATTTTAATTTTATTTTATTATACAATTGTTTTAGGAATTTGATTTTCTTTAACTCATTCTGTTGGCTGGTGACATAAAAATTGTTTACATATAACATTTAAATCCTCAAGAAAACCCACTGAATTCATGGTGCTGGGCCATAGTATGATTAATATACGAGGGTCGTCCAGTAAGTAAAGCACGTTTTTACTAAATCTTGCCCTGTTGACCCAACAGCGCGACTAAGTGTGCAGTCCAAAGGTCCACTCCCGGACTTAATTTGAGCCAAGTCTTGTTGCCGACCGATCACGCATTTCATTTTTACAGCTTTTCAAAATGGCAGTGTCTACTGAAAATCCCGCCGAATGGGAGTGAGATGTTTTAAATAGTGTTTTGCGGCCTAAAACGTTTATTCACTGTTGAATTTATTCGTAGAGGAGAAAAAAATAATAATCCTTAGTCCAATATGAGGCCCAACTATAACTTCACATGCCTTACAAAACATGCAATTTGGATAAATCCAATCGCAGGCTAGGGTGTTGCTGATATCCATGCCGACGCGGCGCCCGCCCCACGCAGCAGCAGCAACTTCACAGAACTTTGCTGCCTCAAGCGAGACATTTTCAGACAATCCCTGTGTAACCCTTACCTGGCCTTACGTGGGTACATTTTTTTCATAGTTAAGGGAATCTTCAGGCTAGAAATTGTTTGAAAGTGGTAAGGAACTGAAAGAAGCAACATTATTAGGTCAAATACATTTGTAGGGATATTCAAAGGACGCCGCCATTTTGAAACGCTGTGAGAGTGAAATGCGTGGTCATTCGGCAACAAGACTTGGCTCAGGTTTGGACCAGGAGTGGAGGTTTAGGCCACACTGTCAGTCACGGAGATAGGACCAATGGGTTAGACGTACGGACAAAACGTGCTTTACTTTCTGGACGACCCTCATAAGATATAGCAATTTGACATGTCTTGATTGCTACAAAAATATTAAATTCAATACAAGGACAGCCAATATCATCCTAACATTTTTGTTTGATAAAAATGTGTGTTTGAATAACATGTTATCCTCATCTCTGGGTGTTTTAATAACATGTTACTCTTACCTCCAGACCTTTGAGTGTTACCCTTGGACTCCCTGCTTTCCTATTATAGGACTGCAAGCTTATATGTTAAGCATAATAACAAAGTTAAATGTAAATTAAATATTAGGGATGTGTCGGTACCACTTTTTTCAAAGTCGGTACCGGTACCGGTTCTTGACAAGAACGGTTCTCGGTTCTCGGTACCGGTACCATCGGTACCAAGCGTTTGTCACAACTTGTTATATGTAATGTACGGTACCCTCAAACCTACAGACAATCTGTGTTGTATGTTACTGTTTTAAAAATATTTTAATTTTCAAGTGTAAGTTTCACCAAGTCATAAAATACTATTTCACTTCTTAAATTAATTGTTTATCCCTCTGTTAGCAGATGATATATATAAGAAATATATACTATGTGAACAAAAGAACAAATTCCAAGGTGGAAAATAACAGTATAAAAATTTGTTTCCATTCATAATTTTACAATTCTCATAGAAAATAACCCCATTCCAATTAATTTTAAAAATTGCAGTAAAAATCAATCAAGAACACATGTTAAGGTGAAAATTAACAGTTTCCAAATGAGTTTCCATGGATAATCTTACAATTCCCAAAGAAAATAACCCCAATCCCATTAATTTTAAGTATATGAGTAAAACATCAAGCAAGAGTAAAAAAATGTAAGATAAATTTCGAATCAAAAGTAATTTGAGAAACATTATTGACCTTCAATAATAGTACACAGTGGCATTTGCGCGGTGCGATTGATCGTCTTTTGTGACCGATAGTTACTCCCGCCGATTACCATGGGTACCGAAGTACCGGTACCGACATTTTGACGTCGGTTCTCGGCACCGGTTCTCTTGCCAAGAACCGGTGGTACCGAGAACCGACTTCAGGTACCGACACATCCCTACTAATTATCACATCTGATACTAAATTTCAACGATTTAACTGATTAGCTGTGATTGCTAGTGAAGGTGAATGGTAAACAAATTTCTTTTTCAGAAATTGTTATTAAGAATTTATTAAATTAAGAATTGTTTTACGAATAATTAAATCAGGTCTTGGAAAAGTGTTGCATCCAACCAGTTATTTAGTTTTTCAAAATGAACACAATCTAAAATTTATATTCATATTGGAATCATAACTATTCACCGTTTTCTATATAAATTTTCTAGTGGATATCTTGGCAATGAATAAACATTACTAAAATTGGTGAATTTAATTTTAACACTTTTAAACTTATCTTTTAAGACCCATGCAAGATTTATGTAACTCAATGAAACACTTGAGTTAAATTTCTGACTTTTCCAGTTTCGTATCAAGAAATAAGTATATTTGTCTTATCAGTCAACATTATTTTAACTCATCAACTTTGTACGGCAGCATATAATAGAGAATTTTATGTCTGTGAATTTGTTGTAGTTCATATTAATGTATTATACAGGGTGTTTTTTTTTAAACGCAACCCATTTTTAAGATTGAATAATGCACACATAAATGTGTAAAGAGTATTGTTTTATTGATCTTCACATTTTATACAACCTATTATTGAAGTTTGATCACATTTAGTTTACATTATGTGCTCAAACAGTCCACCGTTGGCATTTGTAAAAAGTTATACTCTCTCCATCAAATTCCTGAACACGTGTTGCAAGGTGCCTCTTTAAATTTCTTGCATTAAATTTGTTATGTTTGCTTTGAGTTGCTGAATATCTTGTGAATTGTTTTCGTAGGATAATTACTACTTGACATGTCTGTGGCAAATTTAATTCAGATCGGACCATTTTTACGCTAGTTATCGTGCTTAAAGGCATACACATTAAAAACGCAACCCAAAACTTAATTTTACCGGTGAAGGATTATTTTCCCCCAAGATGCCCGGATTTGACCCCACTATATTATTTTATTTGGAGATACTTAAAAAGTAAGGCCTACGAAAACAATTCACAGGATATTCAGCACCTCAAAACAAACATAACAAATGTAATGCAAGAAATTCAAAGAGGCACCTTGCACGTGTTCAGGAATTTGATTGGAAGAGCATAACTTTATATAAATGCCAATGGCGGACTGTTCGGGCACATAATGTAAACTAAATGTGATCAAACTTAAATAATAGGTTGTATAAAATGTAAAGATCAATAAAACAATATTCATTTCATATTTATATGTGCATTATTCAATCTTAAAAATGGGTTGCGTTTTAAAAAAACACCCTGTATTTCTAATTAATGATAAACATAAATAATTAACTTGTGAATTCAGTTATTAGTAATTTTCATACCGAACTTATCTTTAACGGTTAAAACTCCTTGCCTGCAATGTTCCTACAGGATAGCTGTGGTTGGTGTTTAATTTTTACTATTGCCACGTCATAACAGAGTCCAAACTCCTAGTGCTATGTTGTAAAGAACTAAGCTGCAACAATAATCTAGTAAAGGTAAATTTGCAATAGATACCTTTAATAAAAATGTTACACGTTTTATTATGGTGTAATATGGCTCTGTATGAAGCACCTCAATTTAGTGTGTTGAAGTAAAAAACACATTACATACTTCTTTATTATGTATAGCCTATAAAACATATTTTATTTGATTTCTTATTTTTAATTATTGTGTAAATTTTACGTTTTCTTGAATTAATCATGTATGATCTAGATTTTGTGTGCAAGGCTGAAATTTTATATCAGGCGTGTAAATTTGTATGTGATTTTGATTTTATTAAAAATAAGTGAATGTGATTGGTTAATAGTTATGCTTTATACTGCCTGGATACTCCTGAACATTCTATTATCATTAACCACGGATGATCCACTGATGATTTTTTTGTGGTAGAAAGGTGAAGTCTGTGTGGTAGTCTGGAACCAATATCTGAATTGATATTTAATCGTCAAGATAAGACTTCCAATAAGAAAAAACTATATGCCCTCAATGTAGCCGACATGCATAATGCAGTATATTCAGCCGACATGCATAATGCAGTATATTCCATATGCATGTCTAATAAGAAAGGTAGAATTTTATTTCTTATTTCCCTAAAGGATTACAGGATGCTGTCACAGAAATGAAAAAAAAACTGATTTTAGGCTACTATGCAATAGATCTCAACTAAATGAAGGCACATACAAAGTTCTATTAAGGTGTGTTGAGAAATAAGCAAGATAACAAATTTTATTTAGAATTTTCATAAGGATATAACAGGGACAATATTCTGTGTTTACCACTTTCAAGATATTGGTTACCAATGAAAGTAGAGACCGAAATTCGATCACTCTAATTTTCATTCATTTGTAAAAAACCAAGTAAACCCTTGGAGAGAACAATAAGGTTTCTCTCAGTCGAGTTCCGGGGCACAAAGGTATTGCTGGCAATTAGTGATTTGTGATACGTATAATATCGTATCGGAATATACACAAGGGACGATACGATATTTTGAAAACGATACGATCTTATCGCCAAAAACGATATTCGATCCCTTATTGGTTACAGGTGCAATATTTTTGGTAGTTTTATGGGAAATCCGGGAAAGAACCAAAATAGAGAGGAAGACAGATTAACACTATCTTGTTTTGTTATTAATCTTATTCCATTTCATGATTTTTATTGTCAAATCGTCCTTTCGTCACTACTGTCAGTACTATTCGTCACTACTGTCAGGCATCACCCACCACTCCTCCACTAAGAACAGATTGTTTTGATTGAGTTGAGGTTGGGTTGAGATTGTTTCTGTTTTCTAATTCTTAAGATCATGAAGTGAAGTTATTATTAAGTATGGGTCCTAAGAGTAAGAGTAATTTCAAAGCGGTGCCTTTATTTATAATTGATAAAACCCACCCTCAGGGTAACTTTAGCAAAACGTAGGTCTAGACAAGTGGCAATACAGTACCACAAAATATACTAATGCATTTGAAAAGAAAACACTGGACTGAGAAAGTAGTTTCAGAGGCCTTTTCTACCAATACTAAGGAATTATGGTCTAATAGTAGTTTATGCAACGATTGTATTATGAATGCCTTTAAGCCACGAGTGAGATGTAAGTTAGAACACGAGCGAAGCGAGTGATCTAAATATCTCACGAGTGGCTTAAAGGCATAATACAATCGTTGCATACACTACTTTATCTAGGACCAACAATATACGACACAATTTTCCCCGAAGTTTAACAAAACTCTTGACTTTTACTAATGATGGAATAGGTCAACTCAAATTTGAGGTTGGGCACATAAGCAGACTTAACCATGAATCGTTTCGGAACAATTAGCTGATGGGATAAGTCAACTCAAACATGAATCGTAATGCAACAATCAGCTGATGTGCGAATTGCGTAATTGTCATTGTGACACTACTTTTGTCAAATGCTGTGCTCCCATTGGTCTAGAACCTGTATCATATAGTGACACCAGTTGCATAATTTAATTTTATGCAACTGGTTTGTATTTGATTTAATAGTAGACCTCATTATGACATTAGCTGTAATATCGTTATTAGTGATTATTGCAATGGTCGTAGATAAAATTATGATTATGGTCTAAAATCCTCCATTTTGACATTTTAATGGCAGCAAACCTGCATACTCATTTCCCATGTCATTCTTATGGAGAATATACTTGCATGCTTGAACATGTATTGAAAAATCTTGATGTGAGGCACCATTTTGATTATTTATTGAAGAATTTTAAATTCGCTGAGTATGCAGCAGGTCTTACAGTATACGGGTATTACAGTATTTAGTTGCCTGTTATTTTAAACTGTTTTGGTCGATACATATACGATTCTATATGTATTGTTATTGATATTTATTTAGGTGTTATACAATATGGGGTTTCAATACGATACAAGACACACCTCCGATATATGTATTGAATCGCCGTATCGCGATACTTGGCCGTATGGCCATAGAAAAATAAACAGGAACAGAAGCGCCACGAAATGTTAATATTTGTAATAAGTTTTTGGTTAAAAAACCGGCCAGATCATAGATGGCGCTGCTAGTCGAACCGGCCAAGCAGCGTTGCCACGCTGAGCGCTCTGGCCGGCTGGCCGGCCGACTCAGCCGGCCAGGGAGAAATTCCCTCGCCGCGCCGCACCAGGGCGCCGCACAGTGGTCCAGACAAACTTTTCAATAATAGAATCAACACGAGCGAAATTAATAATCAGAAAAATACTAATGACAAATATCTCTTTCAAGTACTATTGGTAATTACAGGATTCAAAGGCAAATCAAATTGCTTGTTTTCGTTACTAACTTACTTGTTACTGTAATTTTGTAACTGTTGTTTATGCTATTTATATTGTGGTAACTCATGATTATCATTACATTTAATTCAGTACCTGGTGGACCGAGCCTTGCTCGGTGTTATTTCATGTTTACCAGTTCATCCAGTTACTATAAAATATTTCAATGTCATAAAATTGATAAATAGAAACCTTTTTTATTGCTCCATGGACTCTTCATCCCACTTGCTGTATTTTCCCTTAATGGCTGTAGATTCCAAACAGCTGTTATGATTACTTCATTTGTTTACACGTTCCTTGTTTATTTTCGTTGCTATCACGGCAACCCATAAAGCCAATGTTAAAATTTTACAACTTTAAAATTCGATTTATTACGATATTAGATTTTCTCTGGCCAAGTAATCTGCATAAAAGACGTTTTTGAGTCATAAATTACTTATTTCCAGACTTTGAAGAAAATCCTCGGAGCCGTTTTTGAGATCGTTGTGCAAGCAAGCAAGCATACATACATACAAGATAACACTGCTCGTATAAGAGTATAGGATTAAGATTTGAGAATATAAATTAATTTACCATAAACTAACCTGTGATACAAAAAGCTTAAATTAAAAATAAATTTAAACTCAAACATCCGACCCATTATTGATTCACTGACACTTATCCCTCATTACATGAATTGATACTACTTTAGCAATGCAATATCTTTTGTCAAAAGTGTTTTCCTATCTCTCATGGAATGTTTCCTCAAATTGCTTATGAATAAGTCTGATGACACTAGGAGATGGTGGAAAATGTCTGCTATCGTTTTTTCGCGAGCGTTTTCACACGTCCACAGATAACGTACAGATGTCTGTACATCTGTACGCACGAATAACGTATTTCCCGGAAATTTTTGGAAACTTTGGAGCAAAATGGTTGATTCTAGTTAATTTTTTCAGTAAAAATTAACTTCAAGCAGACCTATTTTGTGACCAGATTATGAGCCAAAATAATACATTTTAAGTAAATATATTATGATGTAAATTTTACTTTTTGAATAGACTTGTGATCTGGTAAAAATTTATGAATGTTTTAAAGCAAAATTTTTAAGTTTTAACGATTCGGAAAAATCTAATTTTACTTTTTGTATAGTGACAATAAAGTTTTTATCATGGGAAATTTAGAGCTGTAAATACATTTTTAATGAGGATAATAATTCATTACTTGAAACTATACTTAAAATCAATTTTAATTCAAAGGAAAATACAAATGCATTTTATGGATATGGAACATGACATTATTACACTAGCAGCCTGCGTCACTTCGTGCCTTTAAAATAACATGATAAAATAAGCTTTGGTTTCATGTTGGTGATTTATGGAGTTCCGTAGCGTTAAAAACTTTTCGCTGAAGTGTGTGGATTGTCGTTTTTTATGGATAAATTCATTGCGTTTCTGTAATAAAATTACCAGTGGCCGAACTTCTTATCAAAGTAAACTTTTGAAATTAACCTATTTTTTAAGATTTGAAACTTCAATATGGATAAGAGATTCCTCTCAGAATTGCCGGATTTCATTTATTTCACTTCAGCTTATATGTTTTACACTTTGCTGTTTTGGCAGAACATATTTCATTTTCATAATGTGTGGGTTAATTTACATGGAGCTTCATTGCTTAGCGTTTCTTCTTGCCTCTGTTTTGAAGGTTTTTCCAAAGTAATAAATCTGTATGTTATTTCTAGTCAACATCATGGGCGCCGACTTTTAAAAAATTTGGGGGGGGAGCTTAAGATGTTATTGACGGGGGGAAGGGGTATGTGTTTTAATACCCAGATTACCCGGTATTGACCAATTAACTACCAGGCTCTCATCTAGTGTCTGTTTTGCTTGGGCAACTACAAATGTGATAAGAATAAAATTCAATCTTACAGAAAATAGCCTATTATTACAAATAAATTTATGGCTGATTGAGCATCACCACATACTGCAAATATACCTACAGCACGATCCGAAATAGCTGTAACATAATTTAGACGAAAAACCTAAACACACAATTTTTAACCTTAAAGTATACTGTAAGATTCAATCAAGTTATCTTGACTGAAAAAGCTCACAGACTAAGGAAAGAATATTGGCTTGCAATGTGCTAAATTATCAAATACGTTTATCAATATTACATGAGTTTTACATGTAGTTGTGCGTGAAATAGTAAGCAAAGCGGCAGAAATTTCACCAAAAATTGAAGCAAAGGACCTAAAGATAGTTCGGGGTTTGACAAGCACCACTTTTCAAATAAAATTATAGGTACGTGAGCTTCCATGCAACATACGATTTTATAATACTTTCAAAGATTAAGAGAAAATTACTTTTAAAAAAACACACGTTTCTATAACTCCTTAAAGACAAGTTCATTACATCAGTATATTTGCCATTTAAATAAAAGCTACATATTAAAAAAATACCGATTTCCCTTAATTGATATATTTTAAGTCCGTTTTTTCATGAAATATTTATTAAGATCATTATTGAAAAGATACATTGTGTATCTGACAATCAATCGAGGCAACGTAGTAAGTAATAAAAGTTATGCATACTCTATTTTCAAGTAATTTATTCATTTCAATTGCAACAGGAAATCCATTCTTATATACAAAGACTGTAATTTTTAATTCACGAAACAATATTTAAGACACTCTAAAGTATTTCAAGAACTTTTTATAATCAAAATACAACATTTAGAGGCTGACGCGCAATTGTTATGGTGACCACGAGTCATGAAATATACCTGAAGATGAACATTGTTTTCATGCAGTTGCGAGGGTTTTTATATATCAAGCGTTTGGATTTTTATATTTGCGGAAATTTGTCATTATTGAATATTATATAAATATGCATTTGAATATAACGATTAAGTTTTTTTGTAGATCAATGAACTGAATTGTATAATTAAGGCAACTGAGTCTATAAAGTTAGCCTACTTCGATTTTTCATAGCCTTTTCATTTTTCGAGACCTTAAAATTATATAAACTCAGAGGCTGGACATTTGTTTACTTTTATAATATCGAAAACAATAAAACGTGGTGAAAACTTTACTTGTTTATATTTGAAATACTGAATAGATGTTTTACTTAAATTCAAAATAACGATAGGACGCGTCCTCGAGCATTGCGAAGATCGCGGAAGAGCCTGGTACGCGGGATCACGTTCCAGGTCTACTAATTTGCATTTCACGTTCCTACTTTGGCCAGCAGTATATTGTGGAAGTTAATATTTTTAATTTCCTTTCTGAAATGGAAAGACTATAGTATTTGAAAACAGTATGGACTAAGCTATTACTACGACGCATGCACTATTTTCGGCGCTCGCCTGCGTGGGTATAACGAAGTTGTACCTTGATCGGGTGTAGAATGTATTTGACACTTAACTGACTTTAAACCCTCTTTAAGTAGTTTTTTTAAGAAATTATATTCATTTGATCTTGACTTAAATTATTTATAAAATACAAGATTTGCTTTACTCGTTCCTTGATAGTTTTTTACGATATAAGAATCGAACTTTACTCTGGGGAGCCGGACCCCTCTTCTTTCAATATTGGGGGGGCTGGGCCCCCCTTCCTTTAACATTCGGGGGGCTCGATCCCCGTGGGCCCCATGGAGTCGGCGCCAGTGGTCAACATCGACTCGTCAGTCTATTAATCAATGTGGCCTTAACAACAATCGGTAAGAAGGTGTACAAACCACAGATCGACAAAACTAATCTCTGGATAACATTTATAAAATTGTCATTCGGCATAATTTTCGGCACAAATTACGGCCAAGGAATATTACATTTACATTTCCAAATATATTTGGCTTTTTGTTTTATATCTCAAATACATGTTCGGCAAATTAAAACCATGCAAATATCCTAACTTTCTACGAAATTCCTAAATTAAATAGGTGCATTTGTATTGGTGCATTTAAAAATTGAGATAAAATATGCATGCTGATTGTAATCACTTAAATATCCTTCGCATTCCAAGTAAATTTACATAATCAAGATTTTACACTCATAATGTGTTTTAGATCTTGATTTATTTTAGATACATCTTCAACTAATATTGATATTTTCAAAATCCCAACGTTGCAATATGCATCAATAGTTTGTTAGAAAGACCCACCTCAAGAGCACCTTCTATGTTACAACTGTAACTTACTTATTCTTTTTTAGAAAAGAAATACTGAAAAATTAAAATGATAACTGACTGGTCTTGGTTTCAACAGAGTAGATTTATGATGAAAATAGATTATTTTCTGTTGTCTTATAAAAACTTCTGTGTTTTAAGATATCAAAATCATAATGTTGATGAATATTAATTGACTTGCTAGCCCTGCATTCTGTGTTATAGCTGTGTAACCATTTAAAATTTTGACCATCTGTTTTGTTATAAACCAATAAATGTGAATTGAAAAAGTTCACAGGTTTTACAAGTTTTTTACAGGTTTTTTTAGTGAGTCGGTGGCGCAGTTGGTAGTGCACTCGGCCCCGGTTCTGTGGCGGCAGCGTCGCAGGATTGAGTCCCGATTATGCCGCATACTTTTAGCAGTACTGTTCATCCTTGTATACTGTACCGGCTCATTCCTTGGGTTTGCTTGATAACTTCCACGCACAGGCCTGAGGCCCATGTGGAGGGGCAAATACAAGGTAAAAAGAGGCCACCACCCTCTTTTATTAAATAAAAAAAAATTTAAAAAAATACAACAGATAGTAGCACTTTCGCTGAAATTTCAAATGCCTCCTTTACGAAGGCATTTTATGCGATATTTTCCAAACCAACAAAAGGCACATCTAGAGAGTAATAGCTTTAATTTCATACCAAATATGTAGAGACAAATATATTTTTATTAGGGGTCGATTTGCTCTGTACAAAACCCCAGAAATTCTTTTAATAATATAGATAGATATATAATTTTTTTCTCGTCTCGTTTCTGTTGGGATTTAACAATTTCCACTGCTGCTCCCAAACCATTCATTCGCACTGGTATGAACTTTTTTCCTGAGGGTCTGTGAAGTTGGCCTACCCAAACCAGCCTACCCACAAATTTTATTACCGTTCGTTATTTCCGTGTTAGTTATCGATAGTTCCATCGAAATTTTCGTTAGTTCCGCTTATTTAGTCGATTAAGTTAAAGAAATTAATGGGTCGGCTAACTTCACGGCAGCCTACCCACATGAAAAAAGTTATCAAAAACAGTATCAAACGTTGGTTCTGTGTTAGTTCTCGATAGTTCCGTATAAATTTTCGTTAGTTCCGTGGGCCTAAGTCATTTTATTACCAAAAACATTTAAACATTTGGGGCGGGCTCATTTCACGCCAGCCTACCCATACCATAGAATTATGCAATTTTAGTGTCAATCGTTAGTTCTCGATAGTTCTGTATAAATTTTCGTTTGTTCCGTACTCCATCCGCCATAAAAATAGCATTAAATATATTTTTTGGGCATCTGGGGCGGGCTAACTTCACGCTAGCCTACCCATACCTTAGAATTATACAATTTTAGTGTCAATCGTTAGTTCTCGATAGTTCCATATAACTTTTCATTAGTTCCGTCTCCATCTGCTATAAAAATAAAATAAAATATATTTTTTGGGCACCTGGGGCGGGCTAACTACACACTAAACTACCCATGCCATAGATTTATACAATTTTAGTGTCAATCGTAAGTTCTGCGTTAGTTCTCGATGGTATTTGACACATGCTGCCATTAACATTTTTTTACTTTCAGGGCTACCAGCACTAAAACAAAATAAAATGTACTGTCAAAAACTTTTATTTTCTAAATGTTGGTATGTCGTATATCAAATTAAAGCTGAGTTTACGATGATTAATAATTTTTAAACAGAGCAAAAATGTGTTTTGTAGTTCTCTAGATACAAGGTATTCCGTAAATACGAAAATTGTTCACGAAAGTGGCCGCCATTTTGTAATAAATAAAGATAAATACGTTCTGTTTTCACGGAATTGTTCGTCATGTTTACAGCTTTAAAATTATGCATAACACGACATATGTTTACATTTGAAAAATTCTGAGATTCGAATCCATGACCTCTGGTTTTTGGAATACCCTGTATTTCAAAATGGTTAAAATATGTTTACTTTGTTCCTTTTTGTATGAATTATTGGGGAAAAGATTTTGTTTCGTCTTTCTATGTCAAGCCGTTCGTCTACAATCTGTTGTGGTCGGCTTAGATGATTCACCCTGTATATTTGTTCGTTGGGTGGAAACACCCATATATATTCGACAGTTAGTTAAAACAGGCAGCTTCATTTAGCTCTGTCTGTTGAGTAACGAACGGCACGGTACGGTGAAGCGGAAGAAGAGCGCGGGTCAGGTTGGCAGCGAGGCAGTGATAAGCTGGCGCGGGGAGGAAGGCTGCCTCCTTGTGGGACATTGGGAATCCCACGCTGCCCGATATGGCAACAAGGCTCGCCGTAACCCTGGCTCAGACTCCGCGACTCCGCGCCAGCCCCTACATTTTGGATAATACCACGTCCTAGCGCGAACGCTTTTTCCCTATCCCGTGGCGCTTCTGTACCTGTTTATTTTTCTATGGTATGGCACATCACTACTTGCAATGGAGAAACTGATAGTGGGCAAACCGAGGAGCTGAAAGCCTCAGTGGTCCAAAGCCAGAGTGGTGTTGCCTACAGCTCAGCACACAGAGAACTGTTTGTCAATGGAGCGTACAGAACAACTTAAGAGCTGGGAACAAACTGAAGATAACATACATTCAAAGAGGTGGTAGCAGCGGATGCGCTTAGAATGAAAAGAAAGATATTGCTGAAAGCAATTAATTGGCTTCATTCATGGACCCATTCATAAAATGGAAACTCCTGCCCAGGCACGGCCCTAGGGACTTTGCCGCCCTGGGCGAAATCGGCGGCCGCCGCCCCCTCCCCCCATATATCCAGAAGTGTACCCAGGGGGGGTATTGGGATATATCCCCCCCGAAATTTTTTGGGATTTTGGAAAAATTTTGAGAAGAATAATATCTTGTTCATAATGAAGTGGTGGTATCACTAAACTTGCCGTAAAACAGAGAACACTCTACAAGAATTACTCACTAAACTTTTATAAGGTTTGTAAATAGTTATAATCTTTTATTTTAAAGATAATTGATTGGTATGGGGATTGAATACTGGATTATTAGGGTATTTTTACCTATTGCGGTTATCGTGAGTAATAGGCGAGAGTAGGCCTATGGCAAGCAAGCAAAAACTCCTGATAACAACAGTGGTAATTAATGGTGTCCGCGATCTTGCCGTACTCAGACCGGTTTTCCGGACAATTTTACCGGGGCCCGGGCCCCGCCAAACATCTACTTCAAGAATTGGCCTGGACGTACGGAGGTGCTTAAGTCTGATAGCTATAATGATAAATTAACTACAAATAATCTAAGACGAAAGATTTACTTTTACAGCAGTAAAAGAGTCTTTCAGTGTTGAATTTATTCATACTTTGTACCCGTGATTAAATTATACGCCTGTTTGTTTTCTTTGCTTGGCTTAGGTAAATGTTTTTGAGTTTACCTCCGTCCTTTTTCCGGGATTGATGAAGACTACGCGATCGCGTCAAGCCTAATTACCGCCTAGCGCGCCGCTGCCGTGCTGAATACCCGCGAACGGTAAATTTGCGCGATCAAATTAAATGGCCATTTGCTTATTTTACAAAGTTGTTCCTATGATGGTAAATTTCATGGCTGTTAACTTTTTCGCAAATTTATTCCTACAGTTACCTGAGAACTATACGTTTCATCGATCCGCAGTTGGTAAATACGTGAGATCTCATTTGCATAATTTCTCCCGTAGATTTCGCGCAATCGAATTTAAGGCAATTTACGCCTTAAGCAAAGTTTAATCGGTTTTTTTACTCAGGATTTGGGAACATTATCCTTCTCAATAGCATTTCGGATTGAGTGGAATTTCGGATTACTGGATTTTTTACTATCGAGACTCTACTGTAAAATTCAAATTAAAATAGCAAATTTTGTGGTTTTTTTCAAAATCATTTAAAACCTAAATATAAATAATTTGTTTTCAAAAAAATATATCCATTTGTTTGTCCAAAAATATTATGTAGGCTTCAAAACATATTGTAAAAGCGTAAGTTAAGTTTTTTCAACTTAAAGTTTTGGATGTTAAATCATGACGACATCCAACAATCAGAATAATTCGTTGCTAAACTTCTTTGCTGTGAAATGTTCTTTCTACGGCCCTGCTTGCCGCCATCGCCATCGTCGTCACACTCATCATATGTATTACGTGAAAAATTCATGGTAAAAATCACGATGTTAAAATGAGGCATTCAAACATTGTCGTCTTCTCAAGGCCGTGTACTTAACACTATTCGTCTGTCGGACGATCTCGTAGCAGCATCGCGGCAGGCAGACGACGCTCGTCTGCCTTCGTCACGTGAAAATCACGCAAGTCTCGCCGTCAAATCTAGGCACAATTGTGATAAGTTTACGATGCTTACGAGGACTTACGATTATAGCTTTGCGGTTGCGTTCTGGGACTTGAGAAACACTGCACAAGTGAGAAAACAGCATTTTCTGATTCTATTTATCAACCTCGGACGGATAATGTAGGATCCGCATACTTCAGGTCCGGAAGGTCCGAGGTGTGCAATATGTGAGATATAGTTTTTACTTTGAAATTAACAGAAACAAATCTTTTTTACCAAGGTTAACAACGTATAATTCATGAATACTTTCTGATTTGTCCTTTAGTGTTAGGCCTACTCCATAAAAATATTTTATTTTTATTGTAAAAAAACATTTTTTTTAAAATTCCAAAGTGATCTAAAATTTTCAGAATCTACTCTGTGAGCAACCTAAATTAGTTCAAATTTCAGGAGTTATTCTGTTTGTTGTTATGCCTCTAGATTGCCTAAAAACTTGAATTTTCAGATGTAATTTATGACGCCCCGAGTAGGTTATACGGTAGTGCATCATTTATTTTGTGGTATAAATTCAAGTATAGCTTTTGCTTTAGGTTTAAACTATTTAAAGGCTTTGGCAAATGTAAATCTTATTGTTACCACAATAATAAACACAACGTCGGGGGAGAAGAGAGGATTCCATCAAGGTCACTCTCGACTCCCAACCGCTGCGCTCTTACTTTGATGGTGTCAGTGGTGCTGGCGGCGACGCGACGGTTGCTCGATACAAGCCGAGTGGTTTGTTTTTATATTTGGACTTGAATAATTGTAAATCGATGCTTGCATTGCCGTATATTTTCATAGGCTTGTTCTTTGGGTAAAATGTGATACAGAAAATTTTACTCTTCACATTCATATCATAAATTTATTATTTTATTCATATTTTAAAATTTGCCGTTCCCTAAAAATTTGCCGCCCCCAAAAATCTGCCGCCCTGGGCGGCCGCCCAGCCCGCCCACCCCTGGGGCCGGCCCTGTTCCTGCCAAAGGCCTCTTATGTAGGCAGTGCGGCTAGGAGGGAGGATACAGTCAACCATGTATTGTGAGTGCCCGGCCCTACAGTGTCTGTGTGCAAGATCCCTTGGCCAACTGAAATAAGCTAATTATGGAATTTTCATATGTATCTCCCAGAATTATATAACAATAGGAGCAATAATATACTGTGTTTATTGCTTTCAAAATCTTGGTAATCAATAAAGCAATTTTTTAAAATTCAGTTTACCTCGGGTTATCGGAATCGACCTATCCATGAAATGAAACTACAATAATAGAACCTCGGTTAAATGCACTACATTTAAATGAACTACAAATTGCACAAATCTCACACTATTACAGGCAATGGTTCTCACGGCCGTAAATCACCAGAACAGATACGAATCCCAACATTGAAACCCTGCTCCCCTCTTCTTATCTTTAGACATCTTTGACAAATGACAGGTCAGTTATGCGTTCGTTGTCAAATCAAATGGGCGATTAGCAATTGTGTTGATATTGTTTATCATGGTTTGTAGGCATGGTGATGCCTAAAAAGAACAATGTCTGAAAAACCACCGATTGTTGATTACAGACACAAAGTAATTAAAATAGTCGGAGAACGTCCAACAAAAAATACATCGCATTTATTGCGACAGAGTTAGTTTTGTCATCTACACTCCTCACGATTTTGAAAAATTGATCATCCATTTCAGTTCACACTTTACAAACCAATTAATTGCTCATTTATAGGAAAAAATTATAAAACTATACCTAGTGAAAGACATGTTGAAGCTTGAGTGTTAAAAAGCAAAAGCAGTTTAAACACGACTTTTTTGTTTGAAAGAGCAACTAATGACGATATTCAAATTTAAAATATTAATATTAAATTTTCTTTTATTTAACAAATGTATTTCTTATTTTCTTTCCCAAACTCAAAAAATACAAAACCGCCTCCATTGGTAAAATTCCAAGCTTAAACATACTCTCAAGAGGTATAAACTACTCTAGAAACTTGCAACCAACATTTTATTTTGATAGGAATTATATAGGAAAACAACTGGCTTACCTGAAAATGAGTAGGCCTGTAGTCACAAACAATTATAACACACAAGAAAAATGTCCTATATTTCGGTTCATTGTTCTGAACCTTTTTCAAGGATTGAAAGAGTAGAAAGAAAGACAGTTAAAATGGTGGAAATTTGAATCAGAGAGTTTTGCAGTTTTGCCAACACAACACAGGGGAAATTGTTATTACTGTACACTTATACACACATATATACATATAAATACACTGTTTTCAGTCACTTCCACTATAAAACTAATTCACTATTTCAACTTTACTATGGGTATAAATAATTTAAAGTCTTAAAAAACAAAAACTTGTTTTTTGAAGCCAGTTGTGGGTAGGGCTGGGTGGGGGGAGTAGGACTATCTGAGGTTTAGGTTAGGTGGATTTCTTGAGCCTGTGACATGCTGGTATGCTAATTCCCATCTTCTAAGGGTGGAGCTATTGCACTGTGATTTGGGGAAAGATTTTAATGCTTTTGTTGTAAAGCAGCTGTCAAAATCCAAATTATGTATAGCAGCATGTTGGGCAACTGGTTTTTCTTTACTGGTTTTCACATCGTGTCTATGGCCATTCATCCTTTTTCTCAGGGTTTCTTTTGTTAGGCCTACGTACTGGGCTGGGCAGTTTTTGCACTCTATTTGATAGATAAGGTTTTCAGAACTGCAGGTGAGATATCCTTCTACTTTGTATTTCTTTTTTGTGTAGCTGCTAGTGAAATCTGAGGTGGGGAAGTTGGTTTTACAGGTTTTACAGTGACTGCTATTGCAAGGATAAGAGCCTGGAGGAAGTTTGACTTTGACGGATGAGGGGTCTGGTAATTTAGGCCTGACGATTAGGTTTCGGAGATTAGGTGGTTGTCTATAGACTACATTGGGAGCCTTTTCCAAAAGGTCCTTGGTCTGTGTGGAACACTGTATTATTTTAAAACCAGTTTTCAGGAGGCTGTTAAGTTTTTGTAGGCCTGGGTGATAAGTTGTTACTAGGTTGACAGAGTCGTTTATCGGTTTGCTTTTAGGGGTCTGGGTTTTGTCTTGGGCAGCTTCTATCTGTTTTTTCACTAAACTTTTTGGGTACCCTCGGTTTTCAAAAGCTTTTTGCAGCTGACTGTTGTATTCCTTAAGTTTGCTCGGGTCTGATGTTATTTGTGAACCCCTTAAGGCTAGGCAGTAAGGCAAAGATCTCTTTGTGTTTTGGGGGTGACAGCTGTCAAAATGAAGATACTGCTGGTGGTTTGTGGGTTTGATGTGTACAGTTGTTGAAAAGAAACCATTCCTTAGTTCTATGTTGACATCTAAAAATGTTGCAAGTTGGTTGGAAGTATTCCAGGTGAAGGTTAGAGGGCAGAAGCTGTTGAGATTTTTCAGGAAGATTTCCAGTGATTCGGGTCCATGAGTCCAAATAATGAAAATATCGTCAATGTACCTAAACCAACAGAGGGGGGTGGTTGATTGTGTTTTCAGAAAACTTTCTTCTACTCTACCCATATACAGGTTTGCGTAGGATGGTGCCATTTTTGTGCCCATTGCAGTGCCAGAGATTTGTAGGAAATATTTATCTTGAAACTGAAAATAGTTCTTTTCGAGGATGAACCGGGCCAGTGTGACCAGGAAAGATGTGGTAGGAAGGGAACCATTTTGCCTGTTTTGAAGAAAATATTCTATTGCGGAGAGACCATGGGCATTTGGAATACTTGTGTAGAGAGAGGAGACGTCTATTGTGGCCATTATGCTATTGTCCGGAAGAGGTTGAGGTATGGAATTAAGTCTATTCAGAAAATCAGGAGTATCTTTAATGTAAGATGGCAGTTTATGAACAAAAGGTTGGAGGAATCCGTCTATGTAAGCTGATATTCTTTCTGTCAATGAACCACATCCTGCAACAATGGGCCGTCCTGGAGGAGGTATCACCTGTTTGTGGATCTTCGGAAGGATATAGAATTTTGGTGGCATGGGTTCTGGAGGTATCAACAGTTCAACAGTTTCTGGAGGAATCTTGTTCAGGGTAGCGTTGTTGTGAATAAAGTCGGTTAGTTCTTTTGAGAAAACTTCTGTCGGGTTGCCACTCAATGGTCGGTAAACTGTCCTGTCATTCAGTTGTTTTTCAATTTCCGAAATGTAGTCGGTTGTATTCATATAACTACTGTGGTTGAACCTTTATCAGCCGGAAGAATTTTAATGTCTTGGTTGTTCTTGAGGGATGATATGGCTCTTCTTTCTTGAAATGTGAGGCTGTTTGGTGTGTTGTCGGTGACCGAACTTTCAAAATTAATATCCGATATGTTTTGTACCAGGTAATTTATGTACTGCTCTATGGGGTGGTCGGCAGGAAGTGAAGGGGGGTCCCAGTTGGACGGTGGTTTGAACTTTTCAAGAGAAGACCGATCATTTGAGTTTTGTCCTGAATTGATAGCTGAGGGATCATTAGAGTTTTGTCCTGAATTGATAGCTGAGGGATTTTTCTCGGAGGAAAAATGATATTTTAGGCGTAGTGATCTGGCCATGGTCATGACATCTTTGACTAAAGTAAAATGATCAAAGCGGGGCGTGGGGCAAAAAGATAAACCTTTAGAGAGTACATTTTCTTCTTCTTTGGAAAGATTGTAAGAGGAAATATTGCACACTTGGGATTTAGTTTCATGGTTCTTTACTTGGTTAGGTTGTTTTAATCTGTATACTGGCAGAGTTGGTGTTTGTCCGATGGGAGTGGGAATATTGAAAAGAGAAGCTAAACTAGGCTTATCTGAAACTAATGGTGTATCTGGTTTGGGCGTTTGTAGGCCTATTGAATTCCCGCTTCTTAATGTCTTCATACACAATTGGGAAAGTTTCTTTAGTTTTCTTTTTGCTTCTGAGTCCATGTAAAGTAAGGATTTTCTGATAATCTGATTGACCTTGTCAATTAGGTTAGGGTGTTCACTTGATATTAGTTCTACTAGTGAGTTTAATGCTACTTTGTGTAGGTCTAGCTTCTTAGTGTATTCTGTTAAAACAGTACTGGTCAATTCATTGGATTGTTTCTGAGCTAATTCCTTTATGTTTTCCCTTATGCTGGGTGGCAATCCAGTGATTGATGGTTTTATAGTTAGGCCAGTAGGAGTGAGGCCTAGGGTTATGCAGCTTTGAATAAAGTACACATGGCTGGTTATTTTGGCTATCTTGTTTGAATGTAATCTTATACTTTTGATCCAGTGTTTTGAAAGATCCATAGTGAAGAGACAGGAAAGGCAGACAGAACATATACAGGAAAAAAGGGAAGGTAGACAGAGGAAAGGTTATGATCTGTAAGGTTATTTTTTGAAGGAAATCCCTCAAGGAGTTGGTATTTTGATAGGAATTATATAGGAAAACAACTGGCTTACCTGAAAATGAGTAGGCCTGTAGTCACAAACAATTATAACACACAAGAAAAATGTCCTATATTTCGGTTCATTGTTCTGAACCTTTTTCAAGGATTGAAAGAGTAGAAAGAAAGACAGTTAAAATGGTGGAAATTTGAATCAGAGAGTTTTGCAGTTTTGCCAACACAACACAGGGGAAATTGTTATTACTGTACACTTATACACACATATATACATATAAATACACTGTTTTCAGTCACTTCCACTATAAAACTATTTCACTATTTCAACTTTACTATGGGTATAAATAATTTAAAGTCTTAAAAAACAAGTCTTAAAGTCTTTAAAGTCTTAAAAAAGCTGCAAAAAGCTTTTGAAAACCGAGGGTACCCAAAAAGTTTAGTGAAAAAACAGATAGAAGCTGCCCAAGACATAACCCAGACCCCTAAAAGCAAACCGATAAACAACTCTGTCAACCTAGTAACAACTTATCACCCAGGCCTACAAAAACTTAACAGCCTCCTGAAAACTGGTTTTAAAATAATACAGTGTTCCACACAGACCAAGGACCTTTTGGAAAAGGCTCCCAATGTAGTCTATAGACAACCACCTAATCTCTGAAACCTAATCGTCAGGCCTAAATTACCAGACCCCTCATCCGTCAAAGTCAAACTTCCTCCAGGCTCTTATCCTTGCAATAGCAGTCACTGTAAAACCTGTAAAACCAACCTCCCCACCTCAGATTTCACTAGCAGCTACACAAAAAAGAACTACAAAGTAGAAGGACATCTCACCTGCAGTTCTGAAAACCTTATCTATCAAATAGAGTGCAAAAACTGCCCAGCCCAGTACATAGGCCTAACAACAGAAACCCTGAGAAGAAGGATGAATGGCCATAGACACGATGTGAAAACCAGTAAAGAAAAACCAGTTGCCCAACATGCTGCTATACATAATTTGGATTTTGACAGCTGCTTTACAACAAAAGCATTAAAATCTTTCCCCAAATCACAGTGCAATAGCTCCACCCTTAGAAGATGGGAATTAGCATACCAGCATGTCACAGGCTCAAGAAATCCACCTAACCTAAACCTCAGATAGTCCTACTCCCCCCACCCAGCCCTACCCACAACTGGCTTCAAAAAACAAGTTTTTGTTTTTTAAGATTTTAAATTATTTATACCCATAGTAAAGTTGAAATAGTGAAATAGTTTTATAGTGGAAGTGACTGAAAACAGTGTATTTATATGTATATATGTGTGTATAAGTGTACAGTAATAACAATTTCCCCTGTGTTGTGTTGGCAAAACTGCAAAACTCTCTGATTCAAATTTCCACCATTTTAACTGTCTTTCTTTCTACTCTTTCAATCCTTGAAAAAGGTTCAGAACAATGAACCGAAATATAGGACATTTTTCTTGTGTGTTATAATTGTTTGTGACTACAGGCCTACTCATTTTCAGGTAAGCCAGTTGTTTTCCTATACAATTCCTATCAAAATACCAACCCCTTGAGGGATTTCCTTCAAAAAACAACCAACATTTTAGTAAGGGCTGTTCTAAAATACACTTCATTATAAATGATTTACAGGGGTCTAAGTAACCTTGATAACGTGATGGTTGGCCAAAACAACCATGACATTACGACCTTCAATGAGGGGAGACCCCCGATTAGAAGTCTGATTTCTGAATCCCTTGGCAGTCGCCTTGTAAAGGTTCTACTGTATTAAAATCACTGTAAAAATGTGATTTTAGTGGGTTTCATGTGGGAAGCATGCAAGATGCAACTGCAATACAGCACTGTGCACAATTAATTGATTTTTGTTTGCCTCTAAGTGCACTTGCCAACACATGCATGACTTGCAATGTCGCAGGTAAGTTTGGTAGTAATTTGTTGTGTTTGTATTTGCAATGAATACACAAACGTTAAGAAGGTCAGGTCCTATGTTAAAAAATCTGATAGGTTTTTTAGTACCGATTCTGGAAATCAGACAGCGCTTGTGGTATGGAGAGAGAGAGGGCGATATAAAGCCCTCTCTCTCCCACCCTCCCCTTCCACGTTGGAGTTAGGGAACAGGAAAGGGGAACTGTTCTTTTCCATATGCAACCGCTACTAAGATACTTGTTTATAACTTAAACTGTGACTTCACCGATTACAGTTGCAACAGTTTCTTTTCACTATTATTTATCTTTAAGTTAGCTGTGCAACATTGTTATGGCTTGTTATTTAGACCAATTGATTACAATCTCAAAAGCAAACAACTAGCCTTTTTTACTACTATATGAAAGATTAATTTTGAATTTATTTTTTCACCTTTTAATAATTATTTTTATCGTTTATGGAGTGTGTCGCTGATTTATAAATCACATTTGAAAAGTACTGGCTCACTGTTTTGGGTTCGGAGAAGGGCGAGCGGCGAGCGTGTATGTATCTTTCTCATCGGCCCTTCTCTCTCTGTTTTTAGCTTGCCGGTTTCGTCGCGGGCCATCCCATAAATGTATTGGATATCCTCGTCAAACTGCAAAAACCTCATGATTTTTATCACCTCTACCTGTATAATTATCTGTAACAATTAAACAGGATTTCGTGGGTTTTAAATATTTTTCGATAGTTTTTATCACGTTACATTCATCCTTCCTTTCACTTTACGATGGATAGGGGAAAGGGTAGGGTCGTATTTTTCAATAGACCCAGTAGGCCCGGGATTAGGGACGCAAGCTGTATGAGTGTGCACTCCCAAGCAAATATTAAAATTAAAAGAATACTGAGGCATGAAGTTTTTATGCTTATATCAAGGGCTGGCACAAAACCTATGCAAAATATGCGGAGAAATTTATCGCCGCAACAAGGAAAGGGCGCGGGCGCCGGCAAAGCCGTAACGTCCGTAACGGCGCTCGTAGAGCCCTTTCAAATGATTCACAATGGCAAACGTGTTTTTTTAACGGCCGGCGTTTGCCAGCGTCCGGGGAGCCATTTACAAATTTTCAACGTGCAAAACATACATTTAATGGCGTTTGCCGGTGCTCTTAGAGCCATTTTGTAAGGTGTCTTTTTCGGAGGGGGGTAAAAAGTAAACGACTAAGCTGGTAAACAAACGCTATTCGACTCACCCGTATGTCTAGGCCTATAGGTTAACCTAGGCTAGTAGGAGCCTAGACCTAGGACTGCCCTAAGTTGCACAACACTGAATTACCATTCTACGAAGTATCCTGGGTAATAAAGCATTTACCAAATCACCGTACGGCATAAAACCACTTTAATTTCGATGACAATGACAGTTGTAAATTGCAATAGACCACTAAACACTTTGCTTCGTCTCGCATCACCCAAACATAACCCCATAGCGTTTGTTGACAATCATTGAGGGTAGCCATCTTGGGGCTTCTTTTCTCCGACTGGCTACCCAGCGATCAGCTGTCTCTTACGTCACGGGGTGAACAGCTGACTACCCCTACTTTGGGAAATCCAGGAGGGGAGAGGACCCGGACTGGGCTCCTCGTGGCGATTATTCGTTGACCAGCCACTGAGACGTTCACGACTCGAGACACGGACGCTCGACTCGACCATGGTCAAACACGATACGGAGGTACGGTTTCCTCATTATTTCGTTTCGTTGCTTAACGTTTAACGCTACTAACACGTTTATCGAACCCGACTCACGGGAATATTTCGATAGAGACGAAATTACGGACTTTTAGACGACTTTACGTCCTCACGAACCTGTCCGAGTTTGTCGTAGGTGATTATTCTCGAATAGACGCATAGTTTAATTCACGTTCTTGTTAGGCCTAGCCTTTCTCTCCTTTACGAAATATCGTAGCATTAAATACTAGACGATTTAGTCGCATTTACTCAGTGCAGTTACTTAATTTTTCGTCTACTCCGTACTTGCACTCACATCGCAACAAGTCACGGAGTACGTGCTACGCCACGGCAACCCAATTAATAAACTATTAATTGGGTGACGCACTGAGCGGTTACGAACAACGTTCGGTTAGGCCTTACGCCTACGAATAAACCCCGGAAAGATTTATTTGGATTTTCCCCGATTACCGTGAAGAGTCACGGGTCACGCTACGGCTTTAAGCCTAGCCCGTGGTAACCCAAAACGTGTTGGGTGAGCCTCTTGCTCATAGTAACCCTTTATCAAGCGAGGGTGTGAGCAGGGGCTAACGTTAGAGTGATTAAGAGCGATTACTTCGCGCGACTTAGGCTTTTCGTCGTTATAGGCAAAATTATTCACTTTTACGAGGGCGAGGATGAGGCAACTCGTTCTTTGAATTGTATCGTTGCATCCGGTTGCTCTGAGCCCTGCGTAAAGTAGTAACGAGAGTTGCCCCACGATTATTTTTTGCCGAAATTAATTATAACGAACCCTGGAATTAGCTCCTTCTGAGCGATTCCGAGGCATCCCTACGGTGACTAATTTCTCGGAGATCACGCACTATTTCCTTTGACCCCCGAAAATTACGTCACAATTTTAAATGATTCAAAATAGTAAACTTTTAATACCATTTTATGCTACTTTTAGGGAATTTATGAGTTACACAAACAACTAAACATAGGGAAACTCAAGAACAAATCTAAATCTAAATCATTTTGCTGAAACAGCTGCGATTTATTTATCTGTTGTTGCATTCTCAGACTCGCTGGGCATGTTATTAATAACAGTTACAAAGTATTAGGTTTAAGGAATATCATAGCTCTGTAACGTAAACAACAGCTGACTTGAAACTGTTAAATAAAAAAAACCGAAAGCAACAAATTTGCCTCAGCCAATAATGATCTGGCACGACGCTAGAAGGGTCTGTGATTGGTTACTACCCTCCCCTCTCAACTATCTCCATCTCTTTCTCACAGAAATTATCATTGACGAGCCATGCTCAGGAGAGAGACGGAACGAAAACAGTGTTTGTCTATCTCTCTTTATTTCGTGCGGGCAAGCGCTGTCTGATTTCCAGAATCGGTACTAAAAAACCTATCAGAATTTGTTCATAAGACCTGACCTTCTTAACGTTTGTGTATTCATTGGTATTTGGAAGAGCTTTGAGTAACTGACATTAAGTGTGAAAATGAGAGGGTGAATAACTAAAATGTTGTTCACTCTTAATATGCCGTTTGCAGCATCTATGTAGCAGGGACTAGGTTCGTGATTGCTAATCAATAATTGTGATAGTGACGGATTATCCGGATTTTTTGCTATTCAGATCGGTGTTCTGCCACATTAATCCAAATAATCCAAGGACTACATGCTAAATTCAATTGAGCAAAGCAAAAATTTGTATATGCAAGAGTAAAAATTGAAAATGACTCTTTTTTGTGGGGAACCCTTCCAGTTGTCCAGTTGCCCTTCGGGCTGGTTTTTAACTTCTCCAAGCGATTTCAATTTACTTGTCTTCGCCAAATTTCATTAAGACTGTAACATTTATATAAGCGCTTTAGTGTTGTATCTGGTGCTTTTGGCTTCTGGGGGCTCCAAAGTGAAAAGATATGGGATTAGATCTAACGATAAGACATACAGTAAAAGCTTCTTCCCTATATGGAAAATTCTGTATTAACTGTTAAACTCTTTTAATAATCATTAACAGTACTTATTAAATATTTTCTTTGAAACATTAGAACAACATTTTCCTTTACCTTCATCAGCAATATATCAAATTCATACACTTTCCAGAGTACTTGAAATAAATAAGCTAACATAGAACAATATTTATAAGAAACCAATTACAAGAAAACTGTATGAATACGACCTCCAAAGAATTAAATATCCAAATTATCGTTTTAAAATGTTCATCAGGATGTGATTACCTGATTTCAAAACTCAAAATCTCTTACGTAATAATATACAAAATAGTGATTCAGGTAAAATTGATAATTAGGAGGAAGTAGGAAATAAAAAAACTGTTCAACTAAATGAATTAATAAACTTTATGTTATTTACAAGAACTAAATAATAATTATTAATGCTGGACTTTAAGAAGTGCACTTTGAGAGAAAATTATTTAACTACACATGAATAAAATTATACAGTTATTTACACTTTGAATTACAATACAAAAATATTATTATAATTATGAACTTTAAAATTCTCGATGTCCAAAAATGCTGTGTTGGATAGGATCATTGCTAGCATTGAGGGCTTTCATTTCAGCTTCAATTACTAGGCGGTTTAACTCGTAGGCAGAATATCCCATCAGGTGCTTCAGATCACACACAAACTTGTAAACAAACCTCTTCCCATGCACCTGTTCAAAACAAAATAATGCATTAGAATCACTTTGAGAATTAAAGAACATATTATAGTATAGCTGGCGCCAATTCTTGGGGCCCAGTCCGTGCATGGGGCGGGGAGTGGGTAGGCTGGGAGGAGAGGGGAGTAGTAGCGGCAGTGGCGGCCGACATTGTACTAGCATGGCTGCGTACATTCGGCAGCTCGCACATTGTTACTGCTTCTCTGTCAATCGTTATTCAGAGTAACAAGACGCTTCAATAAATACTAATGAAATATTTTATATTATTGAATAGAATTAAAACAGATCATTAATCGCCAGTAAGAGTCAATGTTCCGTCGGTCAATGATTTTAGGACGACATGTAGTGACACGCTATTGTTGACGGCTGAGAGCAGAATGACAGTGCTGCGCTCTAGCGAGGCATTTTCGCGCATGCGCACTAGCCGTTCTTGCTACCGCGCAACCACCGCACTGGGCCCCAAAATTGGCGTCAGTTATATAACAATCCTCCTCCATGAAATTTGCATGCATACCTCCTTATTAAAGCAGATTTTACTCCTTAGAATAAATCAATTTAAACAATTAACTTTGGGATTTATGTAACAAATCTTGATCAAAAGTAGTCATAGAGTCAAATGTTAAAATCATTACAATACAGAAGTGAAGCCATTGGAAGTAAAGTATACTATAGTAAAATTAATACAACTGTGAAGCATGAGAGGGAGGGAAATTACACTTATTGTCGCCAGTGAAAACAAACAAAAACAAATGAGAATTATTAACAAGATCCCGCTAAGTACATCAATAGCCGGAGCATTTTGTTTTTGGTTTTTTTTTTCATGACTTCACTTTTTATTGGATGAATCAATTGGTTTGTTGTTGTTTATATCTTACCCTAAAAGTTTTTTGATTGTAAGCAAGATAGTAACACTTAAACATTAGAATTTTCAGATGTTTAGGAACTCCTCATGTGTTTTTGTCTGCCTTTGAGGGGTTGGCCTGTCGCTGGCGATGGATAAGTAAGTAAATTTCCCTCCTTCTTGCACTTCATAGTTGTATTAATTCAAGTAATACAACTATGAACTCTCTTTCATATTCTCTTCAGATTAATTTAAGAGTAAACCTAGACCTCAACTTCAATTACCTAATTAAAAACCAGGTTACATACCTTATCCGTCGAACAGTTTTTGTTTGTCAATGTTGACTACTTAAGTTTCGGAATTAAAATTCCATCCACAGGTCAGGTACAGCTTGCTGTCTTCAGTAAATTAATCTTCAAATTAATTTTGTCATAATATTAAAATTCAACAAGCTACACATACATTTATACACTTTACATATAACGATAATAAAAACTAAATTTAACACGAACAATGCCGGCCGGCGATTAGACTCCGACTGAGACAGTTTAACCTATCCCCACCTGTTCACCTTGAACTCTGATTTGTCATGTGCCTTTGGTATTGATTTTTTCGGTGCAGTTAAATATTGCGTTGGAGTTATATTTCAATTTCTCATTAAGAACATCGGTGGGCTCGGTTTTGAACGCTTTATAGATATGAAATTCTTCTACTGTAGTCATCATTCTTGATTTTTTGCATTTTGACAGAATACTTAAATAATTTTCCAAACTATTGACGGTATGATTTTCATTGACAAGATTTTCTGCAGGTTTTGATTTTTGTTCTTTTAAAGACTGTTTTGGCAGGTGTTCGGAGAAGCGCTTTTTAAGTGAACGACCTGTTTGTCCAATGTAGAACTTCGAGCAATCAGAACATCTTAATTTATAAATTTATAAACGAATGCTCTAAAAAAGGGTAGAGGGAATTGCATGGAACACAATTTTTGACAGCTTTGTTTGGACTAGTTAGGAGGTGAACCCACCGCCCACCACGCGCGGTGCTAAAATCCCCGTCCCTAGCCCTTGAGCGGGGGGGGGGGGGGGAGGGAGGGGGGTCTGAAGGTACCATTTTTTGTTTTTCCTGAATATCTTGAAAACTATCAACTTTTAGTATTCCCTACTAAATTTTAAAATTAACCCTTCAAGATGTCAATTTTTTTTAATTTTCTCAATTTTTAATTGTAATATGTTTATTTTTTCTGTATTTGGTCTAATATTTTGGTTATGACCTTTTTGATTGTCCATGTGTATTGACAATATACTGAACTAATTAATAAAAAATAAAAAAACGTGTCCTCCTCTATACAAGGGTAAAAAGAAGCAAAACCAGTGTCCACTGCAATCCCTATTATACGTACAAATGCCGTCAACTTCCACCCAAGCCGGTCACCGTTTATTTTAGGTGGGCCCTCCCACCAACTAAGCCACACATTTGCAAGCCTAATAGGGATTGCGCATGGTCGGGATTTGAACCCACACACCTCTGAACGGCTTCAACGCTTTACTCGTCAGTACAGCGCCTCAACCGATTGAGCTACGTTACCACGGTCGGCCAGGAGAATGACTGGCGCATAAAGCCTACAGTCGACCCTAGCAGCAAACCAGTGAACTACTGGGCCAGATGTTTGCGGATTTCCCCGATAGGTAGCAGCTTTGGACAGAACAGCGCAGCGGCGGGCGGAAACCTCTTACTGCGTATCACATATGTCAAAACGTCTTGATGGGTTAAAGAACATTAAATTTCCTGTAAGAAAAATATATAGTATGTCTATTTTGGTCCAACCGTTTACAAGGTAAACACAAATTTTATTAATATTTGAACAAATGTCCCTTCCATAAGAAATATAAGTAAATTTGTGGGTAACATACATGCCCAAAGGGGCAACACTTTTTCAGCTGAAGGAAAATGAACAGCATTCAGGAAATATTGGCAAAATTTCCAGTAATTTGACAACTCAATCATAAAAATTGGTCTAAAATAAAGACGTTGGCAAGCTCACAAAAACGTTATTTTGTAAAAAACGTACATATTTGTAATAATTCCTTGAAAAATAAAGTTTTTTGTGAGCTCACCAACACCATAATTTAAGACCAATTTTTATGATTGAGGTTTCAAATTACTGAAAATGTGTCAATATTTCCAGAATGCTGTTTATTTTCCTTTGGGTGAAAAAAGCGTTGCCCCATTGGGCATGAATGTTACCCACAAATTTACATGTATTTCTTATGGAAGGGATATTTGTTTAAAAATTAGAGCTTGCCTTGTAAATATTTTAACCAAAATAGACATATTGTATACTTATCTTACAGAAAATTTAATTTTCTTTAATTTTCAAATTTAATAGGTAATACTAAAAGTTGATAGTTTTTAAGATATTCAGGAAAAACAAAAAAATGGTACCTTCAGACCCCCCTCCCTTCCCCCGCTCAAGGGCTAGGGACGGGGACTTTTGATATGTTCACCTCCTAACTAGTCCAAACAAAGCTGCAAAGACAAAAATTGTGTTCCATGCAATTCCCTCTACACCTTTTTTTGAGCAGTCGTTGCCTGGACTATTTATAAATTAAGATGTTCCGATTGCTCGAAGTTCTACATTGGACAAACAAGTTCATTTAAAAAGCGCTTCTCCGAACAACTACCAAAACAGTCTTTAAAAGAACAAAAATCAAAATTTGCAGAAAATCTTGTCAATGAAAATCATACCGTCAATAGTTTGGAAAATTATTTAAGTATTCTGTCAAAATGCAAAAAATCAAGAATGATGACTACAATAGAAGAATTTCATATTTATTTATAAAGCGTTCAAAACCGAGCCCAACAATGTTCTTAATGAGAAATTGAAATATAACTCCAACGCAATATTTAACTGCATCAAAAAAATCAATACCAAAGGCACACGACAAATCAGAGTTCAAGGTGAACAGGTGGGGATTAGTTAAACTGTCTCAGTCGGAGTCTAATCGCCGGCCGGCATTGTTCATGTTAAATTTAGTTTTTATTATCGTTATGTGTAAAGTGTATAAATGCATGTGTAGATTGTTGAATTCTAATATTTTGACAAAATTAATCTGAAGATTAATTTATTGAAAACCTGACCTGATGATGGAATTTCCGAAACTTAAGTAGTCAACAATGACAAACAAAAACTATTCGACGGATAAGGTATGTAACCTGGTTTTTAATTCTTACAACAGTTTTGGAGGCATATCAAAATGAATAATACTTAAATAAACTCTTGACCTTTTATAAAAAAATTGTGAAGGATTCAAAATTTGTTTAATACTTCAGAATGTAACAATTAGGGGTGCTTGAGAGTGATTTTTGAGTTCAAGTCAAATTTTATATTAGTTTATTTCTTTACTTAAGTATTTTCAAGCAAGTAGTTATATAAGCAACGAATTAAATTTTATATTCCGAAAAATAATAACTAACGTTATTTACTGCGTCAGACGGACACGCAAAGAGACCTATGTAAAACTCTTGTAGGGGAGAGATTTACCAAGTCCACATTACTGTTGTAATGAAAAGGTATAGATAAAAATTACATAAATAGTAGGGCTTTTTATTTTATTTTATTTTTTATAGGGAATTTCCCCCTATTGGAAATTAGCTATTACCGTAGGACGGAACCACTGTAACATTTCATTTTGATACCCCCAGACCCCAAAAACACGTTCGTTCATTTTCACATATATATATATATATATATATATATATATATATATATATATATACCTGTCCGTAGGCACGATAACTTTCGTAAAAAAGGTCCAATGGCGATGAAATTTAGTACATACGTCTAGAGTGACATTTATTACTTCGAGTTCGAAACCAGCGTGATAAGTTAACTTTAAGAAGGTTTTTTTGACAAAATAAAATTTATTTTTAGGATTTAATATCTTTATATTAATTTTTTTGTAAATTTAAATGTCAAAATTGGATTCAGCTAAAAAAATTAACAATTTAGCATTTTGAATTATTATTCTACGTCAATCTGTTGCTGAGATATTGAAAGTACTAAACACAGTTCATTGTCCTTCATTACTTTTGGTTTTACTCTTAAAAAAGTATAATTACCCTGTTTTCATTGAGAAATCCCCAAAAGTTCCATAACAATTACTCTAAATCCCTACATTTACCCTAATGAAGGGTAATTTGAAAATAAATCTCTCAACATATGATTATATTTAAATTTTCAGGTGAATATTTCATTCGTCTTTATTTTGAATGGTTAGAGTTCATCGGTCATGATTTTGCATAAAAAATAACATGCAAACAACATAATATGTTATTATGTTTAAAATAACATATTAAAAATACAAATTATTTTCAAGTTTTATGAAGAAACTATGTGCATTGGGGGTAGGGGGTGTCTTGGTCTAAACTTCCTGAAAATGTAGCATAATATATGGTATTTTTCAAGTCTGAGGAATTCGCTGAGCACGCAGATCTGCTGAGACGAGGGTATATTTTTAGATATTAAGAATTTAGAATGTCAAATTATTTATTAAGGAAAACCAAAAAGGCTTATTGGCTTTTCAGTTTTGGTTACCAAAACCATGAAGTTATGATAATTTCCTGACCATGATTATAAATGGTAGTTTCCAAATGTGGGAACACTGATCAGTTGTCATTGAATAATAAGGGAAGGGGAAGACATTAACATCAATCTTAATGTTGTTTTGATTTTTTATTTGAGATTCTGATTAACCCATTGGGGAAGGAATAAAAACCCTGCCTGGGGTACCCTTGGTCAGCAATTAATTGACTGTATATGTAGACTTTCAGTAGGCCTAAACATGTTGTAGAAAAAAACTGTACATAATAATTTAATGATTCTTTCACCATATTATTTACAATTACATTGTCTTAAAAAAAATGATAATAGGGTGCTCAAAGTTTTAAGTAAAAAATAAAAAAAACTATGATACTAAAAAAAATTCAAAAATATATTTTTCAAAAGCAATCTTTAATTATAAATTCCAGGATGATTCTAGATGCAAAAACTCACTAGAATAATAAAGTTTAATTGATTCCCTACGCAGATATATCATAAGTTGGTGGTTATTATGAGTAATAAAATTGTTAAAAGTTATCTAAGATCGATTCGTTATCACCATCACACTTGCTGTAAAACTGGTCATCTTTGTTCAAATCATCGTCCTCGCTTTCCCTAAATAATAACAATCTATCGACTTTAGAACTACGCAGGTTTTCTCGCTCCATTTCCACTAATTAGGCATGAATTTTACAAAAACAAAGTCACTTTTAGTCAGTCCTAACTACGGTCACTAACTAAAAACAAACTCGCGACTCGCAACGATAAACAAAACATCAACATTTATTTGACACTTTAATTTTAGCAGCAAAAACAGTGCAACCACCCTGAGAAAATATAATTTTATCTCAGGAGAGTCAAATTCATATTATAATTTTATTATAATATGAAAAAAATTATTGTGTACACCATATCAAATGGTTGACAGGTCGTAACGTCAACTTGAGTTCTGGGCATCATCACCGCTGTTGAAGTCACAGCGGTTAAAAAAACCAAAAGTAATAAAGGACAATGAACTGTGTTTAGTTGAAAGCCAGAGTCGGGGTGGTGGTTGTCAGTGCACTCGAACAAGTCACTACAGGCGCTGTGGTAGCTAAGCCCAGAGATGTTGTCGACAGTGCCTGCATAGCAGCATGCTGCAGGGCAGCGACGGTTGTGGCTGGCGGGTCGTTCGGCATGTCACTCAAACTTCAGCCAAATCACAAAAATTCAGAATTTCCAATAAATTCTGACTTAGTTTCATTTTTTTTGGTACTAAATAAAACAAAAAATTTAACTCAGAAAATTTAAAGAGTTAGCACCAGTATTAAAACTAGTTGAACAAGTCAATGAGCAAGTATCCGATATCACCAATACGAAATTGGTTACTGTACTTGTCACCAAGCTCTCAATCTGACTCACACTACTGTTACAATACGACTAGATATCAGTCACTAGTCCCTGTTCGGGCGCCATTTTTGTAATGGATATTTCCTGGTAAGAGAAAAGATGATCGGTTACACTGGTACACCGAACCGCAGGAAATCACGTCACGGGTTGTCAGAGGCCTTGGAATCGCTCAGCTCGTCGCTGGGATAATTCCAGAGGTCGAGGATCGAGATCACAGTAATTATCAGATATTCAAATATGAGAGCTCAGTTATATTCAACCTAGATGACATTCAACTTAGGACAGACTAAATTTGGAAACACCTGCTAAGTAAAATACCCTCTGCTGTTTTCCCTAGCTCTGTGAGAAGTTCAGAGTTAACACTAGTTACCCCATAGATAATGTTTACCCTAATCAAGAAACAACATTTAACTATTCCACTAGTGGCCAATAATTACAGGTGCAGGACAAACCTTACACTCCTGTAGCACAGCAGGTTTGGACAAGACTAAGCCTGTTACAACAGCAAGAAAATCTAGGACTTAAACCAATTATGAAAAACAACAATCACTCTAACTTGGTTACACAGAATTTGTCAATGAAGCAATTGGACAAGGTATTTGAAAAGGTATTGGAAGACATCGAAAACAAAACTCTAAGCACACAGTGGGAAGCGTCCGGGGAAGAATTCGCACTCGCGAGACGAACTACGCACCGGTCACTTCAGAGGAACAGCCAAGAGTGAAGATTCAGGGATTATCAGCACGCCATGTGCTCACCCCTTCCGGTGATGACTCATCAGCCCTTTTTCCAGTTAATAAGCCGGCTGGTTAATAGCTATAAAAAAAGTCTCTTCCGGTTACTGTTTTCGAGAGTCCGCCAGAACAACAGTTTGGCGCGCTCGGCGAGCAGAAGAAGAAGCAGCGCACGCTCTGTCACCTGTCATCGTCTGCTCGACTCACAGAGTCGTGACGACGTTCTTTGAGGTTATGTTGTTTAACCACAACAACAGTATTTCCACTCGCAATATCGCGTTTATTGGTGACCTTATTTCCCGACTCTAAGGTATTTGCAAGGCCGTGTGGGGACTTCGTAATTCTTTCAACAGTTTATCCTAGTAGAAACGGGTATTTTTGCGGGTAAACATGGTCCACAAGTGGTAACACTGTATATTTTAATGGTCGATCAGCTGTCAAGCCAAGCTGTCTGCCGTAGTCGTAGAGCAACAACACCGTGCAGTAATTAATGCCTGTTGCTGTTATCTGTGGCGCGAGGGTTATGCAAACGTAGGCCTAATTGAATATTTTGGGTGTTTAAATTCTCGATTAATTGAATGGCAAATAAACATGTTTGAAGACTTGGATGAAGAAAATGGTTGTCATCCAGGCTCAGGAAGCCAAATCAAATCAAATCAAAAATGTCTTTACTTCCTTACATTACATAAAATATATACATTAAAGGGTTTATTTGAAATAATAAGTCCCACATAGGTCAATGACCTGTGCGTAGAACTGAGTCTTCTCAAGAAAAAAAAAAACTATTAGCACCCACTTCCACTTACATTAAAGTTAGAAACTAAAGACTAATTACATATTTGCAAAAAAATATTATTAGGTGACAGCACAGACAGAGCGATAAATATAAAACGAGATTTCTGACTGCAGTAACAATTTTAAGACAGAGAAAAAATGATTAAGAAATGAGATATAATTTACGAAGTTAATGTTTTAACTATAAAAGAACATTTTTAAGGGATTTTTTAAAATTTGTATTAATTATAACTATGGTTTGTCGTAATCGGATCAACTTAGACGGGCACGGTAGTCAAATGTCAAGTCAGTCAAGCAGTGTCATAAATAGAAGTCAGTAGTTGTTCTGAGTTTTGTGCGCCTATCTCTAAAAGCCATGCAGTGACCCGCCTCTTGTACACATTCCGTGAAGCCCCCAGGTTTCTTATCTCCGGCGGGACATTCCGGTACAAAATATTAGCAAGAAAAAATGCGTTGGTTTTATTTACTGACTTGATCGTTTTGGGGATTTGTATGCCGACGTTTTGCGAATTTCTTGTGGTGTAGGGATGGTTTATTGGAGTGATAATTAATTCGGAGTTTAGATGCAGATACAGAAGAACTGATTTAATAAAAAGCTGTCTAATGCTTAACAGACCAGATTCTCGAAAGAGCAGTTCAGAGGGATATTGTCTAGGTTTTCTGAGACCGGCTTTAATTATGCATTTTTGTATTACTGTCAAAGGTTCGATAACGGATCGGAAAGCTCCGCCCCAGGATATTAGTCCATAACTGAGTAAGGATTGAACATATGCATAGTAAACAGATTTAATTTCTTTTTCATTTAGAATATCGCTAAGTTCACGAAAAATAAAAATCATTCTTCTAAGTTTAGATTGAAGTAACTCCACATGTTTTCCCCATCTCAGCTGTTTATCTATTATCACGCCCAGATACTTATAATGATCAACGCGCTCTATAGTCTGGCAGGCACAGGTAGTACAAGACGGGTCACCGCAGGTGTGAACCCTCACGACCAGGTCCGCGGTCGGCTCAGCCCCCTGACGCAACGAGATGAGTAAGCTCTTAGTTTTCCCTATATTCATTGTTAAAATATTTTGGTCAAACCATTTCTTTAGTAACGACACATCACTTGTAGCTGTACAGAAAACTTCCTGCCAATTATTTCCCGTGAAGTGGATTGCCGTGTCGTCTGCAAATAAGTAGAGTTTACCCGTAATTCTGATTTTATCTATGTTATTTATATAGATTAAGAATAACAAAGGAGCAAGAGTGCTGCCCTGAACTACCCCATAACTGTAGTGCTTTACTTCACTTTTTTTATTCAGAATATTAACAGTTTGGCAGCGTCTACATAAATAGCTTTTAAACCATTCTAGCGCATTTCCATGCACTCCTATTGAGTCTAGCTTGTTGATAAGAAGATTCCTGTCAATAGAATCAAATGCTTTAGCTAAGTCGATGAAAATGATTAAATTCTTTTGATTTTTATTGATACTCTCCATAATATCTTTATTTAAATTAAAAAGAGCATCGTTAGAATTTTTGTTTTTCCTAAACCCAAATTGTTTGTCAGAAAGAATCAGATTTGTTTCTAAGTAAAATTGCAATTGAATTTTGACACATTTCTCCAGTATCTTAGAAAGCACATTTAACAAAGAAATTGGTCTGAAGTTGTTGTAGTCCGATCTGCTACCCGCTTTAAATAAAGGAGTGACTTTAGCCAATTTTAAATTTTCTGGAAAAATTCCGGAAGAAATACTTAAATTAATAATATGGGTGATAGGTTGAATTAAAAAGGCTATATTTCTCTTGACAATTTTAGCTTGAATCTCGTCAGGTCCCGGAGCTGAGCCACCCCGCATCTCCCGGACGCACTGATCCACTAGGCCCTCAGAGACCGGCAGTAACTGGAACACATGCCTCACCCTGTGGTCGTTGTCGTCAACTACCAGTGGGCCAGTGTTGGAAGGTAGCGCACTCGCTAAGCTTTGTCCAACATTTACAAAAAAATCATTGAAAGCATTCGCCACCTCCTCCACCGACCCACCGGCAGTGGCGCTTCCTTGCAAAAAATGTTTAATTGGAAAATTAGCTCGTGGCTTTCCTGTTCCACTAAATTCGTTGATTATGCTCCAAAAATGTTTTGGATTCCCTGCTGTCTCAGATATTTTATTTTTGTAGTAGTTATTCTTAGTTCTCTTTAAATTGCTGTTCAAGTGGTTCCTAAAATTTCTAAAATATCTTTTGAAGTCTGTATCGAATGGACGTTTTTTCAGTAGTCTGCTTAATTTGTCACGTTTTCTGATGTCTTTTATTAAATCAGTCGTAATCCATGGTTTTAGTTTTTTAAATCTAGTACTAGTTTTTTTTTGTTTAGTAGCCTTATTTTTCAACGATGATAAAGTTTGGGCAAAAGCAGTACAACTCTCATTTACATCTTGGAGGGTGAGGACATGATTCCACGTCTGTGACTGTATAAGTGAATCAAGTAAGTCGTTATCAATGTAAGTCGAACTATTCCTATCACTGGTCTTCCTGTCGGTTGAAAAGTCTATTTTTACTATGGTAGCGTAATGGTCAGTAACTGAGGTCTTCAGTATTAGCGTCTATATAGTTGGTAAAAATATGGTCGATAAGTGTCTGTGAATGGTCGGTTACGCGCGTCGGTTTATCGATGCACGTGACAAACCCAGCGCCGTATAAGGTGTTAAGATATGCGTGTTTGTTAGTGTCGGTACTGTCATCAAGTATGTCTACGTTAATGTCTCCGATGAGAAAATATCTAACTTTGTTTCGTATTTTATTACTTAAGAAATTATTTAAATCAGTAAGAAAAAGTTCAAAATTCATGGTAGGACTTCTGTATAAAGCAATCAAGGAAAATTGTTCACTGAAATAACCAAAGTTTATGTGTAGACCATTACTTTCTCCTATTATAATTTCGTTCATAGTGGCCCCTATCTCCTGTCTTACATATACCACAACTCCATCATTTCTATTCCACGTATTTGTTGTATAAAATATATCATAACCATCTAAACTATACAAAGGTTTATCCTTCTCAAGCCAAGCTTCGCTCAAAATTATCACTTGAAACTTGACTCGTAAGCTTTCTAAAACTACCAGAAAATTATCAAAATTTTTATAGTAACTTCTAATATTGATGTGAATAAGTTTGACGTCTTCTTGTAATTTGTCCGTAAAAACTTCTGTAAGAGTAGAGTCAGAGTCTAATTCGTAGCAAGTAATCTGTCTGTCGCTGTTATCAAGTAAGTCGTCTATCAGTTGTGTGCCAGTCAAAGTCCTGCCGATGCCGCTGCCGCGCGGTCCGTCCGTCCGTCCTTGCAGATAAACTGTCCTTTTGAGGAAGAAGAGCTTTAATTGTTTTAGCTGTCTGTGACGTCTACAGAAGATCAACCAAAATTAATATCCTAACTATTGTTCCATTCAATACATTGACATTTTATATAGAATACAAAAAATTAGTAACAATTTATTTAAAATGAAATATATAGTTTTAATTTTTTACAATCAAAATCATATTATATCCTCTCCTAATTTTATAAGATTATAAATTGCCGTAGGTAGAACATAAAAATGTCTTGGCCCATAATTAATGAAAATCGAAGTTGGGAAAAAACATGTTGATCATGTTATCAGTAGAATGTCTTCTGGATTATTTAGCTTTAGGACAAATTTAAACAAAAAATTGCGGTTTAAAAACATTAGTAACAATCTATTATTCCTTAGTTCCTTCCCATTTAACTTGTGGTATTATTATATATGGAGCAACTACATCAAAAAAAAAAAAACTTAAAAAGATTCTATTACAACAGAAGAGAGCAATTAGGATGATGTTTAATTTTAAAAAGAGATTCTGCCAACATATTTTTCTGATCTGGAAATATTGTCTGTTTATAGACAGTATATCTTAGCAACTATTATCTTTGCCAGAATTAATACAAACAAAATCAGGTGATAAACTTCACTAGACATAATTAAATACTCACTTTCGAACTCAAAGTCATAATTATAATACTCACTTTCAAACTCAAATTTTTTCTAGAATTTTATGAAAAAAAAAATTAAACTAAATTTGAAGGAAATAAATTTCTTTCCCATCTCCCAAGAACACCTGTAGCTAAAAATGATACAAAAAAGTTTAAAAATTGCGGATGGAACATATGATTTAACTTGCTCCTTAGACTCTTGCAGAGTTTTTGGAGAGTGAATAATAATAAAAAATAAATAAATAAAATAAAAGCTCTGCTTATAGTTTGTAATATAAAGACTAATATGTAAAGCAATTTTAGCTGTTAATTTGACTCTGTTCTAGTACTATTGAACATTTACTTTTACTATTTTACTAGTACTATTGTTCTAGTACCATTGTACTTATAGGAACAAAATATATTTTGACTTTGACTATATCTTAGTTCTGAGACCTAAATTTACTGTGGATATCAAAACAAAAGGAAGAAAAAACAGTTGTAATTTATTTGTTCTTGACAACAATGTTTCATATAAACTGTTGATAATATAACTCCTTTTTTGTATAATTAAACATGTAAGATTCATAGGTCCAATTTAGTAAGTAAATAATGAAATGTACAAAAGTATTTAACAAAGTTTATTTATTAATGAGAAAAATATATATATAGAGCCAGTTTTGCAAGATAGTTTTGTTTCTTAATTTCTAAATAACCAGATTGATAAACCTACTTTTAGAAATTGTATGGAAAATTGATTTTTAATGTATGTAAAAAATGTAAAATTTTTGCGAGAAATTTGATTCCAAAAACAGAATTTAATGTACCTACTAATGTAAAAATGTATACACATATTTAACAGGGTTGCTAATTAAATGGATAAAAAGAAGAAATAAAAAATAAAAAAAAAATATGACAGAAACATTTTTGTAGAATATACTTAATGTTTATGAGGTAGTCGGTGTCTGCTTAGTGGCGGCGGCGAAGTTGAGAGCGGCACTGGAGCTGTTGTTGGTGACTGCGGTCCCGGGGGCGGTCCTGGAGCTGCTGTTGGTGACTGCGGTCCCGGGGGCGGTCCTGGAGCTGTTGTTGGTGACTGCGGTCCCGGGGGCGATCCTGGAGCTGCTGTTGGTGACTGCGGTCCCGGGGGCGGTGCTGCTGTGGCGGCCTGGGCTCGGTGGGTTCTCAGACTGGTCATTGACCAAGTTCTCGACGTCGTCGAGGGTAGTGGCTCTAACGACGTTTCCCGTTGGAGTCTTCTTCATTAGGATTTTACAATCACTGGTCCATGCCATTGCCAGTTTCCCCTCTTTAACGTACTTCCTTGCTCTTCCTAGGACCTGTTTGTTGTGTTGGGTCAGGTGATCGTTCAGATAAACTGCAGTCGATGGAAAGATATTGTTAATATGATCTGCAGAAATACGTTTTCCCCTCATTGCATGCCCCCATTTCTCCTTAGTGCTTCTAGAAATAAAACTAACGATGATTTTAGGATAGAAACCATTCCGTCTATTTCCACGCATATCAGTGGGGAGCCTGTGAACAACAGACACTTGTGATGGCTGAAACTCAACATTAATACATTCGGCAATCGTTTTTAAGATTTCATATAAGTTTTCTCCAGCAGTACACGGAATTCCAGCTATTTCTAAATTATTCCGTCGGGAATATTGTTGCAGATCCAGAATTTGGACTTTCAATACATTCAGTTCCACTTTCAAATCAGAGTTATTTCTTTTTAATTCTTCACACTGATTTTTACGGGCCTCATTTTCATCTTCTAATTTAGTGATTGCAGTTTTAGCGAATTTCCCCTATAGGAAAGAAGCTATTACCGTAGGTCTCATGGTAAGACCTAAGCCTGAGACCATGATAACTTTTCGTTTTAGGGCCCCCAGAAGCAAAAAACACCATTCGTTCAAATTTCTATATATATATATATCTATATATATATATATATCTATGTGTCTGTAAGCACGATAGCGCTCGCAAAAATGGTCCGATCTGAATGAAATTTGGCACAGGTGTGTAAAGTAGTAATTATTCGGATGAGTTCGAAAACCAGCCCGATCAGACCACTGGAAGGGGGGGTAAAGGGGGGTAAACCCCCCCAAAAATGGGTTTTTTGGGTTTTTCACATAGAAAAATAAAAATAATCCAATTTTGTTTGGCACCATTGAATTCAGCTCAAAAAAAGAAACAATTTAGTATTTTGAATCATTGCTCTATGTCCATTGGTTACCGAGTTATTGAAAGTGGTAAACACAGTACGTTGTCCCTATGTTAACCTTATGGGAAATAAGTAAAATTCTATATCTCGCTTATTTCACAACATATCTTAATAAAACTTGGTTTGTGTCCTCATTTAGATGAGATCTAATGCATTTTAGTCTAAAATCCCTGATATTTCCATTTTTATGGCAGCAAACCTGCATACTCATTTCCCATGTTATCCTTATGGGAAATAAAAAATTCTATATCTTCCTTATTTCTTAACGTATCTTGATAAAACTTTATATGTGGCTTCATCTAGTTGAAATATACTGGATTATGGCCGAAAATACCCTATTTTTACATTTTCATGGCAGCAAACCTGCATACTCATTCTCCATGTTAACCTTATGGGCAATAAAAAAGTTATGTAGTTTGCTCATTTCTCAAAATATTGTGATAAGAACTGGCATGGGGCTTCATACAATTAATATCTACTTGATTATGGTTTAAAATACCCAAATCATCAAATTCCTGAGGCAGCAAACCTGTGTACTCTCTTTCCCAATGTTAACCTTATGAGAGGTAAATAAAATTGGATAGCTTTCTTATTCCTCAACATATCTTGATAAAACATGTTATTTGGCTTGATATAGTTTAGATATATTGGATTGTAGCCTATGATAACTCATTTTCAAATTTCTGTGGCAGTAAACCTGCATTTTTCCATACTAATTTTATGGAGAATAATTTATTTTTGAATAGCAATTGTGGGCATTAGGCAAGTCACAGGATGAGGGAAAAGGGCTCAAATTAAATGTTTTAATATCAGGGACTCAGGAAAAGTACTGTAATTTCTTAAAGTTTGCTAGAAAACAAAAAATAACATAAAATTAATGCCATTTAAGTAGCATTGGGATCTAAAACGTCTGCTTTGTTTACATTAAAACATGTGAGCTGATGTTTGATTCAAAGCCATATGGTGGATACAGACATATGACTTATTCAAAGGCCAGATAACTAATATGTCAAATAAATATATTGTAATGAATACAGATTTTTACTGATGATGTTTATGAAATTTTTTACTCAAACTTAAACAGCTGGTCATTTCTCTATATGATTAAATTGGAAAAGCCAGCTGTTTTGAAGTTTTGAACATTGCATTTTCGTGCCAAGTATAGGCTGTTATTTCTGTATAGCCTTTTGCTCCTAAAAGCCACTAGGAGAGTATTTTTGCACGCTTTCTTTTGAATGTATATTGATTTTACTTGATACGAGACTTCATTTAAATTATTTATTTATGCACTTGAAATTCGCTGAGTATGCAGGACTGCTGCAACGGGGGTATTATTTTCTTCAACCCTTACTTTAACTTCTGACAGTTTTTCTTTACAATCATTAATATTATCGTTAACACTCTGGATCTGAGATGAAAGTTCTTGCTGCATGAATTCTAATTTCTCGAAAAGTCGTTGGGTACTGTCAAGATCACACTTACTAGCATTTGATGTATTTGAAGAAATTTCAGCTTTGCAGTCATCGCATCGCCACGACGCTCTTTTAGCTCCCATTTTCCTTAAGTTCTCCGATGTACTGATTTTCGTACATTCTGGGTGAAAATTGTTTTTACACTCACAACAGATCGCCACACTTTTGGTATTTTCAAGCACACCACCACACCTACCGCACTGTGACATCGTACCGACAATCCTCGAATAGTTTTAAAATAATAAAGTTTAAATCTCTAAACAGTTAATATTAATTAATATAGTTAGAGTTCACGAAAAGTCGAACACATGGCCGCACGGCAGGAATCAACACGAACTACACAAGCGGGCGCTCTTCGACCTTCCTCATCCACTGACTGATAACGACTGATAAGCCAAAGCCTTGTAGAATCTGATAGGAATATCGTTCTAATATCCTTGTTAGTATTACCTGATCACTTAGGCTGATCGTTATAATTATTAGATGACTAAACAAACTTTGAATGGATTAATTTTTACTTGGACTGCTTGTGTTATTTTAAGATAAACTGTAGGCCTAGTAATAATAACTATGTCTTGAGATTGTGAAAGGATATAATTAATTTTAATGGGGAAAAATCTAACCAGATTTGTTCAAACTGAGTTCTCTTCCACTTTGAATGTGGTTGGTATTTGGCATTTGAACCTACTGTGTTTACTCATAAAAGGTTTGATAAAGTTACTGGAGAGAAAGTTAGGCTTAACTTGTCTTTTTTTATTCAATGACAATCTAATTACATTTTTTAAATTGTTAAGTAGCTTGAGCAGTATGTGTCGTTCAATGGGCCTAGGATTTAAAATTACTTTGAAGGCTATGGGTCAAGGGTCATTACCAAAACTGTTCTAGTTTAGCATTTTTAATAACAGTTTATACTTTCAAATTCTGTTTATAATGAGCCAGTACCTATTACAAATGCTCTGGTACAGATCAATTCAACTTTTTGTGGAATTGTTTTACTCTCATCTTCTTGAAGCTTATTTATTTATTTAGAATTTAATTGCTTACAACAGAGCATAAGCTCCAATTACAGTAAACAATATTATTATGACTTAAACATAAGAAATATCTCACACTGGTGAATGTTCTTTCAAGATCAATAGTTTTTGAATTCTTCATTTTGTTACATGTATCACTTTCACTTAATATAAAAACATAGTTATAAAAAAATATATTAGGGGAAAAATACAAAAGTTAATGTCAAATAAATGTCAGGGGGTCAAAACAAATGGAACAGCACAAGCAAGTATATTAATCGACGACGGCGACGGCGACGACGACGACGACGGCGACGGCGACGACGACGACGACGGCGACGGCGACGACGACGACAACAACAACAACAACAACAATAATAATAATAATAACAATAATAATTCCCCCAGGGGCAGTCAGCTTTCGGCTGTTCGGGTGTCTCTTTGGCGGCCCCGGGTACCCGAGCCAAGCTGTTCTTCCAGAGCTGAGACCTTTCTTCCTTCTTTTGGGTCTTAGCTCGCAGTCTTTTCTCTTTTCTGGGCTAATCTTGCCCACCTCTTCCTTTCTTCGACCCAGTATGGGCCCCTCTCACGAGCCCTGCATGGTGTCATTTCCTCATCTTCTTTCCTCTGTCTCGTCTCCTGAAGAAAGCGCCTCCTGCCCCTTCAGGAGTCGAAGGAAAACACAAAAAACACAAAAACACAAAAGACACAAAAAAACCAACCAAAAATCACAAAACACAAAACCCCCCCAAAAAAAACAAAGGGCAATCTAGTGGAGGCTTGTAGAAAAGAGGTAGCGGGGTGGCTGTCTTTTAAAAACACGAAGGCGGCTCGGGGTCCGGGTACGCCTGGCTTGCCATGGCAAATGGCCCCGGTGCTGAGCTCATCCATACGCCTGGGTTTGAGCCCTCTCCCTTGTACTCTGGTCGGGGTGCTTGGTGGGACGCTTAGTGGGGACATGCCGCTTCTGTGAACTCCGAGCCAAAACTAGAGGAGCTGCTGAGGTCGAATTGGCCTCAGCAGGTGGCCGCTGCAAGTAAGCACCCCCGCCACGCTGAAAGCAGTGTATCAAAATTGTCGGAAGCGGTTTTAAGAACCATGGGCATATTCCTGATCCTGCGACTGTGCTAGGCGGGTGACGGGTGTCCGAGGAGGTTTGACTGACGTCTGTCGGTCTAGGGCCGTGGAAGACACTCGGAGCGATTGGCAATGCTCCCTTTGACCGTGGAATCAAAACTCAACTGGAATTAATGATTTGGTTTGTTGATGGAATGTACCGGAAAGCGCCCGGTGTACTGGTGGACCGACCGCATCGCCGAGCTGCGGCGAAACTGCCTGAGACTCAGGCGGCAAGCCCAGCGTTCCCGTGACAGACCCGAAGCGGCGGAGAGGTCGAGCCAGTACAGAGCGGCAAAACGAGAGCTGGTCAAAGCGATCAGAGAAAGCAAGGCGCGCTGCTGGAGCGCACTGCGCGAGGACGTGAACAGCGACCCCTGGGGACAGGGGTACAAGCTGGTCATGAGGAAACTCGCGCAGGGACCCGGGTACGTGCCGATGGAGGCTGAGAAAATGCGGACCATCATAGACGGACTCTTCCCGGATCACCGGGTCAGAGACGACACCCCTTTGCGGGTGATCGCCGAAGAGGTCCCTTTGTTCACGCGCCAAGAGTTGGAGAGAGCGGTCAGCTCCATGAAGAACAAGAAGGCCCCGGGCCCGGACAACGTACCGTCAGAGGTGCTGAAGCTGGTGGCGAAATGCCGCCCTCAGCTCCTGCTGGACATGTACAACGTCTGCTTGAAAGCGGGAGTGTTCGCATCCCGCTGGAAACTGGCCAAGCTCGTCCTTCTGAGCAAAAAACGGGGCCCACCGGACACTCCATCGTCGTACCGCCCTCTGTGCATGCTGGACACGGCGGGAAAACTGATGGAGAGGTTGTTGAAACCGAGAATCGGAGAGGCTGTGCGAGCGGCAGGGGACCTCTCGGCCCGACAACACGGGTTCAGAGAGGGCCACTCGACACTCAGCGCCATCTCGGAGGTCGTAGCTTCGGTGACACGAGCGGATCAGGCGTGCCTCGCGGCTCGTCCGATTGTGCTGCTGGTCACGCTTGATGTCAAGAACGCGTTCAATTCGGCACGGTGGTGCGACATTCTGGTCGCACTGGAAAGAACATTCAGGTTACCTGGGTACCTCCTCGCCATGGTGAGAGATTACCTAAGGGACCGGCGGCTGATGTACGAGACGGACCGGGGTTTCGTAACTAGGGCCGTCACCTCTGGGGCAGCCCAGGGATCGGTGCTGGGGCCGGATCTCTGGAATGTCTCGTATGACAGCTTGCTCCGCACTGAGATGCCACACGGAACGTTCCTCGTGGGATACGCCGACGACGTGGCGGCGGTCATCACCGAACGAAACGCGGAGTTGGCCCAATTGAGGCTGAATCAGGTCATGCGCCTGGTGGAAGGCTGGATGCGCGATCACGGCCTTCAGCTGGCTCTCTCCAAAACGGAGATAGTCATGCTGACGAGGAGGCGGATACCCACGATCATTCCGATGCGGGTGGGTACCGAAGTGATCGAGACGCAGAGGACGGCCAGGTACCTGGGGGTGGTGCTGGACAACAAGCTCACCTACTGGGACCACATCAGAAGCGTGTGCGACAAGGCGGCCGAAGTGACGTCCTGCCTCGGAAGACTGATGGCCAACATCGGAGGACCGAGTCAGGGGAAACGGAGGCTGTTGCTATCGACGGCACAGGCCATCATGCTCTACGGAGCGGAGATTTTGGCAGATGCGACGAAGGTGAACAAATACCGGACTCGCATGCTGGCGGTGCAGAGACGCGGCGCGCTCAGGGTCGCGTCCTCGTACCGCACGGTCTCCCAGGCGGCGGTGCTGGTCATTGCGGGAGTCATCCCATTCGACCTGCTGGCACAAGAGAAGAAGACCATCTGGGGGCATGCTCCCGAGATGGATCGGGAAGAGGCTGCCGAGCTGGCCCGTGGCCAAACAATGGCCGCCTGGCAGCGTCGATGGGACGAAGACATGACCGAAAGGTGGACATGGCGACTCATCAGGAACCTGGAGCCGTGGGTTTGCCGCGACCACGGGGAGGTGAATTTTTACCTCACCCAGTTCCTGACAGGTCATGGCTACTTCCGTCTGTACCTCCACCGAATGGGCAAGGTCGACTTGCCCAGGTGCAAGTACTGCGGACACGACGGAGACGACGTGCATCACACTTTCTTCGTGTGCCGTCGCTTTGATGAAGAACGGACTGCCCTCGCCGACTCGGTCGGCGATCATCTGACCCCGGACAACATCGTGGGGAAGATGCTGCAGGGCAGCGTCAGCTGGAACGCAGTGGCTGACTTTGTCATGTCCGTCCTGCGCCAGAAGAGGACAGACGGGTGTCTCGAGTGACCCCAGAACCGAGGACAGCAGAAGATCGGTTGAACACCGACTGAGGAGTCCCGAAAGGGACAGCAGCGCGGAGTCCTGAAAGGGACCAGAGGCCACGCATTGCGATGTCGCAATGAGCAGATGCTCGGGTCGATTGCAATGATGTGGTGACAGCACGCGTGGGGGTTTTTTTAGCAGGTATGCCCAATGAGACGTACAGACAACTGTACGCTCCTAGCCGCCTCGATCCTCGAGGCGGGGCCTCTGACCACTGATGCTGTCTGTCAGAGGTTGGAGACCCCTGCTCGTCGCTTTGCTCTCTTGGGCGAGCGGCGTAGAGGGTCCGCATTTCGGTGCGGGTAAGGGCTATTTTTAACCTCCCTTCCAGCGTGGATAAAAAAAATAATAAAAAAATAATAATAATAATAACAATAATAATAATAATAAGGAAATATGATAATAATCAAGGGCAATAATCAAGGGCTGGATAACAAGGCAGCGACCTTTGCCTTAAACTGACTGTCACTGTGATGAAAAATATCTACATCAGCATTTAATGAGATACCATAATTGTAATTACGGATCATGGTATTCAGAGTAGTATTAATCATATGATTTGTTCGATAATTCCTTATGAAAAATAAAATATTCGACCTCCTATTAAATAGAGATATGTAAATATCTATTTTCTGTAGGGTATTAATATCATCTACTTGTCCTGAAACTAACTTTTTTAAGTAAAAAACGGAAGCTAATTTTCTTCTTGAACTTAAAGTTTGAATGTTGAATAAAATACATAAATCACTGTAGCTAACTTCACACGTGTAAAAATTAAATTTTTTATAAAACAAGTATCATAGAAACTGTTTTTGAACTTTCTCAATGGCAGTATAATAAATATCATAAAACGGATTCCAAATTATTAATGCAAATTCAAGCCTAGATCTAACTAAAGACACATAAATTTGTCTTATAATTTCAAAATTTTTGAAATTTCTACAGGTTCGAACTAAAAATCCTAAAAACGAAGTAGATGTTTTTATAATATTTAAAATATGATTTTTAAACGTTAACTCAGAAACAAGAACAACACCTAAATCAGTTACACTATCAACACGTGACAGGAGCTTGTTATCTAAATAATAATTGTGAATGTAATTAGAATGTTTTTTTTGAAAAAGATATTACACAGCATTTACTAACATTCAAGCTCATTTTATTATCTTGAGACCAAAGGGAGAGTCCATCAATGCACGCCTGCAAGATCCCTGCATCCTCGGCGGTGTTCACAGGCCTATATAATTTGAGGTCGTCGGCATAGAGCAACGCTTGACATCCATGCAAATATGATTCTATATCATTAATGAAAATTATGAAAAATAAAGGTCCAAGATTTGAGCCCTGTGGGACACCGCTTTGAACAATATACTTATTCGACAAGAACCCGTTAAATGAAACATATTGTTATAGACCCACATTACAGTAATGCAAGCTGTAAATAACTCTGATAGCAAGTAATGCCGCACGGCATCGAATCGTATCGCATCGATTCGAATCAAAATTATTTGAATCGATCGACACATCAAATCGAAAAAAATTTCCTGCATCGCACACCCCTAACAATGATCCATTAGTAAAGAATAACATATTAATTTATCATTTATTAAAATAATGTTAATGATTAAATTTGCACAGAACAGAAATGTATCAATCAAAATTTTGATAGTGAAGTATTAGTACGTAATTTGCTCTTAAACGAGGCCGATCGCATTGAAGCTTTCTTCTGATTGCATTTCAATACGTCATCATTTGTTTTGAATTATCTTTAACACCATTATTTTGTTGGTGGTGACCAGATTAATCATGGATCATTTCCAAATGTTATTCATTTTTTAAGTTCTTCCCCAAAATTCATTTTTTTAAAGTTCTTCTCCAAAATATGCAACCAATCTGCCGGCTCTGACATTTTAATTGTTAAAAAGGGGATCCGAACCAAACCAAAGGCCAGACTAAAAAGCTCGAAGATTCAAATATTTGGACATCCCTAGCTGCGGTTAAATGTAACAAGCGAAGCGAAGTATCATCTGGGTGGTCACCTTGGCAATCATGTCCCCGTCGTAGTAGTAGCGCAGCGCGCGGCTGAGCTTCTCGTAGTTCATGTTGGGCTTGTTCTTGCGCATGCCCCACAGCTGCGCCACGCGCTCCGGCTCGATTAGCTTGAACTCGCCCTCGGCCCCGAGCCACTGAATGCACTCGCGGTGGTCCTTGTCCGTCAGCAAGTCCAGTAGGAACTGCCACAGCTGCACCTGCCCGTTGTTGCCTGCCACACACGATTTACAACTTGGAAAATTTTCAACTCAGTTTTTAACTTTAGAGTTTAATTTTAACGATTGTTCTTCCCGAGATACAAACACTACATGGGATCAAAGCTTAAACCCATTGGCCTACCAGTGATTTGTCACCTGGACTTGTTCCTTTCATTGCCGAGAAAAGTGTTAAAAATGTAGAATTTGACTTCATGTGTCACATAGCTACAATTTTTCGCCTACTTAAAATGTTCAAAATTCTTTTTGGAAATAAATTTCCTACACGAAATAGAAATAAATTTCCTACAAGAAAAAGTGACTTAAAAGAAGTATTTGTACTTGGTAAGTGCTTTACATACAAACAAATAATGTTATTATGTAAAAAATATTTTTAATTAAAAAAATTAAATTAAATTTTAAATTAAAAAAATTACAAAAAGTAGACTTGTATAAAAAAAGTACAACGAAATTTGTCAACCATAAAACTAGAGGTGTGCGGGTATCCGAAAAATCAGATTGGATTGGATATTCGAATCTCATCCGAGAGTTTCACAACTACCTGGTAAGACTGACTTGATATACGACTCTTTCGGATAGACTGCATAGTTTGGGTAAATTTTAAAGAAGGATCAAATTTAAACATTTGGATAGTGCTCTTAACAAAACAAGTCACTGCCGACGAAAGTACAGTGGTGTCAGAAGACATCGCGGAGCAAATACCCCCGTTGCAGCAGTCCTGCATACTCAGCGAATTTCAAGTGCATAAATAAATAATTTAAATGAAGTCTCGTATCAAGTAAAATCAATATACATTCAAAAGAAAGCGTGCAAAAATACTCTCCTAGTGGCTTTTAGGAGCAAAAGGCTATACAGAAATAACAGCCTATACTTGGCACGAAAATGCAATGTTCAAAACTTCAAAACAGCTGGCTTTTCCAATTTAATCATATAGAGAAATGACCAGCTGTTTAAGTTTGAGTAAAAAATTTCATAAACATCATCAGTAAAAATCTGTATTCATTACAATATATTTATTTGACATATTAGTTATCTGGCCTTTGAATAAGTCATATGTCTGTATCCACCATATGGCTTTGAATCAAACATCAGCTCACATGTTTTAATGTAAACAAAGCAGACGTTTTAGATCCCAATGCTACTTAAATGGCATTAATTTTATGTTATTTTTTGTTTTCTAGCAAACTTTAAGAAATTACAGTACTTTTCCTGAGTCCCTGATATTAAAACATTTAATTTGAGCCCTTTTCCCTCATCCTGTGACTTGCCTAATGCCCACAATTGCTATTCAAAAATAAATTATTCTCCATAAAATTAGTATGGAAAAATGCAGGTTTACTGCCACAGAAATTTGAAAATGAGTTATCATAGGCTACAATCCAATATATCTAAACTATATCAAGCCAAATAACATGTTTTATCAAGATATGTTGAGGAATAAGAAAGCTATCCAATTTTATTTACCTCTCATAAGGTTAACATTGGGAAAGAGAGTACACAGGTTTGCTGCCTCAGGAATTTGATGATTTGGGTATTTTAAACCATAATCAAGTAGATATTAATTGTATGAAGCCCCATGCCAGTTCTTATCACAATATTTTGAGAAATGAGCAAACTACATAACTTTTTTATTGCCCATAAGGTTAACATGGAGAATGAGTATGCAGGTTTGCTGCCATGAAAATGTAAAAATAGGGTATTTTCGGCCATAATCCAGTATATTTCAACTAGATGAAGCCACATATAAAGTTTTATCAAGATACGTTAAGAAATAAGGAAGATATAGAATTTTTTATTTCCCATAAGGATAACATGGGAAATGAGTATGCAGGTTTGCTGCCATAAAAATGGAAATATCAGGGATTTTAGACTAAAATGCATTAGATCTCATCTAAATGAGGACACAAACCAAGTTTTATTAAGATATGTTGTGAAATAAGCGAGATATAGAATTTTACTTATTTCCCATAAGGTTAACATAGGGACAACGTACTGTGTTTACCACTTTCAATAACTCGGTAACCAATGGACATAGAGCAATGATTCAAAATACTAAATTGTTTCTTTTTTTGAGCTGAATTCAATGGTGCCAAACAAAATTGGATTATTTTTATTTTTCTATGTGAAAAACCCAAAAAACCCATTTTTGGGGGGGTTTACCCCCCTTTACCCCCCCTTCCAGTGGTCTGATCGGGCTGGTTTTCGAACTCATCCGAATAATTACTACTTTACACACCTGTGCCAAATTTCATTCAGATCGGACCATTTTTGCGAGCGCTATCGTGCTTACAGACACATAGATATATATATATATATATAGATATATATATATATAGAAATTTGAACGAATGGTGTTTTTTGCTTCTGGGGGCCCTAAAACGAAAAGTTATCATGGTCTCAGGCTTAGGTCTTACCATGAGACCTACGGTAATAGCTTCTTTCCTATAGGGGAAATTCGCTAAAACAACGCTTTGAAATGTGACGATTGCGGTTAGAACAATGCGATTATAGTGTTACCTATGCATTAAGCGATGTATTTCGGTTGCTGATATTGCGACTCATGATTAGATCAAGATCGTTGTATATGATCAGAGTACTGCGCAATACCTGATGCGACAACGAACCTTTCTTAAGATAACTTGTATCATAGCATTAAATCATTTAACAAATAACAGTACATCCTTTATTAGTTCTGTCTCAATCAGTATCTGTTACCGTCAAAACATCGATTGGTAAAAGAGGGAATTGCAATCAGAGTTCACCAATGACCGACAGTGTCCAGAGTCGTCTTCAATTTCCAAAACGAAATATCCTGTAAATACCTCATAAATAGTCGTGTTGAAGTTTCATACGACTAATTTCAGTCCGTAAATGTCTTAGGCGGACTCCGGGATCACTATTGCTTCCAATGTAGGTACAATGAAATAAAGGGCCTACAATCATTTTGGGCTGGCAAAGAGTTGGTAATGAGTTGGCGTTCATTTTGTAGCCACATAATAGTAATATGTAATGTACATAATTTACAAAATATCAATATTATGTAATTATTACATATCAGAAAAATGTTAACACATCTGAACTGACATTAGACGTTACGATGATCAACACTGCCACCGAGTACGGCAGACGACGTGCGACGGTCAGCTGATTAGCTGTGTTTTTCTGCTTCCTTATATTGAGTAAAGATGCAAAATAAAACAATGAAATGATTCTATAAACTAGTATAAAAGAGTTGTATAATGTGTAGTAACACTTTATTTGTCAAAATAATTAATCAACAATACAGTTGTGATGTATTTAAAAAAAGCCTTGCATAAACACAAGATATCTCGGGGTTGCGCTTTCGGGCCTAAAATGGCGACCACGAGATATCTCGGGGTTGTTAGCCAATGGGTTAGGTTCTGATTACATTTATATCAGTAAGATCAGTACCTTTCCTGCTGGTTTCATCATGGCTACATTTTGATCTTGGTTTCATCATGGCTCTTTGTTATTTCTTAATTTTACATTAGGAGCAGTTCTTACCAGATCTGTGTCCCCAGCTGGCATTTGGGACTGGCTGGTTCCCAGAGTCCACTGCAATAGGCAGTGATTTAAACTTCTTCTCTCTATTTCTCATTATGTTTTTGTCTAAACAATTCTCCTTATCTTTTTTGTCATTTTCATCTTGGGGAAGCACATCCTCTGGATTTTGCATCACAGCTGCAAAATGTGCAAATGGACATATTAAAAAAACAAAAACAAATGATTCACAATAAATGAGACCAAGTTAAGTCTCTTGGTAACCCAACTATTATAGATGGCAATCTAACCTTAAAAAAGTAAAAAGAGTTTAACTATGTACAAACAAATCCAATTTACAATTTATAAAAATTGAATAAAAATAATTATTTTCATACGACTGTGTGTAAAGTGCCAATTCACACACTGAAAATTAGACGTAACAAAGCTGTTTACTGAGCAGTACTTTACTATAAGCCAGCTGATTACATTATGGAGAAGCGAGTGATAAAGTATATTATGCTCGCCAGATGATTACATGTACGAGCTCAAGCTCTACACGCTCAAGCTGATTAATTACACATCCAATTGGATTTGATTGAGCTTGAATTGTTTTTAACCTTAAAAGCATAAATGTCAAATTCAGCTACAGTGATTGTGGGTAGTTGATTATCTGGCATTTCTAAATTGCAATAGTAGGAAAAATGATTTGTGTATTTTGTGTGTAAAGTATATTTTCTCGCTAGAGGTAAATAGTTACTGCGCAACGCATAGTGGTTTAACAACTGGTCTAGCTGCGTGTCAAATTCAAGCAAGGAAGCCCACTTTACACGCTTAATACATAAATATCCATTTTATTTATCACAACTATAATGTAGCAGTTTAAATTTAATGTGCTGTTTCAAAGTTAAAGTCCAACTATATAAGGCATCATACTGACAACCTAGGACGCTGATGAACCAATGTGGACTATTATTACTTTAGAATACAGAATTAAATCTTAATTCAAAATGTCAAATTAGGTGATTTTATAAATTACACCAATGGTTACTTTACTTAATATTATTGAATTGAAAATCGACTACTTATTAATCCTGGTTTAGTAATGGTATTAAAAAATTGTTTGCCTCGGATATAACTTTAAAAAATTGTGTTAACACTCAGTTCTGATCAACATGGATGTTTGATTACTCAATTGTCATGTTCCAAACTTTTTCGGACTACCTAGACCCTAAGTAACTGCAAGATTTTTCTTTACAATATTAAAATGTTTACACGTTTTTTAAGAATCACTAATTAATTTTATGCAAACTATGATGGAAAGGTTTTGTCGAGTCAACTACTACCCATAAAAGCATAAAACAATAACAAAAAAACATATCCTCTCCATTATCAACGTTCTGAATGTTCTGAGCATTGGCCATGCAAAAACTATTCTGGCAGTGGCAATCAAGAGAAAGAGTAAAATAGTTTGAATACAAAACAACAAAAACATCTGTAATGGTGTCACATCTGAGACTATGTGTTACCAACTAGTAGAGGTGTGCGGATATCCGAAAACTCGGATCGGATCGGATATCCGAATCAAACCGATATATTACCGGTTACCGGCCTACCGGTAACCGGTTACCGACCAAACATCATCGACTGGAGAGAACATAAGAGAGAATCGCAACCAAACCAAATCAGAGTTGGCCATTGTCCGACATCCGACAGTGTCCTTCGAACAGTCGTCTTCAATTGCCAAAACGAAATATCCCGTAAATACCCCATAAATAAATAGTCGTGTAGATGTTTCGCACGACTATTTCAGGCCGTAAATATCTTAAGCGGCCTGTTGATACGATAAAATAAAAAGCCTACAATAATTTTGGGCTGCTTAAGAGTTGGCTAACCTGTTCATTTCATTGTTTGTCTTTTCATCTCATTTCGTTTTTGATTTGGAATGTCGTCTGCCGTCTGCCTTCTGCTCAAAGGCTGAATTAACTCAAGGACGTCTTTCTTTATATTGACAGATTACTTTATTTTTCAATTAAGCAATTACCCACCTAGAAATTGAAAGTTGAACGATCAAAAATAAGTTTTTATTTTGGTGGAATATTAATCTTCGTCGAATTAAGCCGAGTCAAAAGCCGGCCGGCCGTACTTTCTATACGTGATTAAAATGGACAATTGTAAGATAACAGTACAATGCTGAGTTGACAACCTACGCCTATGAAAATTACTAGTGAGTTTGCTTGTTGTTTGTTATTCAATTAAATTCAATTCAATTCAAAACTTTTTATTCTTAAAAAAATACAAACAAGAAATACGTGTCTCATGTGCACATGCACGTGCGAGACAAAACAAATTATTCAACTGTTAATATACAAGAGTATCATGTGGCTGAACAGATAGAAGAGGCTGTAAACAAAGTATTGCAGGTTGTAAGATATATAACAAAAAAAGTAACAAGTTAACAATAAATAAATAAATAAATAAATAAATAACATGATAAATCTATGAAAATTAACAAAGAATCAAAAGTGCAAAAAAGATCAACAAATAACAATGAACATACCAACAATTGATAAAACAGCACTAATTCACTGATTTGATTAATAATTTTACTTTATTTTTAAAGCTCCCTAAATTTATGCTATTGTTCAATATATTTATTATATCATCAGCATATTTGTTAAATATTTTAACTGAAGAATAACATAACTGATTTCTTGATATATTACGTTTATAAGGCGGAATAACAAGGGTATACGTTTGTGAAGCTCTTGTGTTTTTAATATATAATTTACTCTCATACAAGTCAAGATTTCGTACAACAAAATTAATTACTGCAAAAGTGTATAACTCTCAGACTGTAAATAAATTTAATTCCCTAAACATACTGGTAATACTCTCATACTTCTTCCTGTTACAAACGTTTCGCAGAGCAAATCTTTGTGACATTAACACAGATAAAATGGTTGTGGGATAGGTTCCACCCCAGTGAATTAGGCGATATCGTAATGTTGACTCAAACCATGCAATGTACAAAGTTTTTAGATGTTCTGACTTAATATAACTTTTAACAAAATACAGCAAATAATTAATCTTTCTTAATTTTGCATTTAAATACTCTACATGATAATTCCATTTTAATTTGTTATCAATAACTAGACCTAAATATTTAATTTTGTCACTAATTTCTATGGTTTGGCAATTGCACTTATAAACACATTTGTGGCTATGACATTTCAAAATCGGGTTACTATCTATTGCTTTATATGAAAAATTAATACATTTGGTTTTATTTACATTAACAATAAGTTTATTCACCATGCACCAATTACTAATTTTATCCAAATCCTTCTGCAGACAATCTTTAAGAACATTATGATTACGATTTTTACAAATGATAGCAGTGTCATCTGCAAATGAAAATATTTCTGAACACAAGTTCAATTTCAACAAGTCATTAACATATATTATAAACATTAATGGCCCAAGCACCCCACCTTGAGCTATTCCAAAATTCAATTTACTTTCACCAGATAACACACCATTTATTTTGACCACCTGCTTTCTGTTTAGGATAAAACTAGACAAGAAGTTAAGCAATTTACCCTTTATACCATAACATTTCAGCTTTTCAATTAAAACGTATTGATCGATAATATCAAAAGCTCTCGATAGGTCAATATAGATTCCTACTGTATAATTATCCTCTTCAATACTGTTAATAATTGATTTAATATGATGGTAGAGAGCTAAATCAGTTCCCCTTCTAGGTATGAAGCCAAATTGTTTCTCTGACAACAAACTGTTACTTAAAAAATAGTCCATGAGTTTATTTTTTACATGAGTCTCCAGAATTTTAGAAATGCAACTTAACAAAGAGATTGGGCGATAATTTGACATTTCTCTTTTATCACCAGCTTTATATACAGGAACAATAACTGCAGTTTTTAATGCATCAGGAAAAAAACCCTGACTCTAAAGATAAATATAATATGTGATGCAGAACTGGAACAAATACATCAATATTGTCTTTAATTGTTATTATATTAATATTATCTAGCCCACTTGAAAACTTGTTTTCCATGTTTCTAATAATATTGTGTACATCAACAGGAGTGATATTTATTGTATTAAGTTGACAAAATACTGTTGGCAATACAGGTTGTAAATGCAAGTATTCTCCAAAGTGACTATATTTTAAATTAAATATGAAATCACAAAAATATTCATTAAATGAATCCGCTATCAATTTTTCATTATTATATAACGGCCCCAAAGAGTCATTAATTTTAATGTTTGTAATATTATCTCTAGGTTTACTTATAATCTTCTTAACTATTTGATTAACTATTTGCCAATATTTTTTTGAATCTTTACTAACTTTAATTATTTCATCAGAGTAATAATCATATTTTGATTTTTTTATTTCACTAGTAACATTACGAGAAACTAACTTAAAGGAATTATACAATTGCAAATTGTCCTTGTCTTTTAACCACCTTTTGTACATCTTGTTTTTATTATTTACTTTCCTAATTAAATCAGTAGTTATCCAAGGGTGTCGTTTTTTGTTTTTACTATTAAAAACCATTAACCTAGTTGACCTAGTTATCTAAAACATATAGACCTTTGTTCTAATTAAATGCCCAAGCTTTAATACTGAAACCTACAACATATGAAACTTATCTTGAAATTTAGGTTAAGTTTTACTGCTCAGACTTATTATTTTGTTTTTATAGTATTATTGTAGTGAATCTAAATCTTGGTTGTCAGGCATTAATACATAAATAAAAATGTAAAGCTTTCTTAAAATATGAAGTGATTGGTGAATCAAGTTTTATATTTAATTCTTTTGTCTAATCACAGGCGTAGTCACTGATCAAATAAGGAAAAGATCAACAAATACAGAGGCTAAATAGTGAACAAATTTAGGTTGCATTGAGAAAGGAATTTTTAAGTTGTAAATCCTGAAATTGATTTAGGCGGGTGCCAGGTCAATCGTCGGCCCGGTAAATCGTCGGCCCTGAAATTCTCCATTTAATTTCATATGGGCGGGTTCAAATAAATAGTAGGGTAGCCAATGACAGACGGGGATATGTTAGAGATGAGAAAATACACTAAAAATACATGTTTTTTTCCTTTTTGTGTGGGCCGACAGATGTTCGTCAACGCGGTGTACTGATCACCGAGGGCAGGGGCGGCTCCAGGACAGTTTCTCGGGGGGGGCCAAGTATGACAAAAATTTGGTTAATGTTTTTGGTTCACCCCCTCCCAAAATACGTGTTTATTATCACCTCTGACTATAAGATATTAACACATTGTCAAAAATTGTACTTAAGGGGTCAACCATAAATTACGTATGGGCTAAAATCGGCCTTTTAAGAAACCCCTCCTCCCTTTTAATGGACTTGTAACGCTCGCGTAAACCCCCCTCAAAAGTTACGTAACACTGTACCCCCCCATAAAAAGTCAAAACTTTTTACTTTGAAGATAATTTGAATTTGTTGGAATAATTTATGAAATTAATTATTAAGGTTTGATAGGTGCTTAATGTTGCGTTGAGAAAGGGGGGATAGGGCCGACGAGTATTCGGGCCGCCGAATTATCTTGCTCCCGATTTAGGCCTAATAAGCTTATTCAATTAAGTACAATTAAATACTGCTTTAAGGGAATCAATAAATTTCTAAATTCTTAACAGATAATTAATTAGTTGTACCTTTGCATACTTTAATAATTGACATTTGGTCTGTATTGGAAACAATACATCACAACAATAAACAACTCAAGCATATCAAGGCAAACCTTACCTTACACATTAGGATAATATGGTAGTTTCTTGTAATTACCTTAGGCTTATGAGAAAACTTAAATCTGCTCACTACGCCGCGCCGTAAATATCCGAATCCGGTATTATCCGATCCGAACCTGTTGTTATCCGATCCGAAACCGATCCGAACATAAGCTATCCGATCCGATCAAAAAATTCACTATCCGCACACCTCTACCAACTAGGGTTAATATCTAAGAGTGGCCTTTTGTGTTTCGACTGTGCACAAAACAGGGGGTTACACATTTTTACTTCTGTTGATGATTCAGCAAAAACACTTCATATTAAACTTGGTATGTGGAAATGTCTTAGTTTTACATGAAGACTGTTAGTTTGATTTATGGAGGCTTTAGTTTGAAACAATCTGTAACTAGGTTAGTCTTACCAACAAACTTGCAGCGTCGCAGGAGCTCCAGGTGAGTCCAGAAGATGTCGGAAGGGTCATAGGGGACCCGAGCCTTGAAGTCCTCCAACGTGAGGTTGCACAGCTGGGCACCGGTGATCTTCCAGTCTGTCAACTTGATGCCCGTCAGGTTGAACTGTCTCACGGCCCACAGCAGCCAATGTCTCACGTGAGACACATCCCACTCCATCGGGTCTGGCAACACAAACATCACATCACTTGATTCATATGCAAATTTTTAGGAGAATCTTCCCGAAAGTAGTGGAGATTTGGCCGCTATTGGTCTATCTAATAGCAAACCCTGATGGTCTATCTCCGCGAACGAATCTCGCTGCCGACTGAGATCACGTATTTAATTGTTTCTGTGTTTAAAAATGGTGGCGCCAATTGAAAATCCAGCCAAAAGCAAATGAACTGGTAAAACACCAGTGTTTTGGGATCAAAAGTTAACTCAATGTTGAATTTAAGTCTAGTGGGTAAAATTTATTCTGAGTCTATTGAAACATCCAAAACAAGTGACATGGAAAAATCCTATCGCAGACAATAGCAAATGAACAGATAACAACAGAAAATCGGCGCTGCAACCTAGCCAGACACTAGCTTGGTGACCTAGCCTAGGTTTGGATCGTTGTGGCTTCACTGATGATTGGGTGGTGTTTGTCATATTAATAATAGATATCTATGGTGTACCTGACCTGATCCATGATGGCGCTCGGCCCCATGCAGAAGTAGCAACTTTTCATAAGTTTGTTGCCCAAAATGGACATTTTCCTTCAAAGCCCTTTATGGCTTTCTTTTTTTAAAAATTTAGGGAATTTTTAAAGAGTGATTGCAAATATTAATGAACTGAAAGAAGCAAAGCTATCAATTAATTTCTCTACTCGGCGGTATTTTGAATCGCTGTTGTAATGAAATGTGATCAGTTAGCAGCGCGACTCGGCATATATCGAGTCAAAGAGCAGCTTTGGGCCGCAGATTCAGAAGCGGAGGTGAGGTAACAGAGCGGCAAAATGTTGTTTACTTTCTAGACGATTCTTGTACATAACTAATTATTCCTGTAACTGAAAAGTTATGTGTTATATTTAATTTTCTGTCTTATTGACTTCTTTGCTATAGTGGAAGGAAGGAATGATTTCTCTTTTAAAAACACTCCAACAGTGAGGGTAACCTATCATGTTATAATGTTGGTAATCTACAAACCAATAAATTGTAGGTAGCCTAGTAAAACATATATCCAAGTTCCTACTTACGACATTAGGATAAACAGAAACGGGATAATATGATGTATTGGAATTCTCATTAAAATGGGAATATCATGGAGACTTATTACCTCAATGATACCACTTCCATGATTAGTGGTGTTCATACTACATTTAAGATAGAAGTCTTCACTATTGGTGGATGCTGTTACAACTTTTTCTGACTATGGTTAATTGATCACCATGATTAATTGTAGTGAAAGCAACATCTAGTGATGCTGGAGCAACTGGCTGCAAACACCAATAGGTGGTATTAAAACTCACCGATAACTTAAAAAATACAGCTAAATGGAATATATGTACATTACCCATTCCTTTTTTATTTACTATCTTATGAATCACCTTAGCTTGAGATGAAAAGGAGTATAGTTTGAGTGTTTGTCATATTATACTGCTAATTAATTTATGAGCTTAATTGGATAAAAAAATACAAACCGATTGTTAAAATAGTTGAGTTAAAGAGACAGTTAAATTTTCTAATACACAAATCTCTACAGCACAGATACAGCGGCTGTGGTTACCCTGTGGGATGTTGAGGCGCTGCTGGTTGGCTTTGAAGCTGTGGTCGACCACCCAGCGGATGAGGTTCTGCTCGGAGTTGGGGTCTTCCTCCTTCGTGCTGGGAGGGCTTCTTCCTCCTTCTGGCATGTCTGGGCTGAAAGCTACAACAGCATAAGTTACAATATTATTAATATATCACTCATTTGGCAAAATACAGGGTGTTGTTTTTTAAATACGACCCATTTTTGAGATTGAATAATGCACTGTAAATATGATATGAGTATTGTTTTGTTAATCTTTATATTTTATACAACCTATTATTTTAGTTTGATCACATTTAGTTTACATTATGTGTTAAAATAAAACGGCATTGGCATTTGTACAAAGTTGTGTTCTCTCCATCAAATTCCTGAACAAGTGTTGCAAGATAATTAAATTTGTAGTTTGTTTTGAGGTGCTGAATATCTTGTAAATTGTTTCCGTAAGCCTTAATTTTTATTCATCCCCTAAGAAAATTATATAGTTGAGGTCAAATCCGGGGATCTTGGGGGGAATAATTCTGCACTGATAAAATAAAGTTTTGGGATGTGTTTTAAAAATAACACCCTGTTTTACAAGAGACCAAAAGCCATTGGTGGACACATGAGAGAATTGTCCTGATGAGTCTATTTTACTTCTTTCTAACTGCTTTCTTTCAATTTACCTTTTCTGGTGAGAACAGCTAAGCTCAGAAACATTCTGGTGTAAGTCAATTTTCCAATGTTTTCAATAATTAAGCCCTTGTGTTTGCCATTGTTGAAAAATCAGCAAACAATGTGTGTTAATTTGACTTGCCATTTTAGATTTTTCAAATATGATAATTTCATTGTATTATCATTTCTTTGTTAAATTATGACTTTTTTTATTTATTTTTTTTAATTTAGAAAACTGACTTACACCAGTACAGACTAAAAAATTGACTTACACCACTATGAAGGTATGTAATGAAAAGTACTTCAAATTGCTTTCACAATATAAAACATACATATTTATTTTAACTGATAAAACCAAAAGATTGCCACAGTAAAAAGTCTATATCCTCAGTTTTCTTTATTGGTCAATAAGCTTCTACTACAAGCTGTCAATTTGGGTAGAAAAACGTTAGAGACCTCCAATTTTCACCATTCATCTACTTTTTGAAAGCTCTTTAAAATGAGGGGTCACTCAAAAGGGGTTTGCATTTGAAAATTTTGAGTTGCCCCCAAAATCCCCCATTTTTTGGGGGATTTTGCATCCTTAAAAAGGATGTAAAATCCCCCTTTTACATCCTTAAAAGGTATGAAAATCACGGTTGTTTCAGAAGGTCTTGTCATGGCTTAATGATATGCATTTTTTGTGTGCAAAATAGAATTAAAATTCATTTAGAAATACAGTAAAAATAAAAAATGCAAATACTAAAATCTTAGTTTTTTATTTTAGTAAAAAAAATTAAAATTCAGTTTTTTTTTAATGATCTGCGAGATACGAGTATTTAAATTTGTAAACAATGAATATCAACTTTAAAAAGCGACTTCAATGAATATCAACTTTTAAAATGGGCATCCAATATTGATCACTACTGATCTCAAACTAAAATTTTAAAAATTACGTATCTCACTTATTTTTCAAGTTTTGCCAGTAGTGTATTTGTCTTCTTGAAGTCAATAAAGAACTGAATACATTTTGTTATTAATTAAGTCAGCAAAACTTAATAAGTTCTCATGTTATGCAAATGAAAATTATTTGGGAAATTTTGAATTTACTAACTTCGGGCTTAAAATAAAAAATAAAAACCGTAAACTAGGCTTTAATTACTCAGAAAATCATTGACTCTCATTTAACCTACAGTATTCAAAGCGTAAGCTGACGAGATTGAATCTCGTTAAAGGCCAGATCTAGGACTTATTATTAGGGCTAATTTAATAAAAATAATTTATAGTAATTTTCTTCATACTCTGATAACTAATTAACTTTTCTTATGTGCTTATTTACTCGTGAGAATTATTCATGGTGAAACTTTTGGGGCTTCTTCTCCAACAAAGATAGTTGTATAAAAATACGTCGAAGAGGAAATTCTGTTAAAAGATTTTTCAATGACATTAACGATTCGTGATCAGTAATAAACAGACAAGTTGTTTTAACTTTTGTCACATTGTTAAAAGTTTAGAAATTGGGAGGTAAACTCTGATTGTCAGAAATTCTCTTATATATTCTCTTATTTATTACTGTTTGGTTTGTTTTTTGTTATTTGTCTAATTTACTGTATTTTGCATCTGTCAGGCAACATATGACTATTGATAAAATTATAAAAAATTTAAACAGAAATGTATGATAGATAGAAAAAATATACTTTGAGACAATGAATTTTGACACATTATTTTGTATTTTTATGAAATGTGATTATATAATTTTTATTTTTTATAAAGTCCAGATTTTGTCACTACTTTTGGAATAGAAATTCATATTTATTTTGATATTTTCTGGCATCCCTTGTTAGAGATAAACTAAACCCATGAAAGATGGCAAATCAGGACTTGAATCGACTGAAGTTAGAGAGGACTCAATTAAGGAGAAAATTGACGGAATTTATGAATATAATTGAACCTTTAATTGAAGAAGAAGAAAAGGATTCTAAAAGAATTAAAGAAATTTTTGTCAAAGCCACTGATAAAGCGGAACGACTGCTCAGAATTGACCAGAATGTGAGCGACATACTATTTTCAGTAGTTGAAGATGAAGAGGAACTAGCGAGGGAATATGACACCACAGAAGGCTACAGAGAGAGATGGGTCCCCCTCTGTCATGTAAAGGATGAGCTGTTTGTTCAAAGGGACCAGGACCAATTTGTTGATCATTCTGTGGTAAGTCGATCTTCATCTGATTCCAATAGGAGAATCTATAGACTCCCAAAACTTGAAATTGAAAAATTTGATGGAAAAATTAAAAATTGAATAAAATTTTGGGCTCAGTTTAGGAAAATTCACACAGATGATAGTCTAGATGAGGAGGATAAGTTTCAATACCTATTACAATCGACACTCAAAGGTTCACCAGCCACAGAGTTGCTTGAAAGCTTTCCCCTTCTGCTTCAAATTATAACAAAGCAATTGATCAGCTTAAAATCAGATTTGGTAGGGATGAGTGTTTAAATAAAACTATATGTAAGGGAGCTATTAAATTTAGTACTATCTCAAACTAACAAAAGATCAGTCATTTCTCTACGAAAACTGTACGATAGTCTTGAAACACAATTAAGGTCATTGGAGAGCTTGGGTGTGACGTCAGATAAGTACGCTTGCATGCTGTTTCCGCTAGTCGAGTCAGCACTCCCGAATCTGTCCTGAGGGAGTGGGAACGACTCAGAGCTAAACTGCCTGAAAAAGCTAATGGTGATCTGGACCGTACTTCGCAGCTAGATAGTTTACTTAATTTCTTAAGAAAAGAAGTAGAATGTGAAGAGAGATTGGCCTTAGCTAAGGTTAGTTTTAACAAAATTAGAAAAACAGAAGTTTCTGGACATCTTCCTACAGACATAAAACAAACACTTTCCAGAAAGAACATATTACAACGGTAGCAGATCTAATCAACATCAAACAACAACTCAGCTACAACATTTAACAACAACACAGCTGCATATTCTGTGAAGGGCACCACGCGAGTGAGATGTGTTACAGAGCGCGTAAGATGACATCGGAAGAGATTCGAAAGATTCAAGGGCTGTTGCTTCATTTGTTTGAAGAAGGGTCATGTCTCCACGAAATGTAAAGTAAGTAAAATAAGATGCATTTTGAGTAGTAGGAGACATTCCACTCTACTCTGTCCGGAGAGGAAGACAAAAACCTCCGAGCCAAAGCAAGTAAGTCCAAATAACAGTGAGGTAGAAAATGTAGTGATAGAAATGTATTATGTTGCACGAATTTACTGGATATATCTCAGCTTAGGAAGCTTGACACTCCAGGTATAAAAGATCCAATAGAAAATAAGAAATCATTTCTAGAAGATGAGACAATGCTAACACTACAACAATGCACTACTTTAAGACTACTGTCTCAAGAAACAAAAAAGGAAGATATCCTGTTCTAAGAGTTTATCCTCTTGAAACCAGCAGTGACTGTAATATGGCAAATGAACAAACACTGAAGAAAAAAACTGAAGGGATAATTAATCAGGATGCAAGTAAGAAAGAACCAAAATTTAAATCAAGAAGCGGAAGGACAATTAAAATACCTCAACGACTTAATATGTTAAGACCTGACTGAATAATAAATTGTTTGCAATTTATTTTTTCTTAAATTACAAAGGTGGGAGGATGTCAGGAATTCTCTTATATATTCTCTTAAATATTACTGTTTGGTTTGTTTTTTGTTATTTTCTAATTTACTGTATTTTGCATCTGTCAGGCAACATATGACTATTGATAAAATTATGAAAAATTTAAACAGAAATGTATGATAGATAGAAAAAATATACTTTGAGGCAATGAATTTTGACACATTATTTTGTATTTTTTTGAAATGTGATTATATAATTTTTATTTTTATAAAGTCCAGATTTTGTCACTACTTTTGGAATAGAAATTCATATTTATTTTGATACTGATGCCCTTCAAGTATCGCGCATCAATAAATTGTTAAATTATGTTGTTGTCTACATTTTAATTGTCTAATTTTAATTGTATTCAACATTTTCAAAGTACATTAAAGAATTTGCTGATTTGAAGTGTTTTAAATAATACAATTTCACAAAAGTAATAGAATGTTCAAATTTATATTGATATTTTCGATAACCGTCCTACACACCAGGTATGTTATTTATGGTCTATTTAGTGCAATGATAAAAGACTTACAAACATAAACATGCTTTACTTAGTAATTTTGCATTAACCTTAAAAATAAATGAACATAATCTATAACCTGAATGGTAGTTGCAATGTTAAAGACAAGATAATATCTTGTCTTTAAAAGTCTTTAAGGTAAGTTAAAAGTATTTATTAACATGCCGTAAATTAATTATTAATTTACGGCACTGTCATCACTATCCATCAAATAATTAAAAAGTTCTTCACGACTTGGCTTCATCATACAATGTTGTGATTCAGCAATCAGTGACGGCTGTTTAGAAACACAGTGGTGTAAGTCAGACCCACACCACTTTGATTGGCAAGGAAGTTGGACATTAGCTTAGAGCTCCAATCAGGTGCTGCTACCTGGCGGTCCCAAGTGGAACTACGTCTTGCACCACCATGTTTCTAAGTAGATTGACCATTTTGGAGTTGGTTGCCATGGATATCTCAAAATCAACAAAAATTTACTTATAACAGAACGTTTCTCAGCCCTCCCACCTCCTTTAGCAGAATTCCCACTGCTATATTATAGCAGTGGAAATTCTATCCTATACTCTTATATGAGTAATGTTATCGTGCGTGCTTGCTTGCTTGCTTTGCTTGTATGCTTGCTTGCACATTTATTTCAAAAACGGCTCCGAGGATTTCTTTCAAAGTCTGGAAATAAGTAATTTATGACTCAAAAACGTCTTTCAAGCAGATTACTTGGCCAGAGAAAATCTAATAACGTAATAAGTCGAATTTTAAAGTTGTAAAATTTTAACATTGGCCTTATGGGTTGCCGTGATAGCAACGAAAATAAACAAGGAAAGTGTAAACAAATGAAGTAATAATAACAGCTGTTTGGAATCTACAGCTATCAAGGGAAAATACAGCAGGTGGGATGAAGAGTCCATGGAGCAATAAAAAAGGTTTATATTGATACATTTTATGACATTGAAATATTTTATAGTAACTGGATGAACTGGTAAACACGAAATAACACCGAGCAAGGCTCGGTCCACCAGGTACTAAGCTTATAAACCAGACAGAAAACAATTCCCTAAAAATAGTTTTGAATACCAAAACTTTTTGAAATCTATACTTTAATTAATAATAAATATTTCCAATATACAGGCTCTTTTTTCATTTAGTGAGCTCACGATTGTATTCCTCAGAGCATCCCGTAAATGCTGCTCCCTAGTGCTTTCAAATTTCAGTCCCGTGATCGTCAGGTCACAATGGTACATGAAGCGAGTTGTCTATGGTTAGTTGAACCAAAATGGGCATTCTTAGCCTGTTCTTGACACTTTTGGTCTCTGCATATCTCATGGATTAAAAACACAATTTTGAAAAAATCCTCTTCTTTGTCTAGACATAATTGTTAAATGGAGAAAACAATTAAAATCATTATATTGTATTAAAAGTTTCAAAAACTAATGTTTTCTTTTTAAATTAAATAGTACCTGGATTTCCAGTTGCTAGAAGGTAGGAGTCTGAAGGTTTGAGGACATCTATGATGTTGATTTTCTTGGTGCCGTCATCTTCAATCTTGAGCTGCAGATTGACCTGCACGGTGCCACATCCTTGCACACATTGCTCCACCAGATTCTTGTGACCTGCCAACTATCAGTTCACACTAGTTTTAATCACGGTCAAAAATCTAACTTTGAACTTCAAATATGGAATTTGCAAACATTTTCTGAATTGAAATTCTATTGTAAAATTGAATAAGTAAGAGGTTACGAGTCTAAATACCAAATTATTAATGAAGTGGACACCTTGACCATTCTTTTACAGAAAAACAGATAAACTTGATTGGTAAAGAGAACCCCAGAATACAATAAAAAGTTCAAATATAAATATTTTCCTTTTAAAACAATTACATAAAAAACAAAAACATGAAGCAGAACTTTATAAACTAAAAGTAACAATGATAAATTTTTCAAATTATGATAATACTCATAATCAGCAAAATTGCTATTTGGTAAGCATTAGTAAGTATACCGTTCTTTTCCTGCAAAACCTCTAATATTTTTTTGATTCAGGACAAAAATACAAGTCCTGGAGCCCAAACATTTTTTGGAACATGGTCTTATCAGTCACAAAAATTCATACTGAATAAAATTCAACAGTTGATTTTACGTCAGTAATTGATTCTTTTGTTTATTTTTTTGTCAATTAGTGTTACAGAAGTCTGTGTTGTTACCCTAGAAGTTCACTACGGTAATTATTTAAATGGTAACAAATTCGGTGATGATAGGCTAAGGGTTAAAACATAGTGGAACGGCGAAACTAGAGGGTGAGCTGAGAGCTTTTTGACCCCGAGCCGAGAGGCTAGTGTGTTGACACAGGAACAGCACAGATCCCCGCTGCACTATGTTTGAGCGTGTTTAACTAATGTGTTGTTTTAAACCTTTGAGCTACGCTCTCCTCTACACTCTAGCCTCAGCGCTCTACTATGTTTTTACCAAAAGCCTTGGCATGTCTAAGTCAGCAGATGGTTGATCACCCAAGCAATTAATTGCCCAAATTAGAAGATAGGAACGTCATGAAATAAACTAGCATCATAAAATGTCATGAAAACCAATGGTAGAAAATAAATTGAAAAGGAAAGAAATTTAAAGCAAAACCCATAGTGTTTTATTCAATTCTTTACCAGGAGAAAATTAAATTTATCATCATATACATTCAAAACTATGCATCGTATTGTTAAAAAGTGTTATAGATGCTTATACAATATTAGGGATGAGTTGGTACCACTTTTTTCAAAGTCGGTACCGGCACCAGTTCTTTAATAGATTGGTTCTCAGTTCTCGGTACCGGTACCATACAACGTACTTGGTTTGTTACGTTTTATATGTTATAATGTACCTAAAAACCCAGAAGCAGTATTGTATATTACTGTTTTATAAATGTTTTAATTTTTATGTATAAGTTTCACCATGTCATAAAATACTATCTCACTTTTTATTTTAATTATTTAACCTTATGTTAACAGGTAAAAATAATATACTGTGTGAAAAAAGATCAGAATCAAAATTTAATTCCACATTAATAATTTTGCAATTCCTGTAGAAAATAACCCTATTTCAACTAATTTTGGAAATTGTACTCAAATAGTATATTAAGAGTTAAGAAATTTAAAATAAATTAAGTCTAAAGTAATTTTAGAAACAACATCAACCTCCAATAATAGTACATGGCGGCATTTGCGCACCGTGACAATGCGCCATGCAATCGATCATCTTACATGGACGGTAGTAATTCCCGCCGATTACCATGGGTACCAAAGTACCAGTAGTAACATTTTGACATAGGTTTTCCGTACCGGTTCTTTTCCAAAGAACTGGTGGTACCGAGAACCGACTTGAAGCCGGCCATACATTAGGCGACTCTGTTGCTCGTCGACAAGCAATTTGATTGCCGGCAATCAATTCACCGGCCGAAAGGGCCAAAAAGGTACCCTAGCAATCACAAAAGCAATCATAGTTTGGCAATACTAATACTAATGTTTGGCACGTACTAATAATTTTAAAAAGAGTGGATTATTTAATTTTAGAAGTCAAATTGGTAATTATGCGGCATATGGTACTACAGTAGACGCCCTCTAGTTCGGCCACCTCGGGACCGGACCACCGGCTGGACTACAAAATGGCCGGACTATCCGGATGTACTATCAAAATGTAAAATAACTATTAAATTCATTACCTATGCTTAAAAATCAACAAAACATGTTATTTTTTTATTTATTTATTTATACAATGATCACATTACACCAAGATATACAAGAGTAATACACTCACATTGGCAGGTGATTAGTCAGTTCTATATTTCATTTTAGTTATTTAAACATGTTTACAGTGCTTAATTGCCAAAAATAATATTTTGACGTCTCCATGTTGAACTGTCATATTGCGTCACTCGTAGATAGGTACGTTACCGGTACCGTACTGAGGATGAAAAAAGTGAACAGAAAAACTCATTATGTACACTAAAAACTCACTATTGTAGAAATTTATTTTATCGAATTAATTCCCACGTATTACTTGAATTATAACCTATACAAATTAAAAGAAATCTGTTATTTTCTTTTGTTATGCAAATGAAATCCCAGATCAAATTTTACTGTTCAGTCCTTCTACAGCAGGTCCTTGTTGTTCTGTCAAGGATAACGACATTGTTTATTAGTTGACGTCAAGTGTGTCCATCAATTACAAGCTTACCCGTAAACTAAACTGACATAAATCGTTTACTTCTACGGCCGGAAACTGAACATTCCAGGATAAATCCTGTCGAAGGTCATTTTCCCGTGGTGCGGCTAGTGATATGACGGATATGAGTCACCATCCTAGGACCGGCCGGACCATCCGGCGGCCGATCCAACCGAAGCCGAACTAGAGAGCGTCTACTGTATAGTAGAAATGAATATCCTTTTTTTCAAAATATAGCAAATGATGTTATGATTACAGAAATGATAGTTTTTTAACGTCGAAACCCCATGGAACAACAGAGAGAACTTATTTTTCTTAAGGGTATTGTATGTATTCAAATGAACTGGGAGGGCGAGGTGAAAAAGACTATGCAAAAAGTTATAGATTCCATCAATAGTTAACAAAGATGAAAACGAAAAAACAGGTTTTCTTATAAATAGTTTATGTGGTTACTCAAATTGTCGGGGAGGGCGAACTGAACAATCATTTTTTTTAAGATTCGATCAATATCAACAAAAAATATGGCCGGAAATACGAAGAAATATTGCTCAAAAGAAATACAGTAGTTCATAATAGTACTTAAATTGTCGAGGAGGACAAGCTAAACAACAATTGTCAGGAATTTGCAAGATTCGACCGATATAAACGTTGATATGGCCGAAAGAAAATGACTGAGACCGTAGTGCGTATGCCTGGACCTTGGATATCGCTCATGACGGTCGCTTGATGCCATACACTCGGAATCTCTAGGTCGCCCGGCAATTTGGTGGATCGCCTGGGAAAATCGGGCAATCAGACCATCGCCGGGCGACCTTGAGATCGCCGGCAATCTGATCTAAACGGCTCCATACAGTGGGCGATATTTGAGCAATGAAAGCAATCAAACTGCTGGTCACCGAGCGACCGAGTTGCCTAATGTCGGCTTAAGGTACCGACACATCCCTATACAATTATTATTTTTAGAAAAAAATTTAATAATTTAATGTTATTCTAAGGACACAGTTATACCAAGGTTGGATATGGAACAGGTTAATCATTTTCTATAAGAATATGAACACAATACGTACATACTTTACCTAACCTTTCACGTTTTGCACTTGGTAAGGAAATACAGGCATTAAGGCATCTGAATATGTTTAGCTTTTAGCTGATTAAACCCAGGTTTCCTAAAAGATGTATGAAGGTAGTCTTGAAAGTAAAGAACATTTTGCTGCCATGTTTAGCACTTTTCCCTGTTCCCCCAACATTGCAACAGTACACTGTATTTCATTCTTACTGCATCTAATGCCGCCAAGTGCATATTGACTGATTAAGAAGATATTTATCAGTTCCTCATTGTTGATCCTCATTTTGTGCCTAAACATATGCTTATACAGGGTTCTAAGAGTGGAAGTAGTTCTAATTAGTTGGGGATAGGCATATTCATGGATCAGAAACACTTGGTAGACTATCGCCTGTGATAGCACATTTTCTATGTTGCTGGTTTTGGTTGGCATGTCCAAGTCGTTCTGGAATTCACTGCTTTATTCAAGGCATGAATTTACTATGGATTAAACTTTTATGATTTCAAAACACTGTTGCCAACAGTTTATTTGTATGGTAGAACCTAGGTTACATGTTATTCTACAACACGACAACCTCTATAATGCGTCAACATTTTAAATGCCCTTGAAATTGTCATAACAATCAATGTAAATTACTATTGACTCAATGTTTAAACTATTACTCAACAGTTTTTGTCCAATCAACCTCGACAATATATCAAGGTCACCTTCCCGATTTACATCATAGCTCTGGAAACTCCATAACATAAAGTTTTATGGAACAAACCTCGATAAGACGACTCCAGACTTAATATTGCACTTATAATTTTAAAGGATAGTTCGTCTATTTTATCTTGAGCTAACGGAATCGTTTGCACATGAAGCAATTAGAATGAAGTGAAAGGCAATAGAACATCACAGTTGATCTCCAAAGTCGTACTAGTCTGACTTGTTAACATTTTCTATCAGCTGTCTATTAATATCTTGACTGTAATTTGTAAACAAACACAGTTGATGTTTATTGAAATTCATTTTTACATTGTTTATTGTCCCTGATAATTGAGAATAAACAATGTTTGGCAGCTCCAGCAACAGAGTAGGCCTTATTTAAAGATAAAATGGAAGAACCTTTAAGTATTTTCTCGCCATACATACACTAGGTTTTCAAAAATTGTTCTGAATTTATATTATTAGTTTACAATGTTTTTAAATAATATTAATTTACATTTCTTTAGGTACTTTGTATTTCCAATTATTTATCTCAAGCAATAAATACAATACATTTTCCTTTCATTTAACGGGGCTGCTATATTTTTTATCTTTTCTTTTACTTTCCCCCCCCCTATACATAGTATATGGAGAAAGTATTGTTTTCGTCAAAATTTTCGAATTTGAGTTGTTAGTGGATATATTCGTTTTAGTGCTCCCTGAATCAAAAAAGTGGTTTTCGGCGTGGTTTCTGTCTGTCTGTCTGTCTGTCTGTCTGTCTGTCTGTGTGTCTGTGTGCGTGTGTGCGCGTGCGTGCGTGCATGTGTGTGTGTGTGTGTGTGTGTGTGTGTGTGTGTGTGTGTGTGTGTGTGTGTGTGTGTGTGTGTGTGTGTGTGTGTGTAAACAAAGCTAGAGACGACACCAGTGGTCCGATTTTCATGAAATTTGGCATGTAGGTATAAAGCCGTTGTATCTCCTTTTGGCTTGTATTTTTTTTAATTTTTGATTTTTTAGGGTATTTACCCCATAAAAACCCATAAAAAATGACAAAAATCCAAATTTCTCAAAAACGGCTCTAACGATTTTGATAAAAATGTCATGGTTTTTAGTGCTTAAGATGACAAACAAAATGACACAACCCGCATGTCTGTAAAAATTTAGGTTCAGATGTTATGGGGGTTTAAGTGTTAAAAAATTCATATTTTTCAAATTTCACAAAAACTGTAACTTTTAAAGAAAATATACTTGCAACCATTAAATTTGGCTTGAAAAACCAAATAATCTAGTATTTTGAATCATTAGTCTACGTCAACTGGTTGCAAAGATAATTGATATTTTAGTTCGGCGGTAAACGCAGCACGTTGTCCAATGTTATTCTTATGGCAAATATTCTAAAACCAATATCTCCGTTATTTACTAACCGATTTTGATAAAATTTGGTATATATTTGTGTGATAATTAATTGTTAATTTGTTTTATTTCACTATATATTATGTTGTCTGGTTTTAAATTACTTGAAGGGAGAAAGTATGTGTCAGTTTCCTGATACCGTTTATTTCATTTTAGTTGATATATATTATATTGCAGTAATTTTATTTGATAATTTGGTTATTAAGATGATAGCAAGGTAATGAAAATAATTACTTTAGGCCTGCTTTTTAATACAGTAGTATTAAAATAAATTGTTTTTTAGTTTAGATATATATTTTTATTTATAAACCAATTGCTAAACTATTTATATGACAAGAAGAACTCTACAAAGTAACTAAACTGTAACTGATCTATTAGGGAGGGTTACTCTAAAATACACTTATTATAGAGGGGTTCTACAGATTCCAGTAACCAATAAGAAGACAGCCTTGACTGAAAGGCTTTTTTCCAAATCGCCTTGAGAGTCTATCAAGATTCTACTGTAAATGGCCAGATTTTCAATAGGAACCCTCCTCTTTGAAAAACGGCAATCATGGAAGTGGGGGAATGAAGCTAAACATGGGGCATGTTTTTTACTTTCTTAATATACGGTACAATATGAATATGGAATGGACAAATATCAATATGTGATCCTGAGTTTCAAACATGTCTATAACACTCCCTTACCTTTCTTAGAATTCCTTTTAAAATTTACATCTAATCCAGGATTTAAAAGTTAGTACACACCTTATAATAGTGTCCAGACTTAAAAATCTTGACATACTAAATATAATATAGTCAAGCTAAATTTTTAAAATGCTTCAGGTTCATGAGGATAATGCTTAAGATGCTAAAAAAATATAGGAAAGAAGGTAAGGACAAACCGTTGAACAAATGCTCAGAACATCAAGTAAAGAGGGATAATTAGAGTCAGGAAATATAAAGCGACCGCTAGTGTTATTACTGTCAGGGATCTGGAATATAAACATGAAGCATTAGACAAAAACAGGAAGCATTAGACATTAGATCAGACACCAACAATACAAACTGGATTAAAAAGGAACTAAATCAAACTCAAAGAATTCACAATTTAAAAAGTCAAGACTAGAACAGGAAAAGAATGAATAAAAAATGCAATATATTAAGTTACTTTTTAAAAAAAAGTAAAAAAAAATATTTCCCTGACTTAAAATGGTAATCGGCCACCCATCACCCCTATGAGCTTTCAGTAGAACCTTGTTGATCCGAACTAATCGGGGTTGAATATAGTTCAGATTACAGATATTCAGATTAACCTTATACAGCAAAATTATGCTTGACTATCACACGTGGCAAAATTTGTCTGTTAAACATGCGAGATTGTCATTTTCAGATTACTTTTGCTAATCATGTACATTTGACTTTTTATGGCAAAGTTAATAAATCCAAGCAAAAGCTATAGTCTTAAACAATGGTGTTTTCTTCGTTTCTAGAATTTTTCTTGGTCAATGTCGCTAAATATAGTCTCTTACAGATTTTGCGTTGTTTTATTTCATTCTTTCTTTTCTGTGGTTTGGATCAACAATTAAAGGATTCTACTCAAGGTTCTACTTGAGTAATTTATTGAAACAAGCAACAGAAGCTCTTTAGTATCCACACGTATACTCAAAACGGATACAATGTAGATGTAGGGTGCAGAGAATCACAAGCCTAATGTGAGAAATGGGACAATGGAGGGGATATTAATTCACCCATGCTAGTTAGTTGGTTATATTAGGTTATATTATTATATAGTGGGGAATACCACGAGTTTATTTAATTATATCCATAAAATAATACTGTATAAAATTAAAATTTTTTAGTACAGTACTAATCTAATATTTTTTGTAACTTGACAAAGTCATTACTTAAGCTTTAGCTTTAGCTTTGGGTAGATATCAATATAGTTTTTTTTCGGAAATCAAAAAGCTAAAGAATAAATTTTAAAGATATTTTTTATTTGTTATACCTTTTATGATGGATAAAAAGTTATGCCTATATATTCTTTAAGTTATTAACGCCGTTCTTAACCTAGGGGCGTAGGCACGAGGTTAGCACTCGAGGCCCCTGAGGTCAGACCTTATGTGTCTTGGGCCTCAGGGCATAAAGAACAGGCAAAAAACAACAGTTCAGCAAAAAAACACTTTCGATACAGTTCACATAGTGTGAATATAGGAGATGCCAGTTGAAGTATTATTGTTCCAAGAACCAACTTTGATTTGTGTAGAACACCCCTAAATCAGCCATTAAAAATTGCCACTATCATATTATATTTAGCGGTGTAAGTGAGAGGATGTGGCAATTTTTACAATCCCATAGGGAATGCAGTCATTGTTGGGCTAGTTAAAGGGGGATTCCACGAGTGCTGGCAGCAGGCTTAATTTAACCAAAAAAAGTCATTGAAAAACAAATTTAAATGACGTTTGGCGATAATATATTTTGATATTTCATATGGTTAAAATGTTGAAGTTGAATGTTTTCATGAGTTTTTATTAATTTCTGACGGATAAAGTTTTTATTACAGAAAAAGTTAGAGCCTGTTCTTTTGCCCTATACTTTACATGGGGCGACCAAAAACATCAGGTGAAAACATAAATTGGGCTATTTCCCTTTTTAATTTAATTTAAGTTCAATATCTTGTCTTTTTTGGTTAACTTAAATATTTGATAAAGGTGAGTTTACTTTGATAACAGTGGTGTATGGGTGGAAAAATAGTCAAATACACTTAAAACTGCTCGGGGAAAAAAAAGTGAATGAAAATAAATATGCATGGTGTTGCCAATTTTTATTAGTACATCAGTGCCAATGAATATGTATGAAATAGCTAAGTTTATTAGCAGTCGGGGTGAGGGCGACCAACCAATTCATAAAAAAGATAAAAAGAATTTAGCAAATTTACTGTGAATCACAGGATTTATTCTTAGCACTAATTCAATGATTAAAAATTTTCTGTGAGGGCTTTCATTCTGGAAAAAATATTAAGATCAAGGATACTTCATTGAGTCATTAAAATAGGAAGATTAATTAATTCTATTATTCTATTTATGTACAACGGAATTGTTTGGCAACAAGGAAAAATGAACGCCTTTCTTCCTCACATCACCCACAATGCTTCTAATATTAAAACAACATTCTTTCAAAGGAATCCCGCAGAACCTCCAAATTTATACATGTTTATAACAGCTTAAACTTTATAACATTATGAGCACGATTTTGCAAATATTCGGTGAACAATTTAGCAAATGTAGATTTGCTTATCATTGCTAAACTGTTCTTTTTCCTTGTTACCAGAGTTTTAATTATTTGAGATTGATCAAAATTTGCATTCAACAATAACACAAGAGCAAAAATACTATTTATAATAATAGTACTTTTGCAAGTGATGCAATAGACTCCCAATATCCAAGGTTTTGGGACCCAGAATGCCAAGAAACTAGGGCTGGTCTTTAACAAATACACAGTACACTCCTTATTATACGGACTCATTTAATGGGACATCAATTGAACTGGACTACAAGCCATGGAAGTGACATCTTTTTAACCAGAAGATTTTTAACAACACACTGACTTAACGGGACAAGATCGACAGGAAATGGTCAGTACTGGATCGACGATCCTTGTGGGAACGATTAAGACAGCATAATCTCGAGTCTAAATCAGAGTATTGGATTAAAAAGTTTATATTAGATTTACAATTTAATGAGTTTATGGAACATCAGTTTGACTGGCAAACCCGTTATCCAGAGGAGTCTTGTTCCCTTGGTGTCCCAATAAGAGAGAGTTTACTGTATGTGAAGAATGAGTGAAGGGTGCTGGCAAGAGGTGGGGGGGGGGGGGGGGGAAAGAAGACATTTACACAACCAATGTTTCATTCCTATTGTTACTATCATTGTAATTTTGGGGGCATGACTCAATGATTAAAAATTTACCATTTTAATGCTTTTCTAGATATCCTGAAATTGAAGCCTATATTTACCTGACAGAACACTGATTCAATGAATCTAGTATCTTCCTTCTGAACAAAATCTTGAGTTATAACTTCCTACATAAAACTATTACTAAGGGTCAATGAATCTAATATCTTTCTTCTGAACAAAACCTGGGTTACAAACTTCCATCTATCTTCAAAATTCCAACGTAAAAATATTATTAGGAGTGGAGCTTACGTTTTAGTGGGTGATTAGGTACCAGCAGAGCTGGTGAAAAGTCTTAACACGTTCGCGGTGGCATGGGAGCAATCGCTCCCATGGAGAACCCTGATGCCCTCCTGGTGGGAGCAATCACTCCCAAACTGCAAAGTGTTACAATAAGATTTTTTTTAACCAGGATCTGAGCTTGAAATCTGAAACTTTAACAGCGCTGCTCAATAGTATATTGTATTCTGTGCAGTGGACAGTGCTGCTGCCACAATAGGTGTGACAGTTACAGTAACTAAAAGTCAGAGCACCAGGATGGTGTCCAGGAGCACAGAAAATTGTGCCGCCGCAAACGTGTAAATATTATTTCAAGGAGAGGCATTTTTGAATATGCTGGATCTGTTAAGCACATCATTAAGCCCCACCAAAGCTTATGTATTTTATACATGAGAAGTTTAGACATATTTTTTCTTATATTTAATCAAATACTTAGAAAGGCTTTAAAAAAAATTCAACTATATTATTTGTGGGTAGACAACATTAAAATCGATTTTCGTACAAATGAAAGTAAAAAATTCCAATCTAAACAATTAGGCTAAGTAATTTCAACTTGTTTCCAAACTTCTACGACCTATTTGGACAATATTTTCACCAATTTGGGACACCTTGGAAGCTTTCTAACATTTCATCTGAGGACTTGAATGATGAGTGATGCCTGGTTTTCAAAACACTGCTTCTCAGAAAAAAATATTTATCACTTTCTTTCCGAGTAGAATACTGGAGATATAAGGACTGGAGTTGAGGTTTAGGACATAATTCTCAGCAATAATTCAAACTTAAATGGCAGGTACAAGCTCTTTATTGGGAAATCAGGGAAGCTATATTCAGCTTTTTCTTTCCCAAGTTATGTTTTCATTTCTTCCAGATGGAAGTCCAGAGACAGGTTTATTTAGCCTATTTTCATATTATTGGCCTTGATCACTTACAGCCTGGTTTTTGATGAGATTCATAAGAGGCACTTAGAAGTTTTTAACCCTGCAGTGGTGACGTGACTTTTGCGGCTTCAACTGGTGACGTTGGTCTGTGAGACCAACTTTTATATATTTATTTTTTACACAAACTAAATATTGGAACTTGTTTTTGATAAAAATTGTGTAATGACGTTATAGTATTGGGAAGATTTGTATAGGGTTATTATAAAGGAAACTTGTTTTGAAGTGAAGAAAAAAAATTACATTACATGTTTTTACATGTTTTTACATGTATTACATGTTTTTTTTCAAAACTTGACACAGAAAAAAATTCAGCAATATGAAACTAAAAATGAAAACTTAATATTTATAAAGTTTTTTGAAATTATTAAGGATTAATCTTTTAATTAAATTACAGAAATGAAAAATCTATGCAATTGTTTTTTGAAAAACGTCTTTTAAAAATTGACAAAAAAGGGTTATATTAGTGAATATGCGAAGTTCCTATTTTGGTAACGTCGGTCTGAGGGACCATATATTAATTTTGGTGACGTCAGTCTGAGGAACCATATATCAAATGTTCGTAAAATTAGTAAGATGATAATTTCATACAATAAAAAATGTTTTTTAAAACTTAATCCATAGTATATCAATGAAATTAGGTGTAATTGCTCTAAAAGATAAATCAAACTTATAAAAACCTAGAACACGAGTATGGTGACGTCGGTGCACCACACCGAAAATCACAATATTCAAAACGTGTATGGTGACGTCGGTGACACCAGACCACTCACACTTTAGGTGACGGCGCTGCAGTGGAACGTTGAACACAGCTGCGCACTACCACCTAACCTTAAAATTACGCCCCGGCAGGCGTAAAAATACTGAAGGGTGCGTGTTACATAACTCAAGCGGCAGCGAACACAACCTATCGGTAAACTCGTGAACTGCGACTGAAAATCGGATCGGTCTGAGAGACCGTGCGTCACCACTGCAGGCTTAAGATTCAGAAGAGGATCATCATACTTTTCTCAGGCTAAGAACAAAGGAAGTCCTGTAGACAACTTGTTCTTAGAGAGTTTAAAATACTTTTACTACCATCTTTGATTATTCTTCAGTTTCTTTTATTTGTCAAATCCAAAATTCATAGAGTCTTGAAAATAACCATAATCATCAATATAATGCATTATTTCAATATCCCATCCATACGTCAACCTTTCTTGAAAATCCATCATCTAACTCAAAATATCTGCCCCATTTTTATTAAAACGGGCCCAACTTGAAAATTTAAAAAAAACCAAAGAGAGTTTTTCAAAATAAACTAACTTTCCGATCCCCATACATTTAGTTGTTCATGATTTTTTCCTCAGTTGTGACATACTTATTCCAAAACAGGTAGTTGTTCTTGGTTTATTTCTCAGCCATGGTAGACTTATTCTTTTATCATCATATATTTAATTTCATAAGGAGATTCTTTGCGTCAAAATTGTGGGCGTCTGGCAAGTCGTAGAAAGATGGGAGAGGGCTCAAACTAAAGGTCTCTATTCTGGGATGGCAGGAAAAATAATCAAATTGCTTGAAATTCCCCAGACAACGAGAAACAGCGTAAAATATCTGCCATTTAAAAAGCATTGGGATCTAAAAACGTCTGCTTTGTTTACATAAAACATGTGATGCTGATACTTGATTGAAAACGATGTGGTAGGCTAGATATCAATATAAGGTAGATTGATATTGCTATGAAGGTATTTTGTACTATAATAAAGGATCGTTTGAATTTTCCCTCATAAGGGGCTTTAAGCCCCTTCAAGCCACTAGTATTTTTAAATATTGTGAAATTGTACGCCTAGGCAATATCTGCATGCAAGACCTTATCAAGATGACATAAATGACCAACAACTAAAAAAATATTGTTTTACCTTAACTTCTATGCATTTTAAAAGTAATATTACTTTTAGATATCCTGACGTCTATCAGTCACAAAGCTATTTACGAGAGCAAACCATGATGAATTTTTTATAACCTAATAAGTCTATCGTTTTAGTCAATAGAAATTTGCAAAGTTTAAACATTTTAAATTTTGTATTCTTGGGAACATATGATGACGGGTTATGATTTAACAACAGTAAGAGGTCCATTAGATAATTCCACAAGGCTAATGTAAGAGTCAAACATATCACTACATCTAGCACACATTTGAACAAAATTATCAGTAAAAACTGAGAGCTTGTGTTCCCCATCAAAAGACAGAACAAGAGGGTTTTTCATGAAGAGAGGTGGAAAATAATCCAAACCTTGGATAATCGAGAGTGTATTGTAAAACCCAGTCATGAACAGTTTTTTATACAACAATGTTTAAAAGCAACAAATGATCATGCAAAAACATGCAAAGGCAATTGAAGCATGCAAAGGAAAATCAGAGGGTTCATGCAAAATCATGCAAAGTAAAACTAAAAAGTTATGAAAAAACAGTTATATTGACCACAAGCATGCAGCATACTGAAACAAAAGCAGGTTTATTTTAGGTGAACAACCTAAAACAAATAGCAAGGTAAAAATGAAGGTTAAGGTGGTGCAATGAGCTCTGAACTCTACAGAAAACAACTTCCACGAAACAACTCCTCCCCCCATACAGGCTTCTGCCCACTGCTTATGTTTTGTTTTACTAAGTTTACTATTTGTAAATTTTAGGACCGCCAATTGCACAACTTCACTTGGTCAACGTTAAAGTTTACAGAAAAATATTATTAATTTCTGATTCTGTTTGTTATCTCAACAAAATTAATATTATAATTTGACTGAATGGACAGATACGTAAATGCTAATAGTCGAAAATTGAAACTAAATATATTCTTAGGCAATTAATGGTATTTTCATGTTTATTTATAACATTTGGCATATCCATTTTTTTATAAAAATATTACAACACAAACATTGCGCTTTGTATCCTCATACATAGAGAAATTTTGGCGAAGTATACAATTTTGAAAAATTAGCAACAATTATTGGTTTGATATTATTTAAAAGGATTTAGTATGTTCATTAATTTAAAAGTAGGTTTTAAACTATACTTGTAATATCAGAAATCGGTTACCTTACAAGTATGAAAAGATCACCCAAAGGAAGCAAACCAATTTGATAGGAGAAATTTATGAAACATTATTATTAATTGTATTTTAAAGACTCATCTAAAACATTGAGCATATTTTATTTTTACTTTTCACAATCTACTCCTCAACTACAATTGATACTCTCTTAGTTGGCTAAATACTGGACTCGACTTAAATTCAAGAACCATTATCTGCCCGTAACTATTTTGCCAATAACTATTTTGCCACAAATTAAAAAATTATAAAAAATATCACCATGACCAAAACCTCATTGCACCACCTTGGTAGGCATTTTGTAATGTAATATCAACAAGAAAAGCATGATAGCATATAAGAATCCCAAATTGATTTAGAAGCAAAATCAATAGTTGAAGAACACAAACCGAAGAGAAATCATTGCAAATATTGGAAGAACATATTTCCTCAAAATTTGCAATGTGGGAAAATTCTTGCAAATCATTTTCCAAAACAATGTGCAATTGCTCAGTATCTTTAAATATTTGCATCCCAAATAAAGAAATCTGAAATAAAAAATTTAAATATTGCAAATGACGATTGTTATACAAATATTGGTCAGTGAATAAATATCGCAGCTTGGGGAAATTCTCTCAAATTATTTTCCTAAACCTTCTTAATTAGTAAAAAATTGGAACGATATAAAATCCAAAAAACTTAATCTGAATAACAAAATTATGACATTTTGAGAAATAATAATGTTGTTGAGTAAAGGAAATTATTTGATAGAAACAAATTATGATTTCAGCATGTTAACTATACAATAGACAATAGCTGACTATACATGTCAGCTATACAATAACCTAATGAAGCACCAAGATGTATAATACATTAGAATTTAATTTTTCCTCAGCACTATAACCCCATAAGTTGGAATAATTAAACAACATTTTTAGTTTTGATTGCTATGTTTAGTCTGCAAAACACTTTAACCCTCGAGCGGGCGTATGCAGGGTTTCCCCCGCACGTTATTTTTTACTATAATAAACTGGCATAATGTGTGTCAGCAGTCGTGTCCGGCTCCATACCTCACAAACCTCAATCCAGGAATTCCCTAAAGCTATTTAGACCTCCACACACCCCCTTGGTAACTTTTTTTTTTGCAATTCAGAGACGCCGTGTCAGTTTGCGGAGTGCCCTCTACCGTAACACAGACAGTGATACCTATTGTATACTAGAAATGACTTACTATGTTCAATTGAATTATTACACCCACTATGTTGAACAGTTAATTATATCAACGATGAAATGTGATTCCTAATGAAGTTTGTCAACATTTAAATACAATATTTCATTATTAAACAAGTAAAATGGGTTAAATTTGTGCGATTTAGTGTTGAAAACTCCGCATGGCCCGCTGCCGTTTTACCAGTGAAGCACCTGCTCGAGGGTTAAAACCTGTAACAGCTTGTGAGAAAGCAAACTACGCTTATAGCCAAGGTTTTTTTGTGTTAATATTTAAATTCAAATTCATAATTGCACATAACGTTCAATATTACATATGTAATAAAACAGGTGCATTGTCTAATAATATTTTCAGTACAGATAAAATTGCACATGATCAATTTACATATAAATCAACAAAGAAACAAAAGTCAAAAGTAAACTAAAACCTAAACTAAAACCACTAATAAAGATTTTCATTGAAAAATTTGTCCATGCTGTAGTACAACTTGATGAGCAAGAGGGACTTGATTGCTTTGTGAATTTAATTTCAGACAGTTCCTTAAAATTTTGTGGGATTTGATGGTAAATTTTGAGACCCATATGTAAAGGAATATCTTCAAATTTTGAGAAACGGTGAGTTGGATATTGAAACAAATGGTTATTCCTTGTATTGTATTTATGTTTAAATGTGTAGTTAATAAAAATTTGTGGATGTTGATGAACAAAATTTGCTATTTCTAAAATGCAGAGACATGGCAGTGGGAGAATATTAATAATGCAGTATTTTAGAATTGATTTGACATACACATACTAAGCAGACAACCAGGGAAACGTTGTTAGCTATTGTACATCAGGCATACCTAAAAGAACTCAGTTTTTTACTTAAAAGAAGAGTGGTGTGATGATTCGATTTAAGATTGCAGTCATTATGAATTCCAGAATTTTTCCCAATTTAGTTCAACTTATGTTGTTTGTTAGTCTATGAACGGTGTTGTTGACGAAAAATTGAATAATATGGCTTTTATCTCCATTTGGCAAAAGGCCATTACACAAACAGAATAATAACAGAATAATATTACTTCATTCTGTTATGTCTCCATGGTTTTACTATTATGATACACTGTTTGTCTGTTAGTAGTTAGTTGCTATCACTAAAATTTTAATCCTATTCAAAAACCAAATAGTATTTTAATTTTTTTGTTAACAGCAAGTAACTGAAATCAAGCCCTAAGCTTAATTCTGTTGTTTTAACAGGTTAACAAACACATTCACTTAATAGTTCACTCAATAATTTTCTAAGTTGCTTTTGTAAAAAAGCTTATCCTATTCCTAGAGCACAACCAAATGCTAACAGATAACTATTATAGATTCTGAAAGAAGAGGTTTATAGCTGATACAATATTTACAATATTAACTTCAGTAAACAAGAAAGTGTATGGTGTATAATCTATGTTGTGTCTAGTCTAGCTTGAAGTTTAATTTTTACAGAGGTGTTCGACTGGCAACAAAACTGTGAAATTTTAAAATAGCGTATTAAATAACTCGCTTCGCTCGCTGGGGGCTCTGTCCCCAAGCCCCCGTTTGTGTTCTCCCGCAGTTGAACAATACTACGCCCCCAGACCTCCCATTATGAGTCCCTAAGAAGGGGGTTTTGATTTTGAAAAGACACAAGACCAAATTAATTTAATTTTTTTGGCTGAAATTCCTACCTCAAGATATCTTAACATTGTAAAAACCACCAGTGCAATTGTAAACTCATAGCAAGTTGAGATTTAGAGTACTTTTACATGGAGTTGAAATGGGGTAAAGTTGGCGAGTAGCCTTTGATGAACCTCATGACCTGTGATAACGCCGGGCCAGGTGTGAGACAAAATTGTTGTTTTAAAATAGTATTGCCAAACTTTTGAATAGTTCCTGATTTTTCTTTTATTGGCGGGATTAGGGGTCGAAAGCGTTTAGAAATGACAAATAACTTAGGGTTATTCATGGGAGGTGACAATAACAAATCCCTTCTGAAAAACTGGGCCTCTCAATCAAATAATAATTTTTTTTTAACAAGAGAAAATTTCAAAATATAAAGGTTTAACTTAAGCGGGGGTAAAATCGGCGAATGACCTCTGATAAGCCTGAGGGGTAAAAATCCCTCGGGTGAGGAGGGTTTGGATATAAAAGTCACAAGGGAAAGTTAATAAAACTATGTAAGAATTCTCGGCACAAGGTATGTTGGTGTTCGGGAGGATGTTTGGTGGTGGGGGTTGTTGGTTGTGGAAGGTTAATTATTTAAACGAGGAGAGGTTCCGGGGGCCAGGGGGTTAGGCAAAAGTATTTCTTTAGAAATAACAATGTCAAACATTTGAAAACAGTATAAGTTGCTTCATTTTTTGGTTGTATGTAGTGGTTGAAAGGGGTGAGAAATGGCCAAAGACTCCGTTAAACATGGGCGGTGACACCGAGTAATCCCAAGTCAAAACTTGGGTCTCTCATTTAAAGAATATATTAGAAAAAACCACGAGGAAAATTCAAATTTAATGAAAGTTAAACTTTAGGAGGGGTTGAAACAAAATAAATTGGTGAATGACCTTTGATAGAGGCCTAAACCTGAGCAGTAAAACTGACTCTCTCCATGTCAAAACTTTGAACCAAAATAAAAAAATAAACCCACAATAAAGAAAAACCAAAGAACAAAGTGGAAATTTGCAAACAAATTTATTTCAGGGCCCATTTTAGGGGTGAAGGTGGTGAGATAGGGCAAAATATCCGAAAATAAGAACCAAAATTGTAGGAAAACTAATTTAAAAACAGTATTGATCTTTGTTTTTCGATAGGACCACTAGTTTGGCGGTGGGGGCTGTTGGTTGTGGAAGGTTAATTATTTGAAGGGGAAGAGGGTCGGGGGCCAGGGGGTTAGGCAAAAGTATTTTTATAGGAATAACAATGCCAAACATTTGAAAATAGTTTAATTTGCTTCATTTATTGGTTGTATGTAGGGGTTGAAAGGGGTGAGAAATGGCCAATGATTTCACTTAAACGTGGGCGGGGACACTGAGTAATACCAAGTTAAAACTTGGGTCTATCATTTAAGAATGTATTAGAAAAAACCACGAGGAAAGTTCAAATTTGATGAAAGTTCAACTTTAGGACTCTTTTAGGGGTTGAAACAGAATAAATTGGCGAATGAACTTTGATGGGGCCTAAACCTGAAAGGTAAAACTGACTCTCGTCATGTCAAAATTTTCAATCAAGATTATTGATCTTTGTTTTTCGATAGGATAACTAGTTAAGTCTTATTTTATTACAGCTCAGCCATTTATTGGTTAGAGAAGTGAATGTTACTGTGGACTATTCCTTATTTAATGCCATTTTCAGTAACCCTGGTGGTTTAAATTATTTTGGATTTCCAGGCGGAAACAGAATACAAAAAGAAATTACTATGTTAATTCTAAGCAATGTTTGTTCGGCAGTGACTCCTAACAAGAGCCTGTCTGGTCTCCAAACATAACACCCTTTGAGTTTTGTACATTGAGTTACCAGAAGAGCAAGGTTTTTGCTTCGATAACCACCTTTGTAGAAAACATGGCATTAAATAAAGAGTCGTTCTCTACTATATTCGCTTAAAAAATAACTGAGTAATACAAAAATCAAAGATCGGTTTTTTGTTTAATGTTTTGATATAGATTTTGTTCAGGCATTTGCCATCACTAATTAGTGAAAACTAAACAGATTGGAAGATTTTTTTGACCACCCTTCATTATATCAATAGGGCATTAATAGAGAGAGTTTGTTACTCTTTTCCTGATAACAAACATGATAGTTGTTATTGGTACTGAAACACTGCACACGGAATGAAGGCAATATTTAAAAATGTGTTAAAAAATGTTTAAGTTTAAATAATACAAATATTTTGTTTCAACAGGTGTTCTAATATTAAAATTCTATATAGAAAAAAATTGGAGAAATTTCAATTCGACAAAAACGTACTGCATTTTCACGATACCGTAGAATAGAACTATATCTAAGCGCGGTAAAACTGAACCAGAGAACCACACGACCAGATAATAACCTGCTAATTCTCTTATCTGATTTGGGTACGTACTGCATTAGCGCCAGTATGAAGTGAAAACAGTGAGAACCTAAAAGTAAAATCATTGTTTTAAATGCAATTAGCGCATGAAAGAATCATACAATTGAAGTATTTTCAGGCTTAAAACATCAACTTTGCTTGTAAAGAATATTTATTTATAAAAGTTATTTATTATTATTTTTACCGATAAGAAACACATTAGCAGTTATGAAAACTGCATTAAACAGCAACTTAAAAGAACATGTCAGGCGGGTTTAACAAGACTAATTTCAAAGATTTTTTAGCTTTAGATGCATTTTTATATTAAGAACTAATTATATTATTGGTGATTTGTAACATATACGGTGTACAGACGATGTAAAGCAAATTTCAGCCCTCTACGTTTAATATCAAGCCAACTGGAGCTGGAAAACCAAAGGAAAATCTTCGAAAATTGAAATTTCTAGAGCAATCTAAGGGTGAAGGAGACGAGATTTTTTTTGGGCAAAAAGTCATAGGACCAAAGTTGTAGATCGTGAAAAATCCGTGACACATAGAGCAGTCTGTTTTTCGATAGGACCATCCGTTCGGCCGATAGAGTTCAAAATAACAGTTGTTTGAAAAAGGCTTAGTTTAACGAATTTTAAATAATTTTTTTGAGGGAGTTAAAATTTAAAATTGTGGATTTTGATATTTTTCCCCGTGGTTTGAAGCAATGAGGACTATGCGTGCCAAATTTCAGGTTCCTAGCTCATCTGGAAGTAGAAAAGAATTTGTATCCTTAATCAGTTACACAAGCTGTTCCATAATCAGTTACACAAGCTGTTGTATATATGTTGGATATATATGTTGCATGCTAAAAACCCTTACAGGGACAGCTGATTCCATGTAAGAAAAAGGCCCCCTTGTTGGTCTTTCCCCTAAAGCAGTGGGTTGAAAAGTGACAAAACTTTGAATAAACCCATTACAAATCCTCAGCAAAATATATCATTGTAATGGTAGGGTATTTAGTGGGGGGTAGTTAGAGGGTAACTTTAGGGGGGGTTTTAGCGGAGGGGGTGGGGTTAATTTTTTATTGTGAAAGGAGGTTGGTGGAGTCAGGGGGTGAGGGGTGAGGCAAAAGAATTTGTTTGAAAACAACATTGCTTTAATTTGAAGAATGCTTATCTATATTATTAATTCTGTAAGCGATTTTTTTAAATGAAAATTGTGAGAGTTTGACAGCTCGCAGGATGATGGGAGATGACCCAAATGAAAGGTCTCGGTCCAGGAGGTCGGGAAAAATAGCAGATTATGTCCAAATATTCCAGAATATGAGAAATAACAAAAAATTCTTCTATTTAAAATGCATTGGGATTGAAAAGGGTCTGCTTTGTTTACATTAAACATGTGGTGCTAATGCTTGATTCAAAGCCATATGGTAGATGTTGACATGTGAGATTTTTTTCAAAATGCAGCTAACTATGCACGTTCAATGTATTATAACAAAAAATATTTTAAATTTAAGCTTTTCTGATTTTATAATAATCAAGGGTTTGAGTTTTTTCATAATTTAAAATTATACAAAGTTAAGTACGTTTGTTTAGTTTATGTTATAACGATGCAGATTTAATACCAAATAATATACGTAATATACAAGGGTGTCTGTAAAGTCCGCCACCAAACTCCATAAATTGATTTATTGGGTCAAAATAAGCAAAAAAGTTCCTGTGAAGGTATGTCCTAAAATGCATATTTACCCAGATATACGCCATTTTGTATTTTTTACAAAATATTTTTTATCTCCAAAGTTTGCGAATCGATTTTTTTGAAACTTAGTATGTACCTATAACTAGTCAAGGTTAGTTTATGAAAAGATAATTAGAATGATCGAATGGTAAATTTCAAAATGGCGGCCGCTTAAAATTTTTAATTTGAAATACCAGAAAAACGTTACGTAGTACAAAAAAATATGAAGAATTAAAATTTGTAGAAAATTTAACTTCCAGTCTAATGACACCAGAATTATGAAAATCGGTCAATAAATAACTGAGTTATGGTCAAATTTATCTACTGAGGCAGCGTAATTGGCCTATGTCAGCGTAAATTGGAAGGAGAATGGCCCATTGTCATTGAGTCATGCGCTGACATAGGTCAATTACGCTGCCTCAGTAGATAAATTTGACCATAACTTAGTTATTTATTAACCGATTTTCATAATTCTGGTGTCAATAGACAGGAAATTAACTTTTCTAAAAATTTTAATTCTTCATATTTTTTTGTACTACGTAACGTTTTTCCGATATTTCAAATTTTTCCGGTTTCAAACGGCCGCCATTTTGAAATTTACAATTCGATCATGCTGATTATTTTTTCATAAACTAACCTTGACTAGTTATAGGTACATACCAAGTTTCAAAAAAATCAATTCACAAACTTCGGAGATAAAAAATATTTTGTGAAAAATACAAAATGGCGTATATCTGGGTAAATATGCCTATTTTAGGACATACCTTCACAGGAACTTTTTTTGCTTATTTTGACCCAATAAACAAAGTTATGGCGCTTGGTGACATACTTTACAGACACCCTGTATATAATTACGTAAGGGAAATTTTTGCGCAAAAATTGTGGGCATTTGGAAGGTCGCAGGATGATGCAAGGGGGCTGAAATTGAAGGTCTCCATCCCAGGGACTCGGGGAAAATAATGAAATTGCTTTAAGCTTACTATAAAATGAGAAATAACGTAAAATAGCTTTCATTTAAAAACCATTGGGATGTCAAAAGGTCTGCTTTGTTTACTTAAAACCAAATGCTAGATATAATCATAATTTTGTGGATCCAAAAGCCTATTTTCTAAGAAGGTAGTTTGTACTATAGTAAAGAAGAATTATGGTTAGGGGCTATTAGCCCCTTCAAGCCTCTAGTTTTAGCGAATTTCCCCTATAGGGAAGAAGCTATTACCGTAGGTCTCATGGTAAGACCTAAGCTCGGGACCACTATAATTTTTCGTTTTGGGGCCCCCAGAAGCAAAAAACACTATTCGTTTGAATTTATATATATATATATATATCTATGTGTCTGTTAGCACGATAGCGGCCGCAGAAATGGTCCGATCTTCATGAAATTTGGTACGGACATGTAAAGTGGTAATCAATTGGACGAGTTCGTGAACCAGCCCAATCGGACCACCGGAAGGGGGGGTAAAGGGGGATAAACCCCCCCAAAAATGGGTTTTTAGAGTTTTTTACATAGAAAAATAAAATTTATCCAATTTTTGTGGGCACCATTGAATTCAGCTCAAAAAAACAAACAATTTAGTATTTTGAAACACTGCTCTATGTCCATTGGTTACCGAGATATTGAAAGTGGTAAACACAGTACGTTGTCTCAATGTTAACCTTATGGGAAATAACTAAAATTCTATATCTCGCTTATTTCTCAACATATCTCAATAAAACTTGGTAAATAGCTTCTTCTAGTTCAGATCTACTAAATATTGAATTAAAACCACCCAGTTTTAATATACCTGTAGCAGCACACCTGCATACTCATTCCCCATGTTATTCTTATGGAGCTTACAAAAACATGTCAAATCTCGCTATGTAGGATTGAAATATGTTGTTTTGCATTTGAAATTCGCTGAGTATGCAGGTCTGCTGCAACGGGGGGTATATATATATATATATCATATATATATATATATATTTAAAGAGAGAAAGAAATTCCTTAAGTACCCTTTTTTTAACATTTTATTATACACAACGCGTTTCGGAAATTATTCCATTTTCAAGTGTGTAAAATGTAACCTTAAAATTAAATACATATATAAAATAAATATACAAAGATCATATGTTTAAAATTCAAAAAAGTATAAATTAAAATTAAATTGTATAGATATGTAGAAATTTGTCGTTATATATATATTTGTCCTTATTTCTTATTTATGTCCATGATTTTGTCGAAGATTGGATTTTGTCTGTCAATTTGCATTATATACAAATTGGTTCTGGCATTACAAATTGGTTGGCATTATATATTGTTTGGTTCTGTTTTTTTTATGTCTGTAAATATGAAATTCTTCGTATACATTCATTTTTTCTCCTTTTTTCATTATATTTAAAACGTCCATATTTTCATTAATAGTTTTGTATTCATGATCTGTGTCAAGGATGTGTTCTGCAAATGATGATTTTTGTGTGGTTAAATTACATGATTTTATTGCTTGTATATGTTCTTTGTATCTGCAATTGAAGCTACGTCCTGTTTGTCCAATGTATATTTTAGGGCATTGGTGACATTTTAATTTATAGATACCACTTTGGTCATATATATTAGCTTGTTGGTTGTTTTTTGGATTGCTTAGTCTTTGTATCATTTTGAATGTGTTATTTTTTGTTCTGTAGCTTACTTTCATAGGTGATCCTTCAAATGTTTTTCTTAAAGCTTTATTTAATATCGTATTGTAAGGAAGACATATGTATTCATTTTTGTTGTCTTTTTTACTATCAAAATTATTTTTCATTTTATCCAACATTTTATCAATCATTTTTGATTTATATCCGTTTTTTCTGCTAAAGTTTTAATGGTACTTTTTTCACTTTCAAAATCTTCTTTCTCCATTGGTACTTTTAAAAGTCTGTGTATCATCGATCTGAAGCTTGCTGTTTTTTGTTGCCAGGGATGGTTTGATGATGCAGGTATTATTAAATCGGTTTGGGTATTTTTATGGTATATCTTAAATAAATGTTTATTATTTTTCTTGTATATCGTTAGATCAAGATAGTTTATATAATTATCTTTACTTTCCATTGTGAATTTTATTTTTTCGGATAATGAATTAAGATATTGAAGTAATTCATCACAAGTTTGTTTATTTCCTTTTATGAGACAAATAATATCATCTACGTATCTGTGCCAGTATATTATATTTTTATTGAACGGATTTATTTCATTAATAATTTTTGTTTGTTCTAAATTGCACATATATATATTTGATATTAAACCAGAAAGTGGTGAGCCCATGGCTAATCCTTCGGTTTGCTTATAAAATTTAGTATCAAATTCAAAATAGTTTTGTGCCATTGCAGTTTTAGTTAATAGTATCGTTTCATCGATGTAATTTTTGTTGAGGTTGTGGTTTTTCTTGAGTAAATTTCTAAGTATATTTAAAGTTTCATTGGTTGGTATATTGGTATACATGTTTGAAACGTCAAACGATACAAACATGCATTTTCAGCAATATCTATGTCCTTGATTTTCTCGATTAATTCATATGTATTTTTGATACTTAAGTTGTTTTCTAGTTCAATGTTATCTGAAATTCTTTTGTTTAGGTATTTGCATAATTTGTAGGACGGGGCACTCATAAAATTGACTACTGGTCTGATTGGGATGTTTTGCTTATGTATTTTGGGTTGTCCTCTCATTTTTGGTGCATAAGGGTTTATCGATTTTAAGTTAATTTTTTCACCATTCATGATTGTTTTACATTTTGTAATTACTTTATTCATTTCTTTATTATATTCTTGAGTTGGATCTTTATTTAGTTGTTGAAATGAATTATTTGGATAAACTCTTCAATTTTCTTATTATAATCATTGGTATGAATTATTACAACTGTATTTCCTTTATCCGCTTTCGTTATAATTGCATTGTTTTCTTTTAATTTATTTGATATGGATTTTACAGTGTTCATTTCTATTTTAGATTTGTTTATCCTGTTCTTATTTTTGACTTCAATTCCAGATTTATTCATTTCATGAACAAAATTATGTCTTACAGGATCTTGCATATCTTTTTTAATAGTTCTTACTGCTACATCGATTTCCATTAGTTCTTCTTGAATGGTTTTGGTTTGGTGATCAAGATTTATATTATATTTTATTGACTTTTCTAATGTTGTAGTTTCTGTTTCATTAAATTCAATATTCGTTAAGTTTTGCAATTTATCAAAGAATGAATGTTGATTTTCATTGTTTTCTGTGATTTCATGCAAATTTGTTTTCTGTGTTTTAATTAAATTTTCCAGTTTCTTCTCTTGTACTTCTTTCTTCTTTTTTAATATAGGTTTAATCCATTCTTCAATATACTTATTGAATTCCTCAATTGATTCTTGATGATAATTATTATTAAGATCATTTTGTAACTCATTCAAGGTTTGGTTAAGATTTTGTAGTTTGCTGTACAGAAAGTTTATCTCTTCTTTTAACCATATCTTTTTTGCTGTTTTCATTGTTTTCATTGCAGCTATTGATTTAGATTTACAATTTATCTGGATGTAGTTCGGAGTAATATTCTCTTTTAAGCATCTTTTGTTGAAGTAAATGTTTCTTTAGTTGTTGCTATCCTTACCATAATATATTTTATTTTGTGAACAATTTGTGGTTGGTGATCCATTTCTATTATTTTAATGTTCACTTCTAGGGCTACTATTGTAATTAAAGAGAGAAAGAAATTCCTTAAGTACCCTTTTTTTTTAACATTTTATTATACACACACGCGTTTCGGAAATTATTCCATTTTCAAGTGTGTAAAATGTAACCTTAAAATTAAATACATATATAAAATAAATATACAAAGATCATATGTTTAAAATTCAAAAAAGTATAAATTAAAATTAAATTGTATAGATATGTAGAAATTTGTCGTTATATATATATTTGTCCTTATTTCTTATTTATGTCCATGATTTTGTCGAAGATTGGATTTTGTCTGTCAATTTGCATTATATTAAGAATGTTGTTTGGTTCTGTTTTTTTATGTCTGTAAATATGAAATTCTTCGTATACATTCATTTTTTCTCCTTTTTTCATTATTTTAAAACGTCCATATTTTCATTAATAGTTTTGTATTCATGATCTGTGTCAAGGATGTGTTCTGCAAATGATGATTTTTGTGTGGTTAAATTACATGATTTTATTGCTTGTATATGTTCTTTGTATCTGCAATTGAAGCTACGTCCTGTTTGTCCAATGTATATTTTAGGGCATTGGTGACATTTTAATTTATAGATACCACTTTGGTCATATATATTAGCTTGTTGGTTGTTTTTTGGATTGCTTAGTCTTTGTATCATTTTGAATGTGTTATTTTTTGTTCTGTAGCTTACTTTCATAGGTGATCCTTCAAATGTTTTTCTTAAAGCTTTATTTAATATCGTATTGTAAGGAAGACATATGTATTCATTTTTGTTGTCTTTTTTTACTATCAAAATTATTTTTCATTTTATCCAACATTTTATCAATCATTTTTGATTTATATCCGTTTTTCACTGCTAAAGTTTTAATGGTACTTTTTTCACTTTCAAAATACCCAAACCGATTTAATAATACCTGCATCATCAAACCATCCCTGGCAACAAAAAACAGCAAGCTTCAGATCGATGATACACAGACTTTTAAAAGTACCAATGGAGAAAGAAGATTTTGAAAGTGAAAAAAGTACCATTAAAACTTTAGCAGTGAAAAACGGATATAAATCAAAAATGATTGATAAAATGTTGGATAAAATGAAAAATAATTTTGATAGTAAAAAAGACAACAAAAATGAATACATATGTCTTCCTTACAATACGATATTAAATAAAGCTTTAAGAAAAACATTTGAAGGATCACCTATGAAAGTAAGCTACAGAACAAAAAATAACACATTCAAAATGATACAAAGACTAAGCAATCCAAAAAACAACCAACAAGCTAATATATATGACCAAAGTGGTATCTATAAATTAAAATGTCACCAATGCCCTAAAATATACATTGGACAAACAGGACGTAGCTTCAATTGCAGATACAAAGAACATATACAAGCAATAAAATCATGTAATTTAACCACACAAAAATCATCATTTGCAGAACACATCCTTGACACAGATCATGAATACAAAACTATTAATGAAAATATGGACGTTTTAAATATAATGAAAAAAGGAGAAAAAATGAATGTATACGAAGAATTTCATATTTACAGACATAAAAAAACAGAACCAAACAACATTCTTAATATAATGCAAATTGACAGACAAAATCCAATCTTCGACAAAATCATGGACATAAATAAGAAATAAGGACAAATATATATATAACGACAAATTTCTACATATCTATACAATTTAATTTTAATTTATACTTTTTTGAATTTTAAACATATGATCTTTGTATATTTATTTTATATATGTATTTAATTTTAAGGTTACATTTTACACACTTGAAAATGGAATAATTTCCGAAACGCGTTGTGTATAATAAAATGTTAAAAAAAGGGTACTTAAGGAATTTCTTTCTCTCTTTAATTACAATAGTAGCCCTAGAAGTGAACATTAAAATAATATATATATATATATATATATATATATATATATGTGTCTGTTAGCACGATAGCGGCCGCAAAAATGGTACGATCTTTATGAAATTTGGTACGGACATGTAAAGTGGTAATCAATTGGACGAGTTCGTGAACCAGCCCGATCGGACCACCAGAAGGGGGGGTAAAGGGGGATAAACCCCCCAAAAATGGGTTTTTCGAGTTTTTTACATAGAAAAATAAAATTTATCAAATTTTTGTGGGCACCATTGAATTCAGCTCAAAAAAACAAATAATTTAGTATTTTGAATCACTGCTCTATGCCCATTGGTTACCGAGATATTGAAAGTGGTAAACACAGTACGTTGTCCCAATGTTAACCTTATGGGAAATAAGTAAAATTCTATATCTCGCTTATTTCTCAACATATCTTGATAAAACTTGGTAAATGGCTTCTTCTAGTTCAGATCTACTAAATATTGAATTAAAACCATCCAGTTTTAGTATACCTGTAGCAGCAAACCTGCATACTCATTTCCCATGTTATTCTCATGGAGCTTAACAAAACATGTCAAATCTTGCTATGTTTGCTTGAAATACGTTGTTTTGCATTTGAAATTCGCTGAGTATGCAGGTCTGCTGCAACGGGGGTATTGATTCTTGTTGTGGTCACATTTAGGGGTTGATAGATTTTAAAAATTACAAATGACTTTGGATGAACATGGAGATTGACACTGATGAATCCCTTGACAAAAATTGTGTCTTTCAGGAATAAATAAATTGGCAAAAATACCACGAGTCAAATCGTAAATTTAATTAAAGTTCAACTTGAGACGACTTTTTTAGGGGTAGAATTGGGGTAAAAATTTCAACTTACCTATAATAAACCGGAAAAGTCAAACTAACCATCTCCGTGCCAATAATTCAGCACCTCTTGTAAAAAATAAATTTGAAAAAATTAAAACTACGAGGAAAATTTAAAATTTAACGAAAGTTTAACTTTTGAGGACTATTTTAGGGGGTTGAAACGGGGTGAATTTTGCGAATGACCCCTGATAACCGTAAAGGATCAAACTTACTATCTCAGTGGGAAAATAGAGGTCTATAAGCTTGTAATAAATATTAAAAAATCATCAAAACCCCAATAAACTGAAAATGTACAAGAATTTTAAATTTAGAGGTAATTTTGGGAGTGAAGGAGGTGAGATAAAGCAAAATACATAATGACCTAAATTGAAAGAAATTTAATTTCAACTGAGGAAATAACCTTTGTTTTTTAACAGAACCTTTATTTCAGCCGCTAACGGCAAAAAACGAAGAGTACTTTAATCAAAATTCAAGTTTTCCCTGTTTGACCCCCTCATGGAGGGGTGGGGAGGGGGGGTTGAAATTATTTGTTTTGTGAATTTTATATTTAGAGTGACCACCCAATAAATATTCCTGCAAATTTACAGGGGCCTAAGTAGTATATCAAATCAACTGGTGCTGGAAAACCTAGGGAAGATCTACGAAAGTTGAAAAATCTAAAGCAATCTCAGGGTGAAGGAGATGAGATAGGGCAAAAAGTCACAGAACCAAAGTTGTAAATCGTGAAAAATCTGTGACACGTGGTGCAGTCTGTTTCTTGATAAGACCTAGTTTAGCCGCTACAGCCATAAAACGAAAAGTACTTTTTTTTAAAATTCAAGTTTTTCCCCCCTGTGGGGGGGTTTGGGATGGAAATGTTTTGTTTTGACAATTTTTTCTGTGGTTTCACCACCAAAAAAATATTCGTGCCAAATTTTAAGTTTCTAGCTCACCGGGAAGTATGGTTTGAATTTGTATACGTGAGTGAGTTACACATCCGGCTGTATATTTATATAGACTCCCCCCAAGCCCCCTTTGGGATGCTCTTGGGAGAGGGGGGGTTTGCATATCGAAGTCAACGTACAGATTTTTTTCAAACTGTTTACAAACCCTGAGAACAAGGTATCTTGGGGGGTTTTGCATATCGAAGTCAACGTACAGATTTTTATCAAACTGTTTACAAACCCTGAGAACAAGGTATCTTTAGTGGTGTTCAAACCAATTTTCTCCATAAGAATAATATGACAAATGAGTATGCATGTTCGCAGACATGGAAGTATAAAAATTCAAGTTATTTCAGTATTCCAGCAGGTAACAACTAAATAAATATATCTACCAATTTTTATTCAGATTTGTTGAGAAATAAGCGATATTTAGAATTTTATTTATTTCCCATAAGGTAAACATTGAGACAAATTACTGGACAGAGAACAATTATTCACAGTACCAAATTGTTGGTTTTTTTTCAATTTAAATCCAATGGTCCAACCCAGAATCTGATAATTTTCATTTTCTATGTAAAAGATCCCAAAAACCCATTTTTGACGGGTTTATCCATCCCCTCCTAACCCCACCATCCGATGGTCCGATCAGGCTAGTGTTGGGTATTTCCTCTTCCTCCCTTTTGAATTAGCAAGATTTATAAGAGTTCAATTTTAATAATCAAATTGAATCCAATTAAACTTAAAAATCAACATATTAAAGTTTTTCCACATCATTAACGTGAGAAATGAGCATGCATGTTTGGTGTCACAATAATGAACAAATTGGGAAATTTAGGCCATTATTCGACTAAACAACTAAATTAAGCCACAAAACAGCCTTTATTAAACAAAAATTAAAAAAAAAAACACTTTTATTATTGCTGATTTGTAACATAGCTTGTAAGTGATTTTTTGTAATTTTTTTTAGGAGGTTAAAATAAAAAATGGTGTTTTTTGATAATTTTTTTCCTATATATTGACCATCCAAGAAATATTCATGCCACATTTAAAGTTTCTAGCTAATAGTATAATATTATATCATCTGGAGATGAAAACCTGGAGGAAATGTTAAAATTGAACGAAAGTTTAATTTTTGAAGGCTATTTTAAGGGTTGAAACGGGGTGAATTCTGTGTATGTCCCCTGAAAACCCTAAAGGATCAAACTTACTATCTCATTGTGAAATTTGAGGTCTGTAGGCTAAAAATTAATATAAAAAAAAATCATCAAAACCCAAAATAAACTGAAAAATTTAGAGGTCATTTTGGGAGTGAAGGAGGTGATATAAGGCAAAATACATAATAACCAAAATTGTAGGAAATTTAATTTAAACAAAGGAAATAACCTTTGTTTTTGAACAGAACCTTTATTTTAGCCGCCAGAGGCAAAAATCAAACAGTACTTTTATCGAAATTCAAGTTTTCCCCCATTTCACCACCTTTTAGGGGGTGAGGGGGGTTGAAATTGTTTGTTTTGAGGGTTGTATATTTAGTATGACCACCCAATAAATATTCCCGAAAATGTATACGGGCCAACGTAGTATACCAAGTCAACACTTGCCGGAAAACCCAGGTAAGATCTATGAAAATTGAAAAATCTAGTTCAATCTAAGGGTGAAGGAGACGAGATAGGACAAAAAGTCATAGGATCAAAGTTGTAGATCATGAAAAATCCGTGACACGTGGTGCGGTCCGTTTTTCAATAGGACCTCTGGTTTAGCCGCTACAGCCAAAAAACGAAAAGTACTTTTTTCGAACTTCAATTTCTTTCCCCCTTTCCCCCCCTTTGGGGGGGTCGGGGGTGGAAATGTTTCGTTTTGATAATTTTCCCTGGGGTTTGACCACCAAAGGAATATCCGTGCCAAATTTCAAGTCTGTAGCTTATCTGGAAGTAGTTTAGAATTTGTATCTATGGTTGAGTTACACATCCGGCTGTATATATATTAGACTTGCCTTACGACTCGCTGGGGGCTCCGCCCCCAGGCCCTCTTAAAGGGTTTCACCCCAAAGCGGAGGATTTGTATTAAAACTAACAAAACGAATAAACTGTTAACAAATGCTCAGCAAAATTAATTATTACTAGTTTTTGGGATGAATAGTTTCAATGGGGTTTATGGTAGGGGGTAGGGTAATTATTACTGAAATTATTCATTAAATTTCTGGAAAATCAGATAGGTTTCAATTTCTGAGATATTTTACAAAAACCAATTTATAAAAAGACTAAAGTAAAATGTCCAAACCTATTTTTTTCCAAAAGAATAATATGGGAAATGAGTATGCAGGTTCGCTGACAAGGAAATGTAAAAACTCAAGTTACAAAAACCTATTTATAAAAAGATAAATAAGATAAAAGTAAAAATTGAAGTTTTTTCAGTATTCCAGCAGGTAACAACTAAATAAAGATATCTACCAATTTTTATTCAGATTTGTTGAGAAATAAGCGATATATAGAATTTTATTTATTTCCCATAAGGTAAACATTGAGACAAATTACTGGACAGAACAATTGTGCACAGTACCAAATTTTTTTTCCAATTTAAATCTAATGGTTCAATCCAGGATCTGATGATTTTCATTTTCTATATGTAAAAGACCACAAAACCCCATTTTAAAGGGTTTATCTATCCCCACCTAACCCCTAACCCCACCATCCGATGGTCCGATCAGGCTAGTGTTGGGTAGTTCCTATTCCTCCCTTTTGAATTAGTAAGATTTATAAGAGTGCTATTTTAATAAACAAATTAAATCAAATTAAACTTAAAATCAACATATTACAGTTTTTCCACATCATTTACGTGAGAAATGAGCATGCATGTTTGATGTCATAGAAATGAACTAATTGGGAAATTTAGGCCATTATTCGACTAAACAACAACTAAATTAAGCCACATAACAAACTTTATTTTTAAAAAATTGTAAAAAGAAAAGGTTTTATTATTGCTGATTTATAACATAGCTTGTAAGCGATTTTTGTATTTTTTTGAGGAGGTTAAAATAAAAATGGCGTTTTTTTATATTTTTTCCTATATATTGACCAGCCAAGAAATATTCATGCCAAATTTAAAGTTTCTAGCTAATCGGGATGAAATACCTCAATAAAATCGCTGACATTAACGAATTTTGAGGTTTTTTAACTTTATATGCAACTTTATATAACAAACTGGTTATATTATTCCTGATTTGTAACATATATGCTTTAGAGATCATGTATGCCAAATTTCAGCCCTCTACGTATAACATTCAATCATCTGGAGCTGAAAACCTGGAGGAAATATTAAAATTCAACGAAAGTTTAACTTTTGAGGGCTATTTTAGGGGTTGAAACGGGGTGAATTCTGCGCATGACCCCTGATAACCCTAAAGGATCAATCCTACCATCTCATTGTGAAATTTGAGGTCTAGAAGCTAAAAATAAATATTGAAGAATCATCAAAACCCAAAATAAACTGAAAAATGTACATGAATTTTAACTTTAGAAGGAGTTGAGATAAGGCATAATACGTAATGACCAAAATTGTAGTAAATATAATTTCAACTAAGGAAATAACCTTTGTTTTTGAACAGAACCTTTATTTTAGCCTCCAGAGGCAAAATACAGAATCAAACAGCAAAATCAAACAGTACTTTTATCGAAATTCAAGTTTTCCCCCATTTTACCCCCTTTTAGGGGGTGAGGGGGGTTGAAATTGTTTGTTTTGAGGATTGTATATTTAGTATGACCACCCAATAAATATTCCTGAAAATTTATACGGGCCTACGTAGTATACCAAGTCAACTCTTGCCGGAAAACCCAGGTAAGATCTATGAAAATTGAAAAATCTAGTTCAATCTAAGGGTGAAGGAGACGAGATAGGACAAAAAGTCATAGGACCAAAGTTGTAGATCATGAAAAATCCGTGACACGTGGTGCAGTCCGTTTTTCAATAGGACCTCTGGTTTAGCCGCTACAGCCCAAAAACGAAAAGTACTTTTTTCAAAATTCAATTTTCCCCCCTTTTCCCCCCCTTTGGGGGGGCCGGGGGTGGAAATGTTTCCTTTTGATAATTTTCCCTGGGGTTTGACCACCAAAGGAATATCCGTGCCAAATTTCAAGTCTCTAGCTTATCTGGAAGTAGTTTAGAATTTGTATCTATGGTTGAGTTACACATTCTGAAAGACAGATCACAAAGCTGTTACATTGAAGCATATGAGCCATGATGGTGTCATTCAGCAACATAGACCAAAAACCCGACAAAACTTAAAGCACAGGTGCGCAGTAAGGCTAAACCCATGGGCGCCCGCAGGGGGGGGGGCCAGGGGGGGCAGTTGCCCTCCCTGAGAAAAGGAAAATATATTTAAAAATACATGAAGCTTTTATGTTTGTTCAAGTTGACCAAACAAAGTTAATCTCCGTGACTTTAATCAGGGATGGTCGGGTCCCAAAACTTCGGGGAAATTGAATTCCCGATGTTTGGGCGGTATATTTATTCACTTCGGGAAATTTTCGGGACGAGATCGTTTTAGCGATCGCAACTAAAAAGCGAGTGTAGCTTCGCAAAACTCGATACCGGCCGCGGAAAACGAACTCGCGTGTTTGCCGTTTACCGATCACAAATAAACAGCAGATCCAGGTTAGCGCGATCTTCCGCTAAAACTGTCGTGCGTATGTGCCGATCGCAAATAAACGGCCAGTGCAGCTTTACAAACCTTGTGATCGGCCGCTAAACCCATCACGTGTATTTGCCAGTCGCTGATAATTGGCAAAAATCGCTTTACGCTATTCGCGAACGTCCACGAAATACGCTAGCGCGTATCTCGCGATCGCGGATCGCGTACCTCCCGATCGCGCCAATGTAGCTAGCTTTACGAAACTCGCGATCGGCCGTTGAAAACGGTCGCGCGTATTTGCCGATCGCGAACAAAAGGAGATTCTAGCTTTGCGAAATTCGCGAACAGCCGTGTATTTGCCGATTACGGATAAACGGCCGATGCTGCTTTTCGAAATACGCGATCGGCGGTATTTGCCGATCGCTGATAAACGACAAAAATGTACCATTGCGAACTCGCGATCGTGTGTGAAAACCAATCGTATGTATGCTCTAATAGCGGTTGATCGACGGAAATGCCTTGCTAGAAGGCGTGACAGTGAATGACAGTTATGATTGTTCATACTCTTGCCCTCATAATGGTCGGCTAAATAATAATAATTTGCAATGGCACTGGTTTTGCCTATTGATTCAATTTCCTAAACTACTGTCCGTGCAAAAATTATGTAGACTCGAGTTTACGATATCACACCTCCGAAATGGCTTGTTCGATTTTGACGAGAGACCTATCAAATTAAAGGAAATATTGTTAAATTTTATATTATGGAAGTTTTATAATTTTAGATAACTTTTTATAATTTATACAACGAAAAAAATGGAAAATATTGGGGTTTTTTCACTATTGTTGATGGAATCTCAACTTCAGACAATTATTACAAAATAACTATTTGACGAATCAACTTCAAATTTTTATGGTATATATTAGGGTTGTATGTTAACATTTTTGTAAAGTTTGATAATTTTAAAATTATTATTATTTGTGTTCTTGTAAATTTTGTAAACCCTTGCTAACTTAGCTAACTTGCGCCGAAAATTCCCGTTCAAAGCGCCGTTATGACTATTAATTGATCATATGAACGAAAAACATAGTGTCTAAATGATAAAAATTAACAGTGATCTATGATGAGTTTATATTTGTTAAACGTTTTTATTCCCGCGCGTGGGGGCTGGTTTGTGGGAGTCGCGTTGCGGAAGGCACGGTTTCTCCCTGGCGAGGAGTGCGACGTTGCCAGTGTGGCTTGGTCATGACTCATGCCACCCTAAATATGAGTAAGCATGCATACCAAGAAACCACTTGGGCTAATATGACAAATAACTTCTCCTTTGGTCATTCCAGTCTCCTACTGTGAGTTGTACACGTCCTTGAAAATGCCTCCACGTCGAAAGTTTTCTGAGTGCGAGATTCAAACGATCGTTAGTGCGATATGTTTTTTTCGTTTAGAAAAGGAACGGAGTGGGGACAAGCGTTACCCTGTTTATGCTAATGTGGCAAGTTGCTTAGGTATTGGTTTAAGTACTGTTAAACAATACGCGTCGGAATATGAAGAAAATGTTTCAGAAAATACTCCACCAGCAAAGAAGACACGTGTTTCAGGTGGGGCAGGTCGCCCGAAAATTGAAATCGACCAGTTTACCACAGGCCTTATCCGCAGGTACTTATTTATTTTAAATTAATCCTGCTTCTATGAAAAGTTATGAAACTGCTCACTCTAAACAAGAACACAATTAATCTAAACAAAGCTATGAGTATATACATATAAATGATTTATTTTAAGTTTCTTACGGGACTTAAGTGATAGTCTTTGCTATGTTATTTTATTCTGAACGTTTTAGAAAATCGTCCTGATAAAGAAAATGTTTGCTATGAGTTATCTCAAAAATGGGTCGTTCACCCTTTCCAGAGAAAATTGACAACTATACAAATTTTACGCGCGGTACTTTATTAAAATACTAAGTTACTCTGTAAATTTTATAGATTACAACCACCATTTCTAAACAATATAAATTTTATTCGCAGGTATATGCACGAGTTTTATATTAACAAGCTCTATCCAACAATTTCAAAACTGAAACAAAATATTGAAGAAAGGATACCTGACTTTCCCACTATGTCTAACTCAACATTACGGAATATTGTTAAGAAAATTGGGTTTAGATTTAAAAAACTGAACAAAAAACCTGTATTGATGGAATCAACTACTGTAGCTGCAACACGACATGCCTATTTGAGAAAAATTCGCAAACTTCGAGGTGAAGGGTATAAGATTTTTTATACTGATGAAACGTGGTGTGGTCTGAACCACACAGTTCGATATGCCTGGCAAGAGAATGTGATGAATGCGCTAAATCAAAATTTTACCAATTATGATGAGTATCGCAGGACCCTTCAAGAAGTAGGTGGGTGGAGAGGAGGTTTCAAAACACCTTCTGGTGCAGGGAAGAGTGATTATTCTCCATATAGGAAATGAAGATGGATTTTTAGATGGTGGCGAGCTTTGTTTTGTTGGGAAGAAGGGAACTTCAGACTACCATAATGAAATGAACTCGGATCACTATCAGGAATGGTTTAAGCGTATTTTGGAAGTAATCCCTAAAAAGTCGGCAATTGTAATTGATCAGGCTCCATATCATACTATGGTTGACCCAAAAACAAAAAATCCCACTATGAAATGGTTTAAGAAGGACATAATAGAGTGGATGAAGGAAAACAATACAGGTTTACCATCTGATGCTTCAAGTTTTGAGGAATTAACCAAAAAAGTACTACTCCATCACGCAAGACCTTTCTTCCAGGTACCACAAAAAATATTGGAGCAATTAGTGACAAGTAAACGACCCGACGTGAAACTAATTTGGCTACCAGTAGCTCATTGCGAGTTAAATGCTATTGAACTCATATGGGCATATGTGAAAAATAACATCGCCAAAATCAATAGGAGAAACGCTGACGAAAAAGGAAATGGTATTTACGTTACAAGGGATCTATGTAAAGAAGTTTTAAAAACAGTAACCTCAGATTTGTGGAAGAAATGCATAGATCATGCAAAAAAGATTGAAGATGGTTTTTGGGAAAAAGATCACTTAATTGACGAAGTACCAATTGCAGAACCAGTAATTGCAAATTTGGAGGATGACTCATCTGACAGTGATTCAGAATTGAATATCGATGACGGGATGTCTGAACAGTAACCTCAGATTTGTGGAAGAAATGCATAGATCATGCAAAAAAGATTGAAGATGGTTTTTGGGAAAAAGATCACTTAATTGACGAAGTACCAATTGCAGAACCAGTAATTGCAAATTTGGAGGATGACTCATCTGACAGTGATTCAGAATTGAATATCGATGACGGGATATCTGATTTTGAGGATTAAGTCCAAAGGGGAAAACATAAATCAGTATATGTAGAAAATAGAAAATCCAAAAAAATCAAAAATCAAAAGTAAAAAAAAAACATTTTTAAAGCTGCCATTGGAGGTCCAAAGCCCTCATGAGAAAAGCCGATGGGAAATGTGTTAACATTTTTAAACGAGTATCGGAGTTTTGATGCTCAAATGGCAACGTCGCACTCATTGCCAGGGAGAAACCGTGCCTTCCGCAGCGCGACTCCCACAAACCAGCCCCCACGCGCGGGAATAAAAACGTTTAACAAATATAAACTCATCATAGATCACTGTTAATTTTTATCATTTAGACACTATGTTTTTCGTTCATATGATCAATTAATAGTCATAACGGCGCTTTGAACGGGAATTTTCGGCGCAAGTTAGCTAAGTTAGCAAGGGTTTACAAAATTTACAAGAACACAAATAGTAATAATTTTAAAATTATCAAACTTTACAAAAATGTTAACATACAACCCATATATATACAATAAAAGTTTGAAGTTGATTCGTCAAATAGTTATTTTGTAATAATTGTCTAAAGTTGAGATTCCATCAACAATAGTGAAAAAACCCCAATATTTTCCACTTTTTTCGTTGTATAAATTATAAAAAGTTATCTAAAATTAAAAAACTCCGTAATTTATAATTTAACAATATTTCCTTTAATTTGATAGGTCTCTCGTCAAAATCGAACAAGCCGTTTCGGAGGTGTGATATCGTAAACTCGAGTCTACATAATTTTTGCACGGACAGTAATTCAGGATGTAATTGAATCCCAGCTGAAAGAATGATTATTTTTCATAAATAAGTAACAACATTTACAAAAGTAAAGAACTTGAGACTTTTAAATTAAATTTACAAACAAACTAAAAATTGGTATCATGATTGAAGAAACAAATGAGTATGTTTGAAATGTTTTGAAAGGTAACTCCGGTTTTTAGACAGCCAAAAATACGTTTTCAAGTACTTTTATCTTACTGTTTCTTCAGAAGAGGGCTGCGGGCCCAATAAGGGATCCCGGGATATTTTCCTCATCCCAATAAAACCCCCGGAAAAAATAACTGTTTACCCCCCTGGGAAAATATCCTGCGGGCGCCCTTGGCTAAACCTACTGCTGTTTGTCAACAACGCAGAAGAGACAGTAAAAGAGGGTGGCTCTGGTTATTTGCGGACAACGTTTCAGTGTTGCAAACTACAAGTATATTTGTTTTACCCAGAAACCTGAGATGTAATCCCCAATTTAACTTGGAACGAAAACCCATTGTTATAAACGAGGTTTATTTTTAATAACGGTAGGTAAATCTGCTTTAGTTTCAAACTTGATTTTGAGAGGGAATTGTTATATTTGATGATGGCTGCAGATCCGAGACAGTGATTTCTCTTGAAAAATCACTCCAGCATTTTGTCTCAACCATCGATTTAAATATCGCTAATGTGAATAACTTTGAGCTCTTCCTATTGTTTATCTTATTTAAAAATAGATTGCATTTCTAAATTTACCGAAAAAATAAATGGAAAAATGGAAAAAAATTATAATTAAATGTTATGTCAGACCACAAAGCTGTTACATTGAAGCATATGAGGCATGATGGTGTCATTCAGCAACATAGACCAAAAACCCAACACAACTTAAAGCACAGGTGGCACTTAAGTTAGTATGTTTTTTTTTATATTTAACTTGAGCAGTTGCTAATAGTGTACTAGAATCATGTGATGTAAACACGGAGAGAAAAAGGTCTAAAACCTTTGTACCTTGTTTGATTACGACTCTTCAGTCATAAAAGGACAAATCAAAAGTAATGTTCTTGGTTACAACATACTGGGATGTTTTCAAGTGTGGCAAGTTAGTAGGTTCAAATTGGGAAATCTAGATTAGAGGATTCTTATATTTACAACTTGCTGATATGCCCGCAGCTTCGCCCGCTGAAAGGATAGCTCATTTTAATTCAATTTTATTATGCCTTGTGCAATGTTTAGGAATAATTAACAAATGGACTGATTTATTTGGGTCATGTGCGTGCAATTAAACCCTTAAGATGCAGCTTATAACTCCATTCTAGATGAAAATGAGAAAGTGTAACGCTTCCTCTAAACATGTTCCCCCCCTTATGATTAGCAAATGGTAGAAATTAACTTCCTCCAATTTCTCAATACAGAGAATAGGATAACCCGGAATATAAAACAAAGATGACACTAAGGATGGATTTTCGACTTGACATCAATCTGAATTTAGCACGTTTTTGAAAATAAACCGAAAACTGTAAGAAAAAGTAGGAGGTAAATATCTTGGCCAAAAACCTATTTCCCCAAAAAGTTTCTCATTAAATTTTTAAATTTTATTCTTTCAGTAGATTAGTTCTCGTACCTTTTCTGTTCCCTGAAAATATTTTACAGGACTCCCATCCATAGTTAGGAAAAACTAAAATGGCCGCCATTTTGAATTTTTTCAAGTAATCTATTTTAGCCGTCTGAGAAAGAATATTTTTAAAACCTTTCTTTTTTCGCATCTAAATCCTATAAAGAATAATTGTGCCAAGTTTCATGGCCCAAAGTCTTGTGGTTTTTGAGAAATTAAGCTTTGAAAGCTAAAAGTGGTCGCCATATTGTATTTTTTAATATACTATATTTAGGCCTTTAGAGGCAAAATATTGCAAAATCTTTCTTAGTACGCATCTAGAGCCTGTAAGGAATATTTGTGCCGAGTTTCATGGCTCTAAGCCTTATAGTTTTTGAGAAACTGTGATCAGCAAGTCTGTCAGTCAGTCAGTCAGTCAATGGGTTTTGGCTTTTATATATATAGATAAATTTCAGGCACTCAGGGTCATGGTTTTATTTTTGTTTTTTGTAATCTTAACTTCACTGATGAAGAAACCCAAAGCGGTTTTGAAATGTTTAGGTAGAATAATACCCCCGTCGCAGCAAACCTGAGTACTCAGCGAATTTCCAATTACAAAATATCCAGTAATTAATCCATTATGACGAAAAAAAGAAAAATAAGCAAGTGATGTATTTATATATTATAATAATATATTGTAGCTTGTTTTACAAAACTTTGTAAAAAATATTGGTAAATGACTTAGATGAAAGAACACAAATATTTCATATAATGAAGTGGGCAAGAACGTTTATTTTTTAAATTATATTAACATATAATTGTTTAAAAACCAAAATTCTATTAAATAAATTGAAAAACTGAGAAATTACTCAAAGCGATTCCTTGAAAACCTCAGTAGAGAGTAAATAGGAAATTGGGTAAGCTAACATTCTGCTGCCCTGACACTAAAAACTCAGGGAAAAAATGTGAAGTGCCAATACCTCGGAGACCAATGGACTTAGAGGAATGATTTAAAATACCAAATTGTTTGATTTTTCGAGCTGAATCCAATGGTGCAAACAATAATTGGATAAATATAATTTTTCAATTTGAAAAACTCAAAAAACCCATTTTTGGGGGGTAAAATGGGACCTTTACCCCACTTTGGATATGTCGATCTGGCTGGTTTACGAACTCGTCCAAGAGAATCAAGTTTTACATGTCTGTACCAAACTTTGTTACGATCAGAGGATATTTACGAGAGTTATCGTGCTAACAAAACTCAAAAAATGAAAATTCTATTTCCCATATAAGCCCATGTTAAATTTTGAAACAAAACGTGATTTTTGCAGGTAAAAATGTGTTTTCACAATAAACTCACTTCATACCCAGAAAGTACACATAAAAAGCTGTCAATTAATATAAATATTAATATGATTGCTGAGGTTACCCTGAAAGGATATTTTTTGTCCATTCTGTTCTGATAAAACGACGGTAATAGCTTATTTCTAAGGAAATTCGCTAATAACTTAGAGACCAATGGACCTAGAGCAATGATTGAAGCTACCAAATTGTTTGTTTTTTCGAGCTGAATCCAAAGGTGAAAGCTATAATTTGATAACTTTGGTTTTTCAATTTGAAAATCTCAAAAAACCCATTTTTTGGTTGGCAAAAAGGGGCCTTCCAGAGGTATTTTCGCTTATATCTCGGAGACCAATGGACTTAGAGAAATGATTTAAAATACCAAATTGTTTGATTTTTCGAGCTGAATCCAATGGTGCAAACAATAATTGGATAAATATAATTTTTCAATTTGAAAAACTCAAAAAACCCATTTTTGTGGGGTAAAATGGGGCCTTTACCCCACTTTGGATATGTCGATCGGGCTGGTTTACGAACTCGTCCAAGAGAATCAAGTTTTACATGTCTGTACCAAACTTTGTTACGATCGGAGGATATTTACGAGAGTTATCGTGCTAACAAAACTCAAAAAATGAAAATTCTATTTCCCATATAAACCCATGTTAAATTTTGAAACAAAACGTGATTTTTGCAGGTAAAAATGTGTTTTCACAATAAACTCACTTCATATCCAGAAAGTACACATAAAAAGCTGTCAATTAATATAAATATTAATATGATTGCTGAGGTTACCCTGAACGGATATTTTTTGTCCATTCTGTTCTGATAAAACGACGGTAATAGCTTATTTCTAAGGAAATTCGCTAATAACTTAGAGACCAATGGACCTAGAGCAATGATTGAAGCTACCAAATTGTTTGTTTTTTCGAGCTGAATCCAAAGGTGAAAGCTATAATTTGATAACTTTGATTTTTCAATTTGAAAATCTCAAAAAACCCATTTTTTGGTTGGCAAAAAGGGGCCTTCCAGAGGTATTTTCGCTTATATCTCGGAGACCAATGGACTTAGAGAAATTATTTAAAATACCAAATTGTTTGATTTTCCGAGCTGAATCCAATGGTGCAAACTATAATTGGGTAAATATAATTTTTCAATTTGAAAAACTCAAAAAACCCATTTTGGGGGGTAAAATGGGGCCTTTACCCCACTTTGGATATGTCGATAGGGCTGGTTTACGAACTCGTCCGAGAGAATCAAGTTTTACATGTCTGTACCAAACTTTGTTACGATCGGAGGATATTTACGAGAGTTATCGTGCTAACAAAACTCAAAAAATGAAAAATTCTATTTTCCATATAAGCCCATGTTAAATTTTGAAACAAAACGTGATTTTTGCAGGTAAAAATGTGTTTTCACAATAAACTCACTTCATATCCAGAAAGTACACATAAAAAGTTGACAATAAATATAAATATTAATGATTGCTGAGGTTACCCTGAACGGATATTTTTTGTCCATTCTGTTATGATAAAACGACGGTAATAGCTTATTTCTAAGGAAATTCGCTAAAACAATAAAAAAGTAAGACAAAGTGCCTAAAGTTTATAGTAAATATAGTAATTTAAAATGACTTTAAAACAATAAGAAAGTAAGACAAAGTGCCTAAAATTTATAGTAAATATAGTAATTTATAATGGCTTACTCAAGTTTACATACTGAAATACAGTAGAGCGCCGATTATCCGAACGTCGATCATCCGAACCGTCGGTTAACCGAACGCCGTAATAATTCATATTTTGAACACAATTCTCAAGCAATTCAAATTTGCGCGCCAACCGAAACTCCCGTTGCGCCGGGATATCAATGTATTCTGATAGATTTCATAATAAAATTAAGTGAATAATTTTTGTTTGATAATTTTTTAGCCTTTTTACAATTAAGAATCACGTAACATATATAATTTTAAAATGTTTTGACTTTCATGTTCGATTATTCGAATATTCAGTTATCCGAACACCCCTTGTCCCCTATTAGTTCGGATAATCGGCGCTCTACTGTAGATCAGAAAAGTTCATACAAATATTTATAAACTACATCATTTTTGGGGACAATTGTAATTACCATCACCAACAAAATATTTCAAACAACAAAATGTCAGTTTATGTAGCAAGCTGTAAGCTCGTAAGTGTAAATTTTCAAGGCAAACAGAGACCATGGTTTTAATTTAGTAAAGTTTAAATCAACAAGCATTTTGATGTATTGAAATTGAAAAAGGTTTGCTAACTATTTAACTTGATTCTCAAGCAGATAGTACTAAAATAGTACAAAAATCTAGTACTAAAAATAGTACTCGCCCACTTCTAGTTTGACCGTCATGATTTGAAAGAATATTGTGATCTTCATCCAGAAAGAAAAAGGTCTAAAAGGAAGATTTATAAAAGGAAAGTCGATGTTCTTGGTTACCTAATCTTTGAAATTATTAGAGAAGTTTATTAAAAGTTTTTTTAACCAAGAAATTTTTGTTATAGTTTTTGGGACACTTGTAATCACCACCACCATCACCATCACCATCACCAACAAAATATCTCAAACAATGTAATGTCAGTTTATATATCAAGCTGTAAGCTCGTGAGTTTTAATTCTTGAGACAAACAGAGACTATACTGTTAATTAAGTAATGTTATATCAATAAGCATTTTAATGTATTAATCAACATAAAAATCATTCATGAAATATGTTTATAAAAACCATAAAAATTCATTAAAGCTCTATACCACCAGTTTTATTGCTAGTTTTTTCTTAATACTTTAAGTCACTGAGCAAGGATGAGTCATGTTTTGGGACTGCCATTGCACTATTTTTTATATAGTAGGGTAAAAAGCAGGTCATAAGTTATCAGTATGTAGGCTATGTTTTACGGCAGGTGGCAACCACATTTTATTAGCGAATTTCCTCCATAGGGAAGAAGCAGAAAAAACTCCTAGATATATTAAATTTCTAAATATATATATAAATATATATGTATCGTCGGTGAATAAACAATACTGCCTAAATGAAAAATTCCAAACTTTACAGGAGAGAAGAAAAACTGTTATAGCAACACCACCTATCTGCTTAGTCACATCAAAAGGGGATAAGAGTAACAAAGCAGATGGGTAGTTTTTTCCATTCCTATATCTTGGGCAGTATTAGATCAGTGCTATACTAACACTATCCCTCGGATTTTTGGTGAACTACGACTGCCCTTACGTGCGGAATTACACTACGGTTGTTAGGATACCAAAAACTCAATTTTCCAAGATTTTTCAGATATTGTTTCTTCACCGACGATATGTAAGGTTTTTTATTCAGTTTTAAGGGCTACTATATTCAAAATGCAGTAAATGATAAGAAATTTGTACCCTTTGTTAGATTTGATTTCCAACCAACATGTTTCAAGATCTAAGCCCATTATCAAGGTTTTTTATTTTCTTAATTTTAATTTTTAATAACTTTTAATTTTAATTTTCTTACAACACCCGCACTAATAAAGCAATCAGAAAAACATTTAAAAAATCAAATATAGAAATAAGCTTTAAAACAAAATATGTTTTCCAAATGATTCAAAGAAAAATTAACTCAAAATCTCAACAAGATAAATATAATAAATCAGGCTTATACCAATTAAACTGGTCCAACTGTGATCAATGTTAACAGGAAGAATATTCAAAAATAGATTTAAAGGATGCATCCAGGCCCTAAAAAGCAATAACACTACAACCAGGAAGTCGACGATTGCTGAACACCTTCTAGATTTAAACCATAATTACGAAAGCATTAACAAAAGTATGACGAAATATATGACAAAAGGGAGGAAAATGGACAGCAAAGAAGAGTTGCACATATATGAAACACGAAGAAAAACCCCAATAGTGTCTTTAATTCTTAAATTAATTAAATAGCCAAATATTTTGTGTGTGTGCGCGCGCACGTGCGAGGCTGATATAATTCGTCGCTCATTTATGTAAGTGTCCATACAGTGATGAATGTAGTGAATATTCCTCCGCGGGGTCGGCGATCAGCGTGTGTAAACGTTCATGTGGTAGCAAATAACAGCAACATATTTTAATTTAGAGTAAATAATTTTATTGCACCTTAAAGACAAATAAATTTAACAATAGGTTCGTGAAGTACATTTTTCATTTTCTTTTTACATTCCGAGTTATTTTAGCTCAAAACATCAACTAGCTAAAACCCTCTATTTAATCTCAGAGGCCAAATAATCTTTTATTTTTTATGATATCGGAAAACTAAAAAAGCATATTGTGAGGAATTCATTTATTTTTGTTTTGATGCATAGCAAACAAAATGGTGGTGAGTCGGTGGCGCAGTTGGTAGCGCACTCGGCCCCGGTTCTGCGGCGGCAGCGTCGCAGGATCGAGTCCCAATGATGCCGCATACTTTTAGCAGTACTGTTCATCCTTGTACTGTATCGGCTCACTCCTTGGGTTTGCTTGATAACTTCCACGCACAGGTCTGAGGCCCATGGGGGAGGGCAAATGCAAGGTAAAAAGAGGCCGCCACCCTCTTAAAAAAAAAGCTTATTGTCGTACATTGAAAAATTATGTTAGGATATGGTTTCGCACGATGTTTGTAACCCACGAAAATCATGACAACAATCTTGTGTGCGGAAACGCACTCCAACGATTATTTTTGATCAAAAACCAAAACGATATTAAATTAAAGAGTAGAAAAAAATCCTACATAATATTACCAGTTTCTCCCACAATTCTAAGAAAAGTAAAAGACTAATTACATCTCAAATTCAGAAAATGGTTTTTACTTGATTTTAATTAGGTAAATTTTATTTTGCAAATTCTGAGGCTGATTACTTTTACAATTTTCGTAGATCGTGGAAGCAAATGGTTATATTTTGTAGGATATTTTCCTCTTTAATTTGATAAATAGCGATGTTATTTTCCATCCAAAATTATGCCCCGATTGCGTTCTCGCACACAAAGTGGTTTTCTTTATTTTTGTAGGTTACAACATGCGGGAAACCATATCCTGACGTTATTTTTCAATGTACGACAATAAGCCTCGCATAAAGATGAAAAGAAATTAATATCTCACAATATGCAATTTTTATTTTTCCGGTAACATAAAATATACAAGTATAGTTGGTGTTTGAGTTCAAATAGTAGGTTTTAGCAAGTTAATATTTTTAGCTAAAATAAGAAGAAAATGAAAAATGTACTTCAAAACCTAGTGTTGAATTTATTTGTCTTCAAAGTGCAATAAAAATGTTTCCTTTAAATTTCAATATATTCACTACATTCATTACTATTTGGACACTTATACAAATGAGCAACATTATATCAGCCTCAGAAGCTATATTTTGGACATTATAAATGGAAAAGGGTACTTTAAATGCTAGTTAAGACCATAATTTTAGAAAAACTGGTTATTTACTACGTCACACTATCTTTTCCAATCATCATTGCGTAGTAATGTTAGTATGTATCTCCCCCGTGAGGGTGACACCGCATTGCCTTTAGACCTTTCTTAACTGGCTGAGAGGGAGCCTGCTAATGGTCCATGATGAATCTTGATGGGTGTACATTGAAAAAGAATATTCATCACAAACAGTGTTGTCAACCGATCTGAGTTTATTTGTCTTTGATTACGCTCAGGCAAACAGGCTCTATTTTCATTTTTTATCTGAGGTTTAAGTTAAACAAAATTAGACTAGATTCTATGTAAAGAACATACAATTATTCCCTTTAGATTTTGTCTAAAGAAACACATCTGTGGGCAAATAACGATGGACGTAATAATAATAATGTGGGCATAAAATTCCTGGAAATTATCTGGACTATTCTAGAACAGAAAAAAGTAGACAAGTCTAATCACAAATACCCCCGTTGCAGCAGACCTGCATACTCAGTGAATTTCAAATGCAAAAAACATATTTCAATCCAACATAGCGAGATTTGACATGTTTTTGAAAGCTCCATAAGAATAACATGGGGAAAGAGTATGCAGGTTTGCTGCTACGGGTATATTAAAACTGGGTGGTTTTAATTCAATATTTAGTAGATCTGAACTAGAAGAAGCCATTTACCAAGTTTTATAAAGATATATTGAGAAATAAGCGAAATATAGAATTTTACTTATTCCCCATAAGGTTAACATAGGGACAACGTACTGTGTTCACCACTTTCAATATCTCGGTAACCAATGGACATAGAGCAGTGATTCAAAATACTAAATTGTTTGTTTTTTTTGAGCTGAATTCAATGGTGCCATCAAAAATTCTAAAAATTTTGTTTTTCTATGTAAAAAACTCAAAAAACACATTTTTAGGGGGGTTTACCCCCTTTACCCCCCCCCCCCCCCCGGTAGTCCGATCGGGCTGGTTTACGAACTCGTTCGAATAATTACTACTTTACAGGTCTGAGCCAAATTTCATTCCGATTGGGCCATTTTTACGGTCGCTATCGTGCTTAAAGACACATATATATGTATGAAAATGAACGAATAGTTTTTTTGCTTCTGGGGGCCCCAAAACGAAAAGTTATCATGGTCACGGGCTTAGGTCTTACCATGAGTACTACGGTAACAGCTTCTTCCCTATAGGGGAAATTCGCTAAAACTATAAAAACATTTGAATTTAAAATTTTACAACTGCTATGTCAAAACCCAAAATCAGTTAAAACAACAAATAGAACATCTAAAGTGATAGCCATAAAATTTGTGTACACCTCTTCAGTTTAAAAACTCTTGATACGAAAGGAAGAAATTCAGTAAAAAACTTTTAGTTTAAAAACCTTTGAAAAAATTAGTATTAACAAAGCTAACCAAACGATGCTCAAGCCAGACTGAGCACGGAAAACTTGAGTCGGAAAACTACTATTTGTAAAGACATGGTTGAAATTAAAAAAAAAAACATCTATCACAGTGTAAGTGTTGGGCACCAAAAAAGGAAAGGCAGTCGTAATTTATAAAGCAGGAAAAAGGCCATAAATTATAAGAAAATAAGTGAATCAAACAGCAAAAACCTCAGGAAAATTATGTCTGAGAAAATACAATGGTTAACTAAAAATATTTATCATACCAATGTTGTGTCTTGAAGGTAAAACTCGTAACCCTCCAAACAGATCCCATGAGTCTCTTCAAGGGCCTTTTTCAAATTTGATAAAGGTTCTTTGATGTCCATATGGTGGATAAGAACACATCCATCTTCATCCCTGATCATAAACAAATTTGATTATTGATGTCTCTTTGGTATGTTAAAAATACAGATTACGTATTCATTGTTCATAGATTCGTGGCAACTTTAAAAGCCATGCGGTTTTTGGATCCTAATCCAGGTTAAAACCATCAAAATAGGGGTGTGCGAGTACTCAATCATTGAGTTTATTTGAGCCGAGTTTACACTTCGCAACTGAAAGTGGTGGTTACTGCCGCCGTTTACCCGGTATTAGTATGCGCGATTGCATTTTACAGCCGTTTTCACACAGTCAACACAAGCCATCAACAGCCACCGAGGACTATTTTGAAATGTAAAATTTCAATGTTGGGATTCGATCTAGACCTTGACAGGGCTAATTTTAAACTATGGTTGAATTGTTCAGGATAAAATTTTGTGAAAATTTGCTTAGCTGCAAACATTTTACAAACAATGGTGACGTCCATAACAGCAGGCAACCACATTAACCAACAATGAAAAAAATACTATAATATTAATACAGAATTGAATAGATTACTGAAATGACAGTAATGAGCCACAGCAAAACAGCACAGTGCACATTGTTAACAGTACAAACTACTGCCAGGTGCAAGCCAGGCATTACAAGGGCTCTTGCTCACTAGGAGCGTGGGACGAGACCATTTATATCTGCAGCGGGGGAGGAAACATATACATTGGCCTTCAGGAGTTTTACTGGGAGCTTCTCCAAATAGTATGCCATTTTATTGCTGTCTGGATGATGGAAAGGTTTAGTGATAAAAATTTTGTTTGTTTTTTATGTTGTTTTTTATATATATTTAATAAAAAAAAACAAAAATTTAAAATTTGGTCAACAAATTGTTAACATTTGTAATGAACTATCGACAAACTTATATGTTTTAAGAAGATAATCGCAATTTTGCAGTTACAGTTTCCTATTCTTTAATTGCAACTATTATTACATATGGCATTCGGCATTCAGATCTGGGGTATGGCAAATTCTAACGTTAAGAGAATATTTAAACTGCAAAAAAGAACCCTAAAAAAATTATATTAAACATAAAACAAAGAAACTCTTGTAAAAACACTTTTAAAGAAACCAATTTATTAACATTTTGGTCCATATACATTTATGAAACATTAAAATTTGTGAAACGTAATATATCAATTTTTCAACATTCAGAAAATAATGTTTGCAAATCAAATCTTTGAAAAAACAATACAATCAATATGATATACCACAGAACAACATTTTGCAAACGACATTTACTGCACAATGGAAGGAAATTATACAACAAAATGCCTGACCAGTTTAAAAATTTATCCATAGAAGAATTAAAATCTAAATTTAAATGATATCTTATTAAGAAAACAAATTATTCGATAGAAGAAATTTTTGAAGATCGACATTAAGATTAATGTGTCAAGAATCAACATACCATCTCCAAATTTAGTTTTAAATATAAAAAATGTAATTCTGATACAAAATTTTGTTAAAGCAAATAAATATTATCATTAGGATGCCATGACCACTTCATTAGCTTACCTAAAGTTCTCACATTAAAACGTTGAAGTACCATAGCCCAAAGTAAATCTTTTTAAATTCATTCTTAGCAGCCATAAGAGGTTCTTTAAGCCTATGCCATAAGAGGTTCATGCAAAATTTCAAGGTTCTAGGTCAAGTAGTTAGAGCTGTACCATAATACGTCTAAGGTATTTGACAAATAAATGGATTGTAGCCTGCCTTTATTTGTAATATAACTGGCAAAAATATAATTGACTAACATTACTTTCAACTCTTGCTAAAAGTAGGAGTCTGCGGGCCAGACTTTTTAAGTTTTGGTCGGGTCGGGTCGACTTCAATATTCTCAAAAATGTAGTGACTAATAGTTTCAAGGCAATAACTCTGATATAGTGATGGGCGATACGATGCGTATCATATCACAATATCTCGATACGCCTAGGAAGATATTTTTGATAGGATATTTTAAAAACGATACATATCGTATCACTGAAAACGATACTTGGTTTCACATCGTATCAACGATATCTGTACTTGTTTTTGTATCGGCTCTTAGAGACGATATTCTCGATACACTCATGACCGACAAAGACTCTTTTCTCTTAACGAAGAGAGAAGTAGTAAAATTATGAAAGGAAAATCATATAAAGTGGTAAGTGTTTGTCATTAAATTTGATTTAAGGTTATCAATTGAAATAAATGTACCTAAATAAACTTACTAAGCTTATATAGAATTAATAAATAGTGTATCTATTCTATTGTGTCAAGATATGATTTTAGATTTGTTATTCTTTAATTTTTTTTATTAGGGCTAGACGTAGGTCTTAATTTAGGACATTAATTTATATTAAGTTTAGGCTCAATCTAAACTTAAAAGATCTCATAATGTAAACAGAATTCAAGCACATTTCATGCATACTTCCTAGTGAAAACTAATTCCCATAATTCCTGGTTTTTCCGAAATTCCCGCTCTGTGGACACCCTGTAATTTAAAAAATTAAAACTAAAATACTCCTAACAAGATATATCGACTGTATTTTTAAAATTCCTAATAGAGAAGGATTTGTAATTATTCTTTAATTTGTTGGACTTTTCCTATCGCTTCTAGTGTTTAACTACACTACGTTTCGAGAGGTATTGAAACTCCTCTCGTTTTCAAGTGACCCTACTTAAAGTTACATTAACCTATTTATTGTTATCTAACTTACATTTTTTTGGTGTTTTTTTGTTGTTTTTAGACATACAATTTACATTCATCCAACAGTCAACAACACAGAAATCTCACACAAACACACACACAAAAAACATACCAAAACACATTGAAAATAATTCAGAATACAAATAGAAAATTAAAAAACGAAAACATATTGAACATACACAGAATAGAAAATTAAAACAAAAAACATACCTAACTGCTGGCAATGCCTCCAAGCTGGTGGCGGCACGACACACACACACACAACTCAAATGAATAGCACCTGGGAGAGCAAGTGTAGGGGGACCGGCCCTACCCCCACCACGGGCACAGGTTGTCGTCAGCAGTCTAAGACCCGCCTTCATGGAGTATCTCGGCACTAATTAATAATTAGCAAAACACGCATAGAAGAAAGAACATAAATTCAACTTTGAAGAGGCAAAAATATTACACCATGAATCTCTTTACTACAAAAGAAAGTTTGTTGAAAAGGCGTTAATAAAATTACATGAAAACCCAATTAGTCAGAGCAGTATTGATGTTAGACCACTTTGGATGCCTTTGATAAAAACACATTTTAAACAAAAAATAGCCCCAAAACCCACTCCAGCCCCGTCTGTTGCAGAAGCTCCCGTGTCCAGAGCCCATCACATGGTTTTAGGATCCATGCGCCCGTGAATCTGCTTGGAGGAAACTCTTGCTATGGGTTGTGTGTCCTGTTCCCCACCTGTAGCTAGGAGGCATGCTGTATATTTTTGTGGAATTGGTGTGCTTGTGCCCATATAGGTGCCTGAAGGACACGCATAGCCGGTGCCTGAGTCTTGCTCCCGAGATACACCATGGAGGCGGGTCTTAGACCGCTAACGTCAACCTGTGCCCGTGGTGGGGGTAAGGCTGGTCCCCCTACACTTGCTCTCCCAGGCGCTATTCATTTGAGTCGCGTGTGTGAGTGCAGGTGGTTGTGAGTCGTGCCGCCACCAGCTTGGAGGCATTGCCGGCAGTTAGGTATAAGTTTTTTGTTTTAATTTTCTATTCTGTATATGTTCAATATGTTTTTGTTTTTTAATTTGTTTTTAAATTTGTTTTTGTTTTTTCTATTGCATTCTGAATTATGTTCAATGTGTTTTTGTATGTTTTTTGTGTGTGTGTGAGATTTCTCTGTTGTTGAATGTTGGATGAATGTAAATTGTATGTCAAAAAACAAAAAACCCACAAAAAATATGTAAGTTAGATAAAAATAAGTAGGTTAATGTAACTTTAAGTAGGGTCACTTGAAAATGAGAGGAGTTTCAATACCTCTCAAAACGTAGTGTAGTTAAACTCTAGAATCGATAGGAAAAGTCCAATAAATTAAATGATAATTAAGATATGTTGGTGATGACATCAATTTCCTCTCATAAAAAAACCCAGATGGCTGCCCACCCTATGACCATTGTAATCACGTATTCTGCTTAAAATATATAGTTAGGCTATATGATGTTTATCAGCTGCGTAATGCCACCGTTATTTCTAATACAGAACAAAGACAAAATTCAATGTTGTGATGGGACGACAAACTCAATTGCCTTGAGGTAATCATGAGCTTAGTTATCACAATATGAAGGTGATATTATTGCCAAGTGTTATCTGACAATACATCAACAATAGAGACAAAAATCAACAATAGTGACAAAAACAATATAGGAGCCTTATATTACTCACCGAAGAGACAAAAATTACACATTATATACATGAAGAGTGGCAAAAACTCACTTTTATCTTGTATATCTCAGGCGAAAAAATCAATTAGAGGTTTCGATTATTGGGATTTAAGACCTGATTTTTTTGGTCTCAGTTTTGGGATTGAGTTTCAAAATTCTTGGTTTTGACGATTACTTTAAAGTACCCTTTAGCTTGAGAAAACACTTATTGTACTCATACTAATAATCATAAATTTACCCATTTTCATCCTCAGAAGGAAATGGCATGCCTCCAGCACTAGAAGGCATACCTTCAGAGGCTGTTGATCCCAGAATTATTCCGCCATCATCTCCAAGCTCTATGACAAAACAACAAATTTTATTATTTCTTCCTGTTTAGTTCACAAAGAAAGAGAAAAATAACCCCGTCGCAGCAGACCTGCATACTCAGTGAATTTCAAATGCAAAATAACATACAGTAGACCTCTTCTTAACTGACCTCATTTTTGTTAAATTATTGCTAATAGACTCTCTAATGTGAAAATGTCAATAAACATATGGTCTTGTTTATTTACTTTTAATAATTTCTTGATTAGCATGATACATGTTGTTGTATTCACTGAATGTAAATAAAAAACGTCTTACAACACTAAACAATATATTTACACTTATACTGTATTTACATACAAGATGGTAAATATACAAAAATGGTGGAAAATGGCGATCGATTTCGATTGGTCACACCAATCATCATCAGGCCCAATGAGAGACTGGCAGACCCATCATGGCATCCGTCCTTTTATCCTACTGGCTGCCGGAAGTTCCGCTTGAAACAGGTTTTTGAACGTACCACCAGAGTCAAAGTTCACTTGCTCGTTAATCAGTTTGTCTCTATCTTTACATTTTTCTTTAAATATATATAATTCTTCCCATGCGTTCATTACGTTTCCCTTTTTACAACATTTCATTATTTTGAGGTTTTCTTCTATATTCCCTATGTTGTGTCCATCTTCTAACAGGTGTTTGGCAATATTAGATCTTTCCGGTTTCTTGTTTTTCCAGGCTGATATATGGTTCTTGTATCTTATTACAAAATTGACTGTTTGGCCTATATAAAATTTATCACAGTCATTGCAACTAATTTTGTATGTTCCAGCAGTATCAAATTTGTTGCATTTTTCAATTCTTGGGTTAAGAATTTTTCCGATTGTGTTCTGTGTCTTGAATGGTATTGAAACTCTGTATTTCTTGATTCTGTTTGCAATTTGTTGTGTCCTCATTCCAGTGTAATTAAATGCCGCATACTTCTTAGTTTCTTCATTTCTTCTGTCTAATGTTGTGGTTTCACAAAGGCGCTCTTGATTCTTTATTTTTCTCTTTATTTTCATTGAAATTTCTTCGATAGTTCTTGCCTGGAAACTATTGATTTTCGCTATCGCCTTTATTGTATTTATTTCTTTCTTTCTCTTATCTTCGGTCAGTGGAATCTTATTTACTCGGTAAAGCATCGATCTGAAGGCGGCAGTCTTGTGGCTGTTCGGGTGTATTGATTTATTATTTATTGTAGTGTTCGTCTGTGAGGGTTTCCTGTAGATGTCGAATTCTAGGTGATCTTTTCTTCTTATTAATGTTAGATCCAAGAAGTTTATTTGGTTTCCCTCTTCGTATTCATTTTTAAATGTTAGGTTCGGATGGTGGCTGTTGAATTTGTCCATCATTTTGTCCTTTTCTTCTTGTTCTTTTTCGTTGAATATTATTAGGATGTCGTCTACATATCTTGTATATTCCAGAACTTCGTGATTTTTCTTCAGGTTTTCTAGAATTTTCTCTTCGTTATGCTGTAGGAAAACTTCTGATAGTATAGCTGATAGTGGACTTCCCATAGCTAGGCCATCGGTTTGTTCATAAAATCTGTTGTTAAACCTGAAATAATTCTGTTTAAAAACAATCTTGAGCAATTTTACAATTAAAGGGTCCCCCGTAAAACGTTCTAATCGACAAAAACCTAGTTTCGAGTAATCAAGTGTTGAAAGTTGAATTCTAAAATTTACGGGTTTTTTAAGGTTGGAACTTATAATCGTGTATAATTTTTTAACACATTATTTATAACATCATAATGTAGCCGTATATTGAATTTTTACTTGCCATTAAGCCTTTTTAAAACATTTTACGTGTTTTTTTAGAGGTTATAACGTTCTAAATGACTGGTGCTTGAAACGACAAAAACGTAATGTTAACACTGAAATGTGATAAGTCATTTTGCTAAAAGTTATCCACATGTGGTGCTTAAAACGTTATTCTACCTACTTATTTTGGGGGCAATTTCCAGGCCTTGGCTTCTTAGTTTTAGAAATATAGGGTAATCCAACTTTTCTATTTTCATTTCTGGTCTAATCCTTCCACTTTCCAATATTTACTTCACGTCTTTTATTTTTATTTACGCGATTTTGGTCCTTGGGTGACAGCGCTGCGATCGGTGGGGATTCCATCTTTCGGCGAATAGAACGTTATTCCCCAGAAAGTCCGTGCAGTCCCGCGAAGCACGCAAACTTTGACAGACGAAATCAGGGCTACCAACTCAAATATCTTCAAAACAAAATATACCACGGTGTAGCTCATGTCCTAGAGAACCTTTTTCACTAAATATCTCAGATTTTGAAATTTTGTCGTTTAGAACGTTTTACGGGGGACCCCTTCAATTTGATTTACATAATTCTTTCCTGTCCATTTTTCATCAGTCTACATTTAATTAATTCCACTGTTTCATTTAAAGGTATGTTTGTGTACAAACTCGAAATATCAAACGAAACAAGTCTACTATTCGAACTTAACTGAATATTCTTAACTTTATCGGTAAAATCATAACTGTTCTTCACATTATATCTATATTCAAGTTCAAAATCTTCAGATAGCTTTCTTGATAACAATTTCGAAACATTGTATGTTGGAGCACATTGAAAGTTAACTAGAGGCCTAATAGGTACATCTTTCTTATGTATCTTCGGGATTCCCTTCATCACTGGTGCTTTTGAATTTGTAATATTCATTTTCTGTCTACATTCTTCGGGTATTACTTTAGGACATTTTTTGATGGCTTCTGTGAGTTCTTTCTGGTATTTTTCGGTAGGACCTCTTGGGAGTTCTTTGAAATTATTTTCGTTTATGAAATTTTCTGTTTTCTTAATGTATTCTTCCTTTCCCAGCAGTACTATGGCGTTGCTTTTATCTGCCTTTAGAGCAAGAGAATTATTTTCTTCTAGCTTCTTCTTTATTCCAACGCAAATCTTTAATTCTTCATTTCCGTATTGGTTCTTGAATGCTTTCTTCGAAGGAGGCAGGCTTTTCATGATTTCTTGACGTACGGCACACAGATCAACATCTTTAATTGGCCTTACGTTCGCCTCGATGTCCGTTGCAATTAAGTCGTCTTCAGTTTTCTTGCTGATGGAAAATTGTGTTTGAAGCCTTATTCCAAGATAGTGTTTTCTTCTTTGGTTAACTGCATATCTGTTAGATTAATAACTCTCTTCTGGAAGTTGTGCTGTGGATTCAATTCAACAGTATCTTCGTTTTTATGCTGACTTTGGATCAGTTGATCTAATTTTCGATTTATTCTGTCATACTTTCGGCCCATAATCTCTTCAATTTCATCAGTTTTTCAACATTTTTGTATATTTACCGTCTTGACTGTAAATACAGTATAAGTGTAAATATATTGTTTAGTGTTGTAAGACGTTTTTTATTTACAACCAGTATTTACTTTTGCGACTTATCAAAGATAAAAAAAGTTTTCTAAGTTTGTTCTTTATAAAATGTTAATCTTAAAATAGTAAAAAGTAAGAAAAAAAGAAAAACTTAATAGTTTTAACCGACGATCGGATTATCCGCCCTATTAGGTTATGGGCAAAATAAAGTAAAACATAATATTTGGAAGTAACATTTACAGTAAAAGTGAAGTTGATTAAGTCGGAACAAGTGAACAGGAAGAGCAAACACATAGATGTCAGATATCATTTTGTAAGTGAATAATTTCATCGCGGACTGTTTAAAATCAACTATAGCTGTTCAGAAGACCAAGTGGCAGATATATTGACCAAACCGCTAACCAAATTAAAATTTAAAAAATTCAAAGACATTTTGGTGAAGAAAAGATCATGGAGTTATAACTTATATTTAATGAAAACTGTTTGATGTTCTTTTCTTTAGCCATTTTCACATTAAGGGGGAGTGTTAAATAATTGCTAATAGACTCTCAAATAAATGTGAAAATGTCAATTAACCCGCGAGGACTGACTTACCTGTCTAAAAGACCAGGTTGGCAGTTTTTTTGATAAAAATTATACTTTTTGGGTGTCAGCAGGGCTGGCCATCACTATACCTCTCGTACGACTTTCTAGGAACATCATGACTCACTTCCCGTCATTCTCTAACCCTTACAGTCAGTTCAATGAAAGTTTCTTTAGAGGTCTGGTGTTTTTGACCGTGTGTCACGTAAGGCTTCATGTTACATATAAATATTTTTCGTGCACATATTTCTTACATAAAATATTCAAAACACTAATTTGCAATACTTTTGTGGAGTATAAACACATTAATTTACAACATACGGACGTTTTTAAGGCAATAACAATAATTATTGAAGTACCAACTGCAATTCAAAATATATTTTTTAAATATTATATTATATTTTTTATTTTGTATGAACAAATATTCTAAATAAAGTAGTCACAAAAGTAATGTAAAAGGCTTCAGTGGAGTTTTTGTTCCAATAACCTCATAATTTTTCAATATACTAACTTTTATATATAACCTGGTCTAAAAGACCGTGAGTCAGTCATCGCGTTTTCAAATCTAAGTCAGTTCTGCCGGGTTAACAAACGGTCTTGTTTATTTACTTTTGTAACTTATTAAAAAACCAAATACCCCCGTTGCAGCAGACCTGCATACTCAGCGAATTTCAAATGCAAAACAACATATTTCAATCCAACATAGCGAGATTCAACATGTTTTTGTAAGCTCCATAAGAATAAAATGGGGAATGAGTATGCAGGTTTGCTGCTACGGGTATATCAAAACTGGGTGGTTTTAATTCAATATTTAGTTGGTCTGAACTAGAAGAAGCCATTTACCAAGTTTTATCAAGATATGTTGAGAAATAAGCGAGAAATAGAATTTTCTTTATTTCCCATAAGGTTAACCCTTTTAGTGCCGGAAAAAGATTTTATGTAGGTGCAAGGAGTGCCGGACATTTTTTCATTGTTACCTGCAAGAAGTGCCAGGCCTTTTTTAGCAAAAATGTAAGGGTTTGGGAAAAAATCACCAGAAATTTATTTATTAACATTTTTTAACAAATCTTTTTTTATTTGTTTCTAAATACCTCTATTATTTATAAATGACAAGAAGAATAACATATTTCAAGTTTCTGTAAAAATAAATGTTAATAAATTTAAAAAAAACTTTGCATCATACTCATTTTTTATGTTTACACTAGAAAAACATGTTTAGGTTTTACTCTGATGCAATTTTTTATAGTTTTATGTGAAACTACGTAAAAAAACAAGTAAAAACCATGTATAAAACATCAATTTACTGTAATAGGTTATGAATCAACAAAATAAAACGATAACCTTGCAACAATGCAGAGTTGAACGTCACTAAGCAACCTACTTAAAACAGTATTCGTATTTCATATTTACACTAAAAACATCATTTAACTTTTAAAAAGATCCACAATAACAAAATACAAACTATATTTCAATTATAATCCTATAGGTAAAACAAAAACATAGCCTAAAAATTACACAAACGAAGTTGCATCACCGCCATAAGAAATGCATGGTTATTTGTCTGCCAGCCAGCTGTTTGGATTTCAGTATATCATTTCAGCTAACCATAAGGACAGTTCAGGAGAAAAGTCACATGAAACGAAAGATTGGATTATAGAAAGGCATTTGGCACGAATTCCAGCCAGTAAAAACGAAAAAATATATTTTATATGTATAAAAATGTAAACGTCTCGCTACGAGATCCTGGCATTCTATGCAGTTAGAGACAGGATCTCGCTAAGAGATCCCGGCACTAGCGGTAGTTAGTATGCGCGTCTCGTTACGAGATCCTGGCAATAAAAGGGTTAACATTGGGACAACGTACTGTGTTTACCACTTTCAATATTTCGGAAACCAATGGGCATAGAGCAGTGATTCAAAATACTAAATTGTTTGTTTTTTTTATCTGAATTCAATAATGCTAGCAAAAATTGGATAATTTTAATTTACTATGTAAAAACTAAAAAAAACCATTTTTGGGGGTTTATCCCCCTTTAACCCCCCTTCCACTGGTCCGATTGGGCTGGTTCACAAACTTGTCCGAGTGATTACCACTTTACACGTCTGTACCAAATTTCATTAAGATTGGACCATATTTACGGCCGCTATCATGTTAACCCTAGAGAGCTCGCGCCTACCGCCGTAACGTGAGAGCTCGCGCGGGGTAAATATTTACCCCATTGTTTTATTGTATTTATTTAATGAAACAACAAGCAATTAATTCAAAACATATTACAAACTTTAATGTCGACTATATTTAACTTATATACACTCCATCATGTAGAGTCTTAACAGAAAAGCATACTGTTCACACATAAAACAGTCAACACAAGTTTCTACTGTATGGTCCTTGCAGATGCTTTTACCGCAATTAGCATAGCACTTGGTAGTTTTTCGGTCCAAATTTCTAAATTTCTTGATCAGAAATCACATCTGGTATTTTTTCCGAGTTAGTTGTTGCATTGGTTTTCATTGCGGTATACCTAAAGCCAGCTTTATGCGCGTTTTTAGGTCTCTTGGTAATGTTACAATTTCAGTACAGCGTGGACTTAACACGAGATTTGCCGTTACAAATTTGGCATTTCATCAACCTAGACTTACAGGTCAGCCACTTGACGAGTCGACTGGAAGGTACTGAAGGGGAGAAAGCATTGGGGTGCGTCTTCGCATAATTTTTCTTGTGTTAAAAACATGCCTGGAGAAAATTTACCCCGCGCGAGCTCTTTAGGGTTAACAGACATATACCGGGTGTCCCATAATAGTCCCCCCCTAACTTTTTCCTATATTTTTTCAAATATCAATTCCACACCACCCCCAAACATTATAGGGTAGTTAATACTTCATTTTGAGGGGGTAACCAATTTTGGCCGCCATCTTGGATCCGCCATATTGGATCAAAAATATTTTTTTCAAACGTTAAAGTGATGTTGTGACTCATCATTTTGAATTAGATTTTTTCACTGTTTACAATGCCGCAATCCGTTTTTTAATATCTCAATTTGTGAGGTTTTAAATATATAAAAAAAAGATATTTGAAGGACCGAGAAATTTACATAAATAAAAATATGTAACGCGAGTTTATAAAATATATTGAGATTACACAAAATAGAGAGAGAAAAGTATTAGAGTACATTGCAATGTGAGAACTGGGGTGATAATAAATAAAGTAAACAATAACAAGAGTCATATGATAAATAATTAAGTTTGACATGCATTAAATAAATAACATGTTATGAAAGAGAGTTTGTGGAGAAATAAGAGAAAGAAGATTACAACACTGTAACATCCAAAATTGAAGCTATTCTTAATTCTCTGTCTCTGATACCTCTCTCCAGGGCCGCCGAGAGCCAAGCAGGGCCCCAAGTCTGCACTCAACACGGGCCCTCTGGGGGGTCTGGGAGAACCCCCGGACCCCCTAATGAAAGGGTGGTCCGGGGGTTCTCCCCCGGAAAATTTTCGAAAATTAGATCTCTCAACTCGCGTTTTTAGGCAGTCTAAAGGTGGAACAACATACAAATAGGAACCACAAAAATCCAGGCCAATTGAGGCTGAATGGTCGGTCGGATTTAGAAAATAGTCTACTCTGATTAAAAATTACTGCTGTCAGTGATGCCGCACTATTAGATTTTCAAGACATTCGTCTCTTTCCCATAGCTTCCGCGTTTGTTCTTCACGATCAATGTGCACAATTGTTTTTACGCCATCTGCGTTAATTGCAAAATATGTTGTACTCTTGTTGTTTACCATCGTGTATAATTTCATCATAACGTATTTAAGTTGTTGTCACTATACGTGAGGGAGGTATGAGTCAGTCACGCTCACTATTCGCTGACCGCCACCGCCGTAGTGTACAACCAGTCGCAAATACAATAGTATAACTGGCACCAAATCTAAAAATGTTAATCCATAAGATTTACATTAATCTTATGGATTGCGTGGGCCTTAAGATTTGGCACCAATAATACAGACAGATAAAACAATCGTTTCTGCCTTAACTAAATACTGAACAGTATTATCAAAGTAATTTTCGTGATAAAGCTGGACATTTTATTTTTTAACATGTGTGCCTAAATTTATTTTCAAGAAGTCGATACCAATATTTCCTCAATCTGAAAAGTTCCGCTCATCCCGGGCCCCTCTGGAGCCCGGGCCCCAAGTTTCGGACTTGGCTGACATGGCCTCTCGGCGGCCCTGCCTCTCTCTTCGGATCCCTCAGACTTAACAGCTTTAACACCCGGACACTTCCTTTTTGGAGCCCCTCTTACCGCTGTCCCTGAAGATAATTTCTCAAGTATCCCTATTAACAAATTAAAAAGGTGACAACAACTTCAGGCATTTACACAACACATTTGGCATCGCTGGAGTCGAATTATCTTCATACCCTTCAAGAGCATGGAAAGTGGAACAAACAATCTGAAAATTTGAAAATTGGGGATCTTGTCATCGTTCATGACGCTTTCACTCCTCCACTGTGCCGGGCCCCTTGAACCGACAGGATCAACAATAATTAAAACCTTTCTTGATGAGAATCAAATTTTAAAACGTTAATAAATCAAAACAACAAAGTTAACGTTCAGTTCAGGGGTTGATCAATTTGTAGGCAAGGGGAAAACTTTCACTGCAGGTCGTGTGAGAAGTCCATTTTTGGTTCGTACAGTGATCACTCTTACAATGTTGTCTGATCTGGGATGAATGTCTGTTATGCGAGCTAAGGGCCAACACAGTGGAGGAGTGAAAGCGTCATGAACGATGACAAGATCCCCAATTTTCAAATTTTCAGATTGTTTGTTCCACTTTCCACGCTCTTGAAGGGTATGAAGATAATTCGACTCCAGCGATGCCAAATGTGTTGTGTAAATGCCTGAAGTTGTTGCCACCTTTTTAATTTGTTAATAGGGATACTTGAGAAATTATCTTCAGGGACAGCGGTAAGAGGGGCTCCAAAAAGGAAGTGTCCGGGTGTTAAAGCTGTTAAGTCTGAGGGATCCGAAGAGAGAGGTATCAGAGGCAGAGAATTAAGAATAGCTTCAATTTTGGATGTTACAGTGTTGTAATCTTCTTTCTCTTATTTCTCCACAAACTCTGTTTCATAACATGTGATTTATTTAATGCATGTCAAACTTAATTATTTATCATATGACTCTTGTTATTGTTTACTTTATTTATTATCACCCCAGTTCTCACATTGCAATGTACTCTAATACTTTTCTCTCTCTATTTTGTGTAATTTCAATATATTTTATAAACTCGCATTACATATTTTTATTTATGTAAATTTCTCGGTCCTTCGAATATCTTTTTTTTATATATTTAATACCTGTATTTTTTCCGTAGATTAAAAAACATCTTCAATCACTAAAAAGAAAATAAAAACCTTTTGATATGAATTGGATTCAATTTACTTTATTCATTTTGACACAATATTTTGTTTCTTATAAAAAACAACACATGACAAAATTAAACATCTGTTAAAATAAATGTCAGAGTGAACTAATCTGTTGTGATTAGTAGTTTTATTTAAAAACATTATGTAAAACACTGAACACAATTGGTTCTCAAGATATGGGTACTTTTAATTTATTTATTTTCAACCAATTTTACATTACAAAAGGATAAAATAGGCCCATAACCACAAAATAATGCTAGATAGTGACAAATAACCACCATCAGTTATTGTTGAGCGATTTACACTTAACTTTTACCAATGTAAATGTTTTGGCCGCCATCTTGGATCCGCCATTTTGAAATGAGGTAAGTTATTTCAAATATGAAGTTGGTATTGTGACCCATCATTTCAAACTAGCTTTTTACGCCGAATTGAATGCAGCAACCCGTTTTTAATTATAGCCTTTCGTTTTCAAGATATTGTCATATTTCTAATAAAAATCTCAAAAAATATGAATTTTTCAAAAACCAAATTTTATAGCTTAAAACGGGTTGCGGCACTGAATTCGGCGTAGAAAACTAGTTTGAAATGATGGGTCACAATACCAACTTCATATTTGAAATAACTTACCTCATTTCAAAATGGCGGATCCAAGATGGTGGCCAAAAAATTTACATTGGTAAAAGCTAAGTGTAAATCGCTCAACAATGACTGATGGTGGTTATTTGTCCCTATCTAGCATTATTTTGTCGTTATGGGCCTATTTTATCAATTTGTAATGTTAAAATTGGTTGAAAATAAATAAATTAAAAGGATCCATATCTTGAGAACCAATTGAGATATTAAAAAACGGATTGCCGCATTGTAATCAGTGAAAAAATCTAATTTGAAATGATGAGTCACAACACCACTTTAACATTTGAAAAAATTATTTTGGATCCAGTATGGCGGATCCAAGATGGCGGCCAAAATTGGTTACCCCCTCAAAATGAAGTATTAACTACCCAATAATGTTTGGGGGTGGTGTGGAATTGATATTTGAAAAAATATAGGAAAAAGTTAGGGGGGGGGACTATTATGGGACACCCGGTATATACATAGATATATATATAAAAATTTGAACGAATAGTGTTTTTTGCTTCTGGGAGCCCCAAAATGAAAAGTTAACATGGTCTCGGGCTTAGGTCTTACCATGAGACCTACGGTAATAGCTTATTCCTTTAAGGAAATTCGCTAAAAAAAAGTTTTTTAAGTTTGTTCTTTATAAAATGTTATTCTTAAAATAGTAAAAAGTAAGTAAAAAAGAGAGACTTAATAGTTTTAACCGACGATCGGATTATCCGCCCTTGCTACTCAAATATTAAAGATCGTTTTAACCGACCCTGTTTTGAGAATAGTTCAGTTTAACCGCCCTTTTCTAGGAATTGCGGCATTTCCGTTCCCATACCCAGCGATAGGAACGTTACCTCTTTGAATTCATTCAAAAAATATTGTGCAATGCCAGTTGCAAAGTGGTATGTAAATATTTGTAAAAGTTATTCTATTTATCTATAGTAAAAACAGGGTAGGCCTTATGATAAAATTATAAAAAATACAGCATTAGGCTAATTAATTTAATACACTTAACTTTTTTTCTATTTTTCTATTTCAAAATGTTAATTTTGTTAAGCAAAACCTAAATAGTTATTTTACTCGTGATTTCATTCATAGCTACCAAACGCGGGGATCTAGTAACTTAAACATTCCCCCTGCAAGGCTAAGCAAATTTCTTAATAGCCACAAATTTTTACAAATTAAATTTTATAAAAAGCTGCCAGAACGCTTTAAGAATTCAGATCCTAATACTTTTAAGAGGCGCATATCAAAATGGCTTATCGCTAAGGCCTTTTATTCCGTTCAGGACTTTTTAATACATGATGATTTCTCTGGTCTTTGAAGTGAGGTATCGCCTGCTGTAGTTTCGTGATTGACTGTTAATATTGTATGCTTATTTAATCGGCACTGCATCATTTGTTATTATTATGAGTCAAGAAAAGTCACACATGTTATTTTACTATTATTATTGCTAAGCTTGTATTAAAAGATTCTTTAAATGGAATTTTCTAGCATGTAAAGCCTTTGTAGTTAAATTGTATTTTTTTGTTGCTAATGGCATGATTATTTATTAGGATTGAGAACTTTCTGCATGTTTGATGATTTATATGTGCATGACATTGTCTTAAAGATTCTTTGAATGAAATTTTCTAGCATGTAAAGCCTTTGTAGTAAAATTGTATTTATTTTTTTATTGCTAATGGCATGATATTTTATTAGGATTGAGAAATTTCTGCATGTTTAATGATTTATATGTGCATGACGTTGTCTATTTCCTTGTGATAAATGACAATAAAGAATTATTATTATTATTATATATATATACAGTACACCTCGGATTATCCGAACCCCACATTATCCGGATACCGGATTATCCGGACCGGTCCAGCCGAGAAATTAAAAAATTAAAGTCACGGAAAAACGTAATTTTAGCGAGTTTACGAGTGAAATGCGCCTTCTAAAAGTAAAGTGTAAATGCAATACATTAGTGTATACAATGTGTGTATTGGAATCACAATAATTGAACAGTACATTATATCATTTTCATAACAAAATTTTTTGGTTTGCTACTTAGGGCACTTGCTGTAATCTGCAAAGTTTTAGCCTATGGCAATTTCGCAAGTTTATTGCCACCAATTTAGGCTGCATGTATATAGTTGTGAACTCTTTGTGTGAACTGATATTGAGTTTCAAGGTGAGTGGTTGTAAAATAAAAAAGTGGTTTTAACTTTAGAACAGAAACTGAATGCTGTCAAAAGACCTGACACGAGGAAATCAGGTAAAAAATTAGCAAAGGGTGTTGGGTCAAGTACAGTTAGTTAGTGACTGGAGGAAGAATCGAGCGCAGTTAGAAAAATGGTATGCGTAAACTGTTAAAATGTGTAAAAATTGTACAAGTTTTTCAAGACTGTACAGCTTGAAAGACTTGTACAGTCTTGACATGCCGTTTGCAGCATTAATTTAGCAGGGGCTATGGTACGCGATCGCTATCCAGGCGATATTGTAATGACCTCGGATTATCCGGATTTTTTGTTATCCGGATCGGTGTTCCACCACATTCATCCGGATAATTCGAGGTGTACTGTATTATGTTTTGTAGATGCATTTCAGTGTTGTACGATAAAGGTCAATGAGTTTTCGTTTTCATAACTGAAAACCTTTAACGTGCTTACATGCTGTTCCTCTTCCCGCTGACTCTTCAGAGAGCATGGGATGCATCAACTTGTTCTATGCAGTGTATCATTCTACACAGCGACATTGTTCTTGTCTTTTATGACTAATCTAAAAGAAAAAATCTTCCACCTTATACAGAGCCTTATCTATCAAGTAATCTTGTAATTTTGTTTTGAATTTATTGTTTGAATTGATTTGAGCTATGTTTTGGGGTAGGGTTTGCAGGATTTTGAGCCCTACATATTAAGGTTGGCATTCAAAAATTCTCAGGTTGTGGGCCATTGCAAACTTGGATCTACCACTTGTGTTGTACCTATGAGCTCTCTGATCAGGACTCCAAGGACTGCCAAGAAATATGGGACCGTATTTATTGGCGAAAAACACTGTCTCCAAGATATACAGGCTGGGTAGAGTCGGAATTTTGAGAAAAATTAATAACCCCAAAACATGGTCAAAACCAAACATTTCGATAAACTAAATACTAAACTGTGATTAAAGCTCTTATGTTAATACATTTAATAAAATTTTCATAACTGTTTGAAAAAAAAACTTTTGCAATGCAGTATTTTTTTTTAGTCGTCGTGTCTACGCCAATGGCATTTTTACAGAAGAGATACTCAAACGCTTTTACGGGAAAGCGGTCCAAACCCTTCAAATTTGTGTGGGCATGCCGGGAATCGAACCCGCGATCTCTTGGACTGAGGTCCAAAACGCTAACCGTTAGGCTAGCAAAACGCCCTTGTTGTGTGTTTGTTTAAACCATTATTTCAATTTTCATAGAGTAAACAAACACACTCCTTTAGTGGGTTTGGGGGAGGGGTGTGGGGGTGGGGGAAGGTCAAAGTTTTTGTGGCTTAAGACTCTATTGAGAGACTATAAATCCACTGCCTAACTCATAATGCAATGATTGCTTGTTTCTTATCATTAATTTAGACAATCAATACTGCATTACGATCATTAATTTAGACAATCAATCAATACTGCATTACGAAAGTCTTTTTCAAACAGTTATGAACATTTTATTAAAGGTATTAACATAAGAGCTTTGACCAGAAATAATATTAAGTTTATCGAAATGTTTGGTTTTGACCATGTTTTGGGATTATTTTTGACATTTCTAAAGTAATTATTTTGGAAAATAGGTTGATAATTAGAGATTATTTTCTGAATAACATGAATGGTTTTAGAATTATACTAACAGAATCCTAAATCAATAGAGCTTTTATTTTTAACCGTTTTGGGAGGTTACCCATTTTAACCAACATCCGACCTAGGTCCGGTCCCGTGAGGGTCAGTTAAGAGGGGCTCTACTGTATTTCAATTCATCATAGCGAAATATGACATGTTTTTGTTAGCTCCATAAGAATAAATTGGGAAATGAGTATGCAGGTTTGCTGCAACAGGCATGTTAAAACTGGGTGGTTTTCAATCAATATTTAGTAGATCTGAACTAGAAGAAGCCATATACAAAGTTTTAACAAGATATATTGATAAATAAAGAAGATGTAGCTTGTTTTTTATTGCTCTTAAAGATAACATAGAGAATGAGTATGCAGGTTTGCTGCCACAAAAATACCAGGAATTTTGGGTTAACATACATTAGATCTCGTTTAGATAAAGCCACAAACCAAATTTTATTAATATATGTTGAGAAATAAGCAGGATTTAGAATTTAACTTATTTTCTGTAAGATTAACATTACGACAACATATTATGTTTACCACTTTATCTCAGGTAATGGACATAGAGCAATGATTCAAAATACTAAATTGGTTGTCTTTTTTGAGCTGAATTCAATAGTGCTGACAAAAATTTAATTTAATTAATTTTGTGGTCTCTTAATTTAAAGGATCATAAATATATTTTTTTAGTATGGGTCTACAAACATTATAGATTTTAACAATTTTCTCACCATCACAGCCATTCTCACGCATCAACCTTGATGCACCTTCATCTTCTGAGTTATTCTCTAATTTTATCCTCTTACTCATTATGAACCCACTGAGGCCACTGACTTCGTTATCCACTGAAGAAGACTCACTGTCAAGATGTAACCTAAGCATCATTAAAGCACACGATAGAATCAAAATATTCCAAATAATAATTTATAGGTATTAATCAAGCAAGGGGTTTTTGCAATAAAAGCTTATCCTATATTTCTGACTGTTTAATTAAAAGTGGTCATAGAAAAGAGCTCTGCATTAAGGTTTGAATGAAATAAAATATATAAAGGTCACACTTAACGGCAAAGCCTGATATGTTTCTAAACATTGTCTACCAAATTTCATACATGAAATTCCCTAAATTTCCCTACTTTTCTTGACCTTTGCAAAAAAAATCCTATAAACATAACCAGATTGCTCCCTATAATGATGAGAATAATGTGTGTAAACTGTGAATAAATATGACTGCAAGTTTTGCATGCTGCATATATGCCATTATTCAAAATGTGCTATTTCATTTCAAAACAAGCGATTGATAGATAGTGATGATTCTCACAGCATTTTTATAGACTTCTCCAATGCCTAAAATAATCTAAATAGAGCAAAAATCTACGATTTTAACATGAAATAATTTGGAATGGAATACCAGGAAAAAGAATTAATTAATCTTGTTAGAAATTCCGTTGAAGGTTGAAGATGAAAGTTAAGAATTGATGGAAGTATATAAAAATCCTCTGATGTAAAAACCGGAGTGAGGCAAGGACATAGACTGTCCCCAATTTTATTGAGTATCACCACAGAAGATGCACTTCAAACAGTGCACTTAAATAGTCTTTCTTGCTTTCGCAGATGACGTAGCTATTTTATATGAGAAAAATGATTATAAAGCATTAATAAGGATTTTTCATAAAGATACTGGTAAAATGAGTTTAAAAATAATGATGCAAAAACAAGACACTTTCAAAACAAGAAATCAACCACACAAAATCAATAATGGAGGAAATTGTCTTCGACTCAGGAATTCAGGAATAGACCACCAGGAAGGCCTAAAAGAAGACGGTGGGACAGCTTGATGACAAGGATGGGAGCAGAAGTAGTAGAGGCGCAAGATTGGGAGAGATGGAGGGCAAATTTTGGTGAGGCCAAAAGCCAACTAGGGTACCAATTGCCATTAGAGTAAAAGTACGTTGGCCTAAGTAAAGTTAAAAATGTTGTTAATATTACTTTTGTATTAACTTACCTCTTTCTTCTTAAAGAGCCGTTATCTTCAAAATGCAAATTTTGATTATCATGAACGTCTCCCTCAATATTAAGTCCCAAGATCTGAGCATCTGTTACACTTGAACTGTCCATTCCTATAGTTTAAACAAGTAAAACAAAATGTTACGGATATAATAAAAATTCAAGAACGTTTATACATTCATTTTTCAAGAACATTTTTTTATCCCTATTTATAGCCTACACTGAAAGAAACCGTGTTTTATTTTTTGTTGAATTCCTGAGCACATTAAATATTTTGTAGCAGCAGTTCGCATAGGGCCTACTCATGATTTTAATTTATTTAAAAAGTACCACACTTTAAAAATGTTTCTTGTCATTAGACCACTTATAAAATGATGATTTCTTCTTATTTCTTTGATGATTGTAAGAAGAGTATAAATGAGTTCTAATGAATTGTGTAGTTTAGTTTTAAGAAAATTAGTTGTTGCTAATAACACAAAGGAGCCTGACAAACCTCGATATGAAAAACAGTTCACAAAATTCCAATAACCCAGAGGAGCCTGACAAACCTCGTTATAAAAAACAGTAGGCCTACATATGATTACATTAACAGAGAGGAGTCTGTAAAAAAACATTATAAAAAACAGCGAAAGCCTTGACACTCAAAATTTCAATCACAAAATAATTAAAATCACAAATACATTTAAAATGCAAAAGAAACTGAATACATTACAATGATAAAGTGAAAAGAAAACTAATTAAACTCACAAATACATTTAAAATGCAAAATAAACTTGTTACATTACATGGATAAGTTATTAATTTGTTAAGTTATTAAAAAATGAAATATATATTTAGGCCTATAGCCTAAAACCAAACAATTTAGAAGTTTAGTTGCCAGATACTAATGTCACCAAACAATTTAGAAGTTCATTAGCCAGAGTATACGTTTTTGATAGCTTCAAGAAAATTTTAGAATGGGTAAGAATTTAACAATAGCCTATATTTAAACCCATATATATCGATTTTATCCAATATATTTGTATCTATATATCGATATCGATATAATGATATATATCGGGCTTTTTATCAAATTTTTTTTATTTTGGTAACTATGCAGTTTACAGTACTCCTCCCGAAATTGAAATTTTTTTTTTCAAAATGTAGGAAATGACGCCCTGATTCCGGAAATAATTTTTTCCGTGGAAAACGTTGAAAAATGCCGGAAAATCAGAAAAACTGGGAAGAATCTTTTTTTTATAGAAATAGGCCATGTGGGTACTCAAATTAATCGGGAGAAAGAGCTGAACAAGAATATGCAAGAATTTTCATCCTACAGATATTAACGGAGATACGGCCGGAAAAGCGTTGGAAAAGCCAAAAACAAACTTTGTCTAAAACATATCATGTGGGTACTCAAATTAAAGGAAATTGCACGCTGAACAGCATTCTGAAACAATTTCATTTCACTGATCTGACATACAGTAGTCGAGATAAAGCCAAAAATCATAAACAATTGATAAACCGACTTTTGTTTAAGTTATTTGATGATTGATTTGGCTGAAATAAATTAGATTGGGATTGGTTATGTTAGTTTAGGTTGTATTTGGTTTGGTTAGGTTTGGTTAGGTTAGGTTAGGTTAGGTTAGGTTATGTTAGGTTATGATAAGTTGCATTGTTTTAGGTTACACTAGGATTGGGTCCTTACCTACCTTAAGTTAGGTAAGGATATGGTTGGTAAAGTAAGAATGTGATATTATAATCCTAATCTAACAATACCAAACCTAATTTAACTCAACCAAACCTAATACAACCTAACCAAATCCAATATAACCTAACCAAACCTAATCTAATCAAACCAAACCTAACATAACCTAACTTGACCTAACATAGCCTAACCTAACCTAAACTAACCTAACCAAACCTAACCTTAAATCCCACATTTTAGTATAACTCACCTAAAAAAACCCCATTTTGTGTAAATTTATGACTTTCCGGCACTTTTCCGGATGTATCTCCGTTAATATCCATCGGATCTTCTTGCATATTCATGTTCAGCTCATCCTCCCGAATAATGAGAGCACCCACATGACCCATTTCCGAGCAAAAGATGTTTTTTGTTTTTCCGATTTTCCGGTATTTTCCGACGTTTTCCGCGGGAAAAATCTACCATTTCCGGAATCAGGGCTTTATTTCCTACATTTTGAAAAAAAATTTTTTTTCAATTTGGGGAGAAGTACCGTAAACTGCATAATTATCTTTATTTTTATTGTTTTGGTGGAACTATACAGAACTGCAGCTGAAATTAAGCCCTGCTCAGCAGTCTAGATATTTTGAAGGTCTTTAAATTGACATTATGATTGGTCATGCTACAGGCCAGAGAGAAAACAATTACTGATCTTTCTAGGGCCTTTATAATGCCTTTGCATGATTACATATTAATTTAGTAAAATTAAGCCTAGGCCTACACCAAGGTAAAACCAAGGTGTTATTAGAATGATACCTAACCTAACCTAACGTAATCTTACCCTTCTTAACCTAGCCTAATCTAACCTTACTTAACCTAACCTAATCTAACCTTAATCAACTTAACCTTATTAACCTAACCTTACTGAACCTAACCTTAATTAACCTAACCTTACCTAACCTAAACAAAACTAACCTAACCGATCTTAGCTTAACCAAAAATTATCAATATTAAACGAAATAACGAAAACCCAAAACAACCTGGACGTTCTGCACCTGCACGTTTTCAAATGTATACTAACTGAAATGTTACTGCTTCTTATATGTAGCCTATATTCACGAGAAATTTCCCCCACCCGATACCCCGAAATCCCACCGGTCCTCTTATTGGTCTGGTTAAAAAGGGTATTAATATGGGAACATTCACAGAAAATTTTCCCCACCCGATACCCCGAAATCCCACCAGAGTCCTAGTTAGTTGGGACTTACTACTCTATGGTTAGGATTAATAATAGTTCGATGTTATATTGAATTATTAACATAGTACTATCGGTTGCTATAAACTAAGATATCGATTACAAAACACCGATATATAATGAACATCCGATCGTTTTTGTTGTTCCTGTTTCTCTTGTTGTGAAATGCCGTCTTAAATCGTCTGTTTTGTACAAGAATTTTAGATGGTAAATTAAGTTTCCGACAAATATAATATATATTTTTAAACTGTATGAAGTAAGTATAACAACATATCAAAATATGAAAAAGATTGAAACTGACGTACAAATAGTAAACTTTAACCCACCAAGGTAAGGCTAAATTTACTGAGAGAGTACACAATAATAAGGCCCTACAGTTTTACCAATTCAAGTAAGTTTACAATCAATTGTCTTACAGTATGTCCTGAGTGCACGCTTGTTCCGATTCCGACTCAGATTCAGATTTTCGGCGACAGGAATGACACTTGTATTTAACGGAAGTGGCCATTGTGGCAGCCGGAAGCAGAGCTTGCGCGCAGGTGCCTGCTCACCGGAATGTATTATTCTTTTCGGTTGCGGATTCCAGTTTCCAATTGCTCTAGCCGCCATTTTAAATAAATAGCAACATTTAATTTTGAAACCTAATTTCAGCAGTTTAATGGATTTACCAGCTTTAATCTCTCACATTGTAAGAAACCCACCAATCTGGGATTAAATAGGCCTACTCATAGCATATTCAAACAGAGATATAGTAGATAAATGTTGGAAAGAAATTTAGTTGGCACTCGGCGTTGAAGGTTAGTGAAACAACCTATTTATTTGTGCAAGATCAATACTCCTAAATTTATATTCAATGACTGTAGACCTAGTGGATAAGACAAAATAAGGATTTTTTTACAAATAAAGCAGCTTATTCAAACTTAAAAGAATAATGGTCTGATTCAAGTCACAGGAACTATTTGAAATGATAGGTAAAATTTGAAACGATCGTCGTCGTCGTCGTCTGCTTTGTTTATCTTTTCATTTTCTTGTTTTTTTTTGCTAGACTTTCAATTTTAATGGCTTTACTGATTTGTTTAGATTAAATTGATATCAGCCAGCTAAAATGGTTTGTAGCATTAAAATATTCCTTATGCGCCTCCAATTTTTTGTAAGTCCATTGTTGTTTCCTTATCTGCTCGTCGCACTATCTCAATATATTTTTTGTTGATTCCCATGAACTAGAAAGACTTGAGATAAGGTACACAAATTAAATCCTGGCTATGTCAAAGTTGCAAGCATACATTATCTTTGTTCTTAAGCATGCTTTGCTGCCGTTTAGGCTACCATTATAAAATAATTAATTGCTTCATCATCGCTTTTTTTACCACTCCCTGACATCTTTTCCACAGAGGCCTCTTAAATTACCAATTTGCCATGTAAATGAATTAATAGCACTTATTAAATTAGGCATTTATTACATTAGCTGTAATTTTACTGGTGAAATAATATACACAACATTGGCAACTCTATTGCCTACTCGCCGAGTCGGCAAAGCCTTTCATGCCTCCACTATGGCCACCTACAAAAAATCTGAATCAGACTAACAGGCGCCGATAATCTGAAACTGAATCCGAATTGGAACCTGTGTGCACTCAGGACGTACCGCTAGTCTGGTATAGGGATGGCAACGATATATTGATATTTTTGATACATCGATATTATGGGCCCGATATATCGATATATCACCATCGACAAATTCATCCCGATAGTATCGGAGACATCGATATCTTTTAGTCCGATATATCGGATTCATAAAATGACAAAAATTGTCATTTTATTCGTAATTTTCTTGGAAATTCAAGTTCCAATCGCAAACCCATATAACATTTTGAATATTTTTTAAGTACCTAGGCCTGCCTATCCACTACTTTTAAAGTGGTTTTATTTTTTACTTAAATTGTCTCTATTTTCTTTTCCCTGTGTATGCACATTTGAACTTACAATAAGCAGTTTTCTCATCAAAAAGCGAAGTAAAATTTTCGATATATCATTAACCCGATATATCGATATTTTGGGGGTCGATTTATCATAGACATCGATATATTGCTCCCGATATATCGTAAAAATTTTGCCATCCCTAGTCTGGTAGGCCTGTAATAATGTTTTAATTAATCTATGAACACTGAAAGCGGATATGCTAGGCTACGCTGGGTTTTAACCCTAACACAAGAAGTGCTTGCAATGAAAATGACCTAAGTTAAGGCACCTATCGGTACTTACCTGAAAGCTGTCTATGTACTGGTACACTCAATCATAATAAATCATGAACCACCTCACATATCAACCCGAAAATGACAAACAACGCAGGTATATTATGACTATGACTGATACACACTACAAAACTAAATTATGTCACTCAGTGTTGCCAGTGTAATGTTCTTTGGCCGGCCTTGGCCAAATTACCACCACTGCCACCGCCACCGGAAGCCCTCATTGCTCCGAATAGCATAACTCCGAAAGGCATATCTCCGTAAACATTTTTCTAATGGTCGGGCAACGGCCATAGAGTAATAGAGTAATAATGAACTTCGTAAAGAGTTGGCACTTCCTGTTAACTCGGTGGTAAGGAAACAGTAGCGCTGTCTGATAAAAGTGCTACGAACTAAAAAAATATCGATCGTCGTCGTCATCTGCTTTGTTTATATCTTCGTTTTCTTGTTTTGTTTGCTAGACTTTCAATTTGAATGGCTTTACCGATTTGTTTGGATTAAATTGATTAAGTACATTTGCAACTAGTGCAAGTTGTTTCGCGAAATACTGTACTGAGTGATTCATATTATGCTTAAAGCGATTGATAGAAAAAAAATACGTAGATGTTTACGTAAAATTACTTAATAAAAATTAATTTTTCTAGTCAGGGGTTCGCTCACCACCTGCGGTCATGGAACCACAAGCCATGGCCATAGAGTAATAATGAACTTCGTAAAGAGATGGCACTCCCATGTTAACTCGGTGGTAAGGAGACAGCAGCGCTACCTGAATAATGTGCAACGAACTAAAAAGATCGATGCGATATATCGATGGTCATCGATGCGACATATCAATCGTTGTCGATGCGACATATCGATCGTCGTCGATGCGACATATCGATCGTCGTCGTCTGCTTTGCTTATATTTTCGTTTTCTTGTTTTGTTTGCTAGACTTTCAATTTTAATGACTTTACCGGTTTGTTTAGATTAAGTGCGTTTGCCGCTAGTGCAAGTTGTTTCGCAAAATATTGTACTGAGTGATTCTTATTGTGCTTAAAGCGATTGATAGAAAATAAATACGTAGATCTTTACATAAAAGCACTTAATAAAAATTAACTTAGTTGATTTTTATTAAGTGCTTTTATGTAAACATCTACGTATTTATTTTCCATCAATAGCTTCAAGCACAACATGAATCACGCAGTACAGTATTTCACGAAACGACTTACACTAGAACAACTTTCTGCAAACGTACTTAAGGTATTTTCCCACACTCAAATTAATTCCAACTCGTTATGGTTGTGTACACGTCGCGTCGTGAGAGAAAATCAGGGGAAACGGAACGGGAAGCAGATCGTTATCGTCGTTATGATTGGCTGAATCAGTGAAGAAGAAGAAAGTCATGTTTTTACAACGCCATCTGAATAAATTGCATCGAACTAACCCGCTCCAATCAAGCTTACCACTTGGCTCCATTTAAGTGTCAGACCGGTGCCATGGCCGCCGTCGTCGATACGCTGTTTCCCAGCCACCCAGTTTGGCCAGTCAGGGAATTCGGAGAGGTAGGCGCCTTCCCAGTTTTCCGGGAAGAGGAACTCACCGCCGCCGTCCGATTCCTACGACACAGAAGAGCGCCCGGTCCCGATGGCATTCCGGCGGAGGTGCTCAAGCTCGCTGCGGAGGTGAATCCAAGGCTTCTGCTCGATATGTTCAACGCGGGTCTGGCGGAAGGCGTTTTCTTTTCTTCGTGGAAGGTAGCCCGCCTTGTTCTTATCCCCAAGGCGAAGAGTACACCGGGGACCCTTTCTTCTTTCCGACCACTGTGTATGCTCGACACGGCCGGGAAAGTGCTTGAAAAGTTCTTGCGCGTCAGGCTGACCGAAGCCATCGTCTCTGCGGGGAAATTGTCCCCGCAGCAGTACGGCTTCAGATCCGGTCGCCAGGAGGTAGTTGAGGCAGTGCGGAGGGTGGAGGACCACAACCACTGGTCGCGCCGCGTGGTCCTTCTCGTCACGCTCGACGTGAAGAACGCTTTCAACTCCGCCAGGTGGAGAGATATGCTGTGGGCGCTTGAGCATACGTTTCAAGTTCCCTCCTACCTCCTGCGCATGATAGAAGCGTATTTGTCAGACCGCGTTCTGTTGTACGACACAACTGAAGGTCAGCGGCGCATTCCCATCACTTCCGGGGCTGCGCAGGGGTCCATTCTCGGACCAGATCTCTGGAACGTGTCCTTCGACAGCTTGTTGAAGCTAGACATGCCCGATGAGACCCGCCTGTGGCTATGCTGACGACGTCGCTGCCTTGATCGCTGCGAGGAACGTCGAGCAAGCAAAACTGAGGCTCAGCGTAGTATTGGCCAAGGTCAACGGGTGGATGCGAGATCACGACTTGTCCCTGGCTATCAGTAAGACGGAGATCGTCGTCCTCACCAAAAAGAGGATTAACACCGTGTTCCCGATGCAGACAGGTGATGTCACACTCGAGACTAAGCCTGCTGCAAAGTACCTGGGAGTCATGGTCGACAGCAGACTGTCTTTCGGCGAGCAGATCCAGCGCGTCGCCGACAAAGCCGCTAAGGGTGTCGCTTCCTTGGTAGGCTTTTGCCCAATGTTGGCGGGCCTCACTCCTGCAAGCGCCGCCTGCTCATGACTGCCGTCCAGTCAGTCTTGCTGTACGGGGCTGTGACGATAATCACCATTTTCCAAAATTATTTATCTAAATTAATTGGTTCTTTAGAGATTGAGACCTGTTATAGGAGTTTTACAATTCCCATACCAGTCTTGTGTAATTGTCACATAGAGTCCGGTTGTTGCTGATTGACTTTATGTAATTATGACTAAAATCATCTGACAAAATATTGACATGTTTACTTTTGTTTAAAATATAATCTTTATTGAACTGACTGTCTTATTAATAATTAATTATTTAGTTAATAATTAAAAAACATTGGTGCCGAAACCCATTATGTCTACCAGAAAATCTTCAAGGATTAAAAAACTACCTGACAGATATAGTCCACCAATAAATGGCAAAAATACTGAGGAAAATACAGACCCTTCAAACACAAATGGAAATCTGAATGACAACAAGACAGTGACCTCCAACAAAACTTTATCTTCAAAAGGAAGTCGTAGAAGTCAACTACAAATTGAATTGGAAAAATTGGAGGAAATTACGAGGCTAGAAAAAGAAATGGAAAAGAAGGAGTTGGAGCGGCAGAAAAAGATCGATGAGATGGAGCAGCAGCGGCAAGAGATGGAGCGTGAGATGGAGCGGCAGAGGCAAGAGATGGAGCGGCAGGAGCGTGAGCTGGAACGTCAAAGGAAAATGGAGCAGAGGGAGTTGGAACGACAGAAAAGGTTACTGGAAATGAGAGCTGAACTGTCCGCATCTGTCAATAGCGGGCATGACTCTATTTCAGAGGTAGGCTCTAGAATAGGTACTATAAATGATAACTTGGAAGAAGAATCCAAAAACAAGGTTGAAAATTGGCTAAATGACAAAGAACAAACGTCAATTGTTCAAATGTCATCGACAGCCATTGTGTCTTCAGCTGTAGAGAAGTTAGCGGATTCATTTAGACAAGCTATTAATTCAAACAAAACTAGTTCCAGTTCCTTGCGACAACACCTTCCTTCCTTTGTTGGAAAACCCGAGGATTGGCCTTTATTTATTTCAGCTTACGAAAAGACAAAAGACTCCTTTAGTGAGGAGGATAATCTCATTAGAGTACGAAATTCTCTGGAAGGAGATGTATTTAGAATGGTAAAACCTTTGTTTATTTCTGGCAAGAATTTAAACGCAGTCCTAAAAACCTTGGAAATGCGATTTGGTCGGCCAGAATTAATTTTAGAATCAATGCAAAAAAAGACAAGGATGTTGCCTCCAGTGAAAGAGGAGGACATCAACGGTCTTGTTGAATTTACCACTAATGTCCTTAACTTTACAACAACAGCTGAATCCTTGTCAATGGAAAACTATATGACAAATCCTCAACTCCTAACAATCTTAGGTACAGTTGGGCTACTCATATAAAATCTTTGTCATTAAGTAAACCTGATCTGAAAGACTTCTCTGGTTGGCTAGAAGATCAATGTTCAATAATGAGCATATACTTTCGACCTCAACCAGACATTTCAACTCGTAAGAGGTTTGACACTAAACCTGTGTTTACTAACTCTACAAATGATGATAAATTGTATTATAACAAATGGTCTTGTGTGTTCTGTAATGAAAAACACGAAAGTGCTCAGTGTAAGGTTTTCAGGAAAGCTGATGTTGCAGAGAGGTGGAAGATGGTCGCAGAGAGGAAGCTATGTTTCTTCTGTTTCCGCCAACACCCAATAAAATTTTGTAAAAGTAAAAAGGCTTGTGGTATCAATAGCTGTAAGTTATTTCATAGTCGTTTGCTGCACACCGAAAAATCAGTTAAGTCTTCTGAAACTGAAACAAACAGCTCTGCTGTTAAAACGACTGAAATTAATGGTAAGCATTCTGAAGAAAACTTCACAAAAAGCGTCTTACTTAAAGTATTGCCCGTCACTCTTTATGGACCGAAATGTCAGATCGATACATATGCCCTCTTAGATGACGGTTCGACCATATCTTTGCTTGACTCCGCAACAGCAGACAAGTTGGGAGTCGAGGGAAAGATAGAGCCTCTTACTACTTGTTGGTCTAACTCAACCTGTCATTTTGATTCGATGTCGCGTAAAGTTAGTTTGAAAATAAAGGGTCTTTATGAAGATGAAGTATTCACCTTAGATAACGTCCGAACCCAATCACCATTAGAATTACCTCGCCAAACTGTTGATACAGTAAAACTTAGGGCAAAGTGGTCTCATTTAAATTCAATTAGTCAGCCTCTCCCTATAGCGCATTCCAAACCCACCATTCTTATCGGTCAAGATAACTGCAATCTTATTCTAGCTAGGAAGGTTATTGAAGGTCCCCCTAACTCTCCAGTTTTGTCATGGGGCTACTTAGGCTGGACACTGCATGGGAGATTTCCAGAATTTTATGGACGAATCGATGAAAACTTTATTCTAACGTCATTTGAATGCGACAAACTGCACGAAATGGTCAAAAAGTCATTTGAGATCGAAAACTACGGCGTAACTATAGGTGAAGACTTTAAATCTAAATCTACTGACGATGACAGGGCGATCAAAATTTTAGACGAAACAACAAGGAAGGTGGGAGATCATTTTGAATCTGGTCTGCTATGGAAGACAGATGAATTTAAGTACCCTCCAAGCTATAACAAAGCGTTGGTCAGATTAAAAGGCATTGAAAGAAAAATGGCGAAAGATTCTAATTTCCAAAATGAATATATGAAAAAGATAGCTGATTACAGTGAGAAGGGCTACATCCGTAAACTGAGTTATACTGAGGCAAGTGTCGTAAATGACCGGACTTATTACTTACCTCATTTTGGGGTTATAAACCCTAACAAACCTAACAAATTGAGGTTTGTGAAGTCTAACGGTGTGTCATTTAATGATGCACTGCTAACTGGGCCAGACCTTTTGAACCCTCTTCCAGCTGTACTTCTAAATTTCAGGTTGAGGAAGTTTGCCATTGCTGGGGACATAAAGGAAATGTTTCATCAGGTTCGTATTAGGGAAGAAGATGTGGATTCTCAAAGATTCTTGTGGAGAGAAAATCCAAACGACCCGCCGGACACGTATGTCATGGAAGTCATGATATTTGGGTCCACTTGTTCTCCATGCACTGCTCTCTATGTAGTCAATAAAAATGCAAGACAGTTTTCTTCTATTTATCCAGAAGCTAGCAGATCAATATTGACAAAAGAATACATGGATGACTTGCTCGATTCAACTGACACAGAAGACGAAGCTAAACGCAGAATACGAGAAATAACTGAAATCCATAAATCCGGAGGGTTTCAAATCTGTAACTGGCTATCAAATTCTAAGAACGTCTTAATGGATGTGCCCGAAGAGCTGAAAGCTAACTCTGTCAAGCAGTTAATGCCTGAAAATAGTTTACCAACTGAACGCGTCCTTGGTTTGTGGTGGAATTCAGAAAAAGACAATTTTTTATTTCACCGTAATTCAGAAAAGATTCATGGAATGGAGGCGACTTACCCGACCAAACGAGAAGTCTTAAAAGCAGCTATGTCAATGTTTGACCCTTTAGGGCTTGTAACACCGACTACCATTAAAGGACGAATGCTGGTTCAAGAGATTTGGCGGACAAAAGTAACATGGGATGAAGTGGTACCGGAAAAACAAACTTGTAAGTGGCAAGAATGGTTAGAAGAAATAAAACATCTTCAGTTTGTAGAGATTCCAAGGTGCTACTTCAAAACTTTAATCATTGAAGAACTTGAACTACATATATTCGTTGATGCTAGCGAAGAAGCATATGCAGCGGTTGCTTACTTACGTCATCAAAGTAATAACAACTCTTACAAAACTATGATAGTTATGGCTCGAGCTAAAGTAGCACCGCTGAAACCGTCAACTATTCCAAGATTAGAATTGCAAGCGGCTGTGCTCGGATGCAGATTGGCACAATCTATTGAAAAAGATATCGATTTTAGTATTACCAGAAGAATATTTTGGTCAGATTCAGTAACAGTCTTACATTGGATGAAGTCAGATCCTAGACAATTCAAACAGTTTGTGTCAAACAGAATCGGTGAAATCCAAAAACTATCTAGACCTGAAGAATGGAAATGGGTCCCTTCTAAACAGAATCCAGCTGGCATGGCTACAAGGTCTAATAGAAAATTCAGCTCCCATTCACACCATGAGTGGATTCATGGACCAAGTTTCCTCGCCCGTGAAAAAGACAGTTGGCCAAAACAACCTTCCGCTTTGGTATCAAAGGACGACCGTGAGGTCAAGAAACAGTTTATTGGCGTTCACGATGACACACATCTGCCAAAACTGATTGATGTCAACAAATTTTCTTCATGGGAAAAACTAATCAGAACTCTAACATATGGGTCCTAAGATATAAAAATGCCTTGCGACAAAGAATCTTTTCCAATAACAAAGAAAGACTACAATTAAGACCAATCGAATATGATAAAGTGCCAGAACTTCATCCTAGTGAGATAAAGGAAGCTGAACAAATTCTTTTAAAATCAGCTCAAGGCGAAAGTTTTAAAGAGGAAAAATATATGTTGAGTCGTGGAAGGCCTCTACTCAAGTCAAGCCGTATCTACACATTGTTCCCATATCTTGAAGAATCGACGGGTCTTATTAGAATCTCGCCTAGGACAAAAAATTCTCCTGAATTTGGACCAGATCAGAAACAGCCCGTTTTGTTGGACGGGAAAAGTTATGTTTCAAATTTGATTATTAAAATGTATCATGAATTATGTTTCCACCAAGGAGTCGAAACCGTTATAAATGAGATAAGGAAAAGGTTTTGGGTTATAAACTTGCGATGTGCGGTGAAAAAAAGTAAAGAATAAATGCATGATATGCAGGATCAATAACGCCAAGCCAACAACCCCTCAGATGGCATCTCTTCCGGAAAGTAGAGTCTCAAGAGTTGAACACCCTTTCTTCTTTACCGGTGTCGATTACTTTGGGCCGATAGAGGTAACCGTTGGAAGACGCCACGAAAAACAATATGGTGTTATCTTTACGTGTTTGTCTACACGAGCCATTCACCTGGAAGTAGCACACACACTGACTACAGAGAGCTGCATAATGGCTATTCAAAGATTTATAAGTCGCAGACCATGTCCATCTGAGATGTACTCCGACAACGGGACAAACTTTATAGCAGCAGAAAAGGAGCTCCGGAACGCTGTGAAGACACTTGACCACGTTCAAATCCAACGCAAGTTCGCTAGAACTGGAATCAAATGGAATTTTATCCCACCGCGAGCACCACACATGGGAGGTTGCTGGGAACGTCTCATTAGGTCGGTGAAAACTGCTCTCAAGTCTGTTATGAGATCACAGTATCCTCGTGACGAAGAGTTTCAAACACTCATAGTAAGAATTGAATTCATCTTAAATTCTCGACCTCTAACGCATGTATCAATGGATCCTCAAGATCATGAACCACTAACCCCAAACCATTTTCTCAGAGAAGCATTTGAAATCCCGATTGTCGAAGACAAACTCTGCCGGAAACAACTAGGTCGAGTTAAAACTCTCCTAGATAGCTTTTAGAAAAGATGGCTGCGTGAATACCTCCCATGCCTAAGTGGCCGATGCAAGTGGCATAAAAGAACAGAACCTCCAAAAGACGGCGATCTTGCCATTATCGTGGAAGAAAATAATCCAAGAAACTACTGGCCTCTCGGTCTAATATCTGCAACTTACCCTGGCAAGGACGGCATAATCCGCGTTGTGGATGTCGCTACCTCATACGGAACGTTCAAAAGACCCCTTACCAAGGTAGCGGTTTTATGTGGAGGGGGAGAAGAATGTTGCTAATTGACTTTATGTAATTATGACTAAAATCATCTGACAAAATATTGACATGTTTACTTTTGTTTAAAATCTTTATTGAACTGACTGTCTTATTAATAATTAATTATTTAGTTAATAATTAAAAAACACCGGTATTTGATGATACTCAACAGTTATTCTGCTGATTCTGGCTGCTAGCTCTTTCGAAAGGGCCTAATTACTAGTTCAGAGAAGCCAGTGTTGCCCCCGACTTCCTTGGGGGCACAGTGCCCCCAGTTGTTTTGAGGTAAGACGGAATACTTGTTTTTTTTTCAATTTAAAATCTTATGATTGTCCAAAATACATCATTGATTTATTGATTAATAATTCTTTACAACTTTTAATATTCTGATTAATTGTTCAAGATATTTTCCAATATTTAATATTTTATTTTGTTGAGCGATTCAAATCCTCTTCTTATAATTAGAATCCGAAGCACTTATATGTTAATACTTTTTTCTATCAACTATATATTTGTCAAATACCACTGACCTATCATTGCACAGCCCAAACTACTTGACCAAGAACCTTGAAATTTTGCATGGATGTTCCTTTCAGGGCGTAGGCATCCGCTAAGAAAGGATTTTTAAAAATTCAAAGTTTTAAGGGGTTTTCAGCGAGGTCAAAGTTTTCAAATTTTTCCATATTAAAGTAGGTTGGCCCATTTTTCGTTTACATTTTCAATGTTCATTCAATCAGTCAGCTGGTAGTTGGCGTCACAAAATGTAGGTATAGGTAGTGAGGTATGAGAAGAAGCTTGGGTGTTTACAAACAAACCCAGATGAATTTGGATTTTTCCAGGAGGGGAAATAAATATTTACATATGATCGATTGATTCAACAACAAATTTCTTGTGTCAGTCATGTGTTACATGCTAAACAAAAAACATGTCACCTGTTTATTGATTGTTATTTAAAGAGTAAAACATTGTTTCTAATATCAACCCACATTTTGTTTTGGTTTAGTATTTTTTATCTACCAGACTAGTAGCGTAATCACATGGTTTTGTTTACTTCCACGTCATCAATGATTTCTTCCCCTCCTCTGTTGAAACTTCAATCTCAAGCTTCTTCTCATACCTCACTACCTCGCAATTCAGCTGCTTATAATTAATTTCATTTCTTTCATCATAGTTTTAGGGCTTTTTTGTTATCTATTTTAAGTGTACAATTATGTACTATATAAAAGTTACATTTAGTTTAGTATCCGTATATGGCACCCAGCGACTAACTAATAATAATATTAGGCCTAATAACCTTTATATCGGTAGCGGGAGCTTCGTTTTTCCTGAGGGCGTCCCCAATTAATATTTTGTTGTAACAATTATGCCTGTTACGATGATTTGGCGTTTAATCTAATGCGACTTAAATCCTGAAAAGATTGCTGCTTTTGCTGGTTGAGTATTGAGACTAAATCTCGGCAAGATTGCAAAGGAGATGTACAGTAGTTTTTTAGCCACTGATGGGCTGTGCTGTAATAATTTAATCCTTTGATGTATTTATGTAAAAAAATTTCGATTATACACATCCCTAAATAAAAGTTACAGTTGTTATTTTATCTACTATATATTTGCCATATCCCACTGACCTATCATCGTACAGCTACTATGTATATATGTCATATACAACTGACCTATCATCGTCTAGCCCGTACTACTTGACTTAGAACCTTGAAAATTTGCGCGGACGTTCCTTTTATGGCGAAGGTATCCGCTAAATATATATGTCCATAATTCCAAGTTTTAAGGGTTGTTTAATGGAGAAGAAGCTTTAAAATTTTCCCATATAAATGTAATGGACGATCTTTTGTTTACATTTCAAATTTCATTCAAGCAAGCAGAGGGTAATTAGCTTGACAAACGGATACGTTGTTACAGATGTTAAATAATTGAATTTCTTTTATCGCGGTTTTGATTCTATTGTGACCATAGCCGCCTCTAATGAGGCGCCTCTCTCGTTAGAGGCGCTATGTTGTGACCCGAGTATGCGCGGAAAATAAGTGCTGCAATCTGTGGTTAACCTTTAAAACGATTAATAATCATCCATACAATGTATACAGAACCCTCTAAGTAGGGACATCTAATGTTAATTTGTTTAGTTCCGCCGCCGAAAAGCAGAGCAGAAATTAGCGCTGATACATGAAATAGTTCAAGCTGGCCCCGTATAGTCGGCGTTTCTATTCACTATCCAAAATGTCAAAATGAGAATGTTTGTAAACAAAAACAGGTAAACATTATGGTAAAAGTCACAACAATACAAATCAATAACATACAACTGTAAAAATATTACGACCAGCTGCTTGACTTTGGAAAGTCAGCTTGATCCGTAAACTGCTACAACAATTCCATTTTCCAGCGGCGGGAACTGGTTCTGTATACATTGCATCCATATGTTAAGTTGTAAACTAAGTGAAGCAAGATTGAAACATTGCCGACTCATAGCGCTACTGTTTTGAACTTTCATCCCTTTACTGTACTTAATTGATACCCTACTTGATAATTCTGAGACGTATCGGCAAATTTGCGAACAATTACCGTAAAATTGACACATTTAACGTTAAAATCGGTCCAGCCGTTCTCGAGTGTGACTGTGAAAAGAAAACCTACATTATCCACTGTGACCAGGGGCGGCTCCAGGGGGGGGCCATGGGGGCCATGGCCCCCCCGAGAGCTCCGAATTTTTTTAAAATTTCAAACAAGGTTTTACTAAAATTCATTCTTGTGTATATGAAATCATTTTTGGCCCAATATCGGAAAAGCCGTTGGATACAAGATTCTCGAAGACGAAGCTTTTTTTCTACTTAATTGTTACTTATGTACACTTAATTCAAACTTAAATTTTTTGTTCAATATTAATAGTAGGAGACATTTTAAGTTGTTAGGTTGGCAGCGCGTCACGATTTGCCGCATGACCATCTCTATTACTAGAGATGACCATGTTTGCCGCCATAATTTGGGTTTGGAAAATATTATTTATGACGAAAACAAAACAATATACGTTTATTATGAAATTAGCGCTTATTTCCTGTGTGTATGGATTGAAATAATTGTATTATTACCAAGACCATCGAGTAAGTAATTGATCCGTTTGAATACTATCTGGCATTCAATACTTCGGACTATACCATATTACTGTATTCTCAACCAAACGTACAATTATAACAAAGTTGGAGTTCATTTAACCTGTCTTGGTCCTATTTAAAAAATGAACAAATTATTTAATCATCAAATTAGGGACCGTCCACAAATACTTAACGCCCTTACGGGAGGAGGGGGGGGTTTCGTCAGCATTATGTACCGTTACAAAGGAGAGAGGGGGGCTTCAACGCAACGTTAAGCACCTATTAAACCTTAATAATTAATTCCATAAATTATTCCAACAACTTCAAATTATCTTCAAAGTACAGAGTTTTGACTTTTGTGGGGGGTGGGGGTGATAGTACAGTGTTACGTAACTTTTGAGGGGGTTTACTGCCAGAGTTAATAGTCCGTTAAAAGGGTGGAGGGGTTTATGATAAGGCCGATTTTAGCGTTACGTAATTTATGGATGGCCCCTTAAGTAAAATTTTTAACAAAGTGTTAATAATCTCATAGTCAGTGTTAATAAACACGTATTTGGGGGGGCAGCGGCGTAACCAAGGGGGGAAATCGGGATATATCCCCCCGAAATTTTTGGGTTATGGGAAATTTTTTTAAGAGATCAATATCTTGTTCACAATTAAGGTGGTGGTATCACTAAACTTGCTATGAAAGAGAGAACACTACACACTCACTAAACTTTTATAAGGGGTTTCAATAGTTAAATTATATCATTTTAAAGATAATTGGTTCGGGGATGATATGTTGGATGATATGTTGGTTTTTTCCTATTGAGGTTATTGTGAGTAATTGGTGGGAGTGGGTCTATAAGAACATAAGGCAAGCAAAAACTACTGATGAAAACAGTGGCCATTAATTGTACCCGCGATATTACTACCATACTCATCGTCGTCAGATGTGGCAAAAGTCTCATTATATCATGTGAAATATTCATGGTAAAAAAATCACGATGTTAAAATGCGGCATACGAATATTGTCGTCTTCTCAGGGCCGCGTCCTTTACGCTATTCGTTTGTCGGACGATCTCGTAGCAGCATCGGGGCAGACGAAAATCGTCTGCCTACGTTGCGTGAAAACACAGATAAAGGAATACACTGCCAATAGTTTTAGTAAAGAATCTTTTAATTTTATTTCAAACGTTCTAATTATCAGTGGCGGATCTAGGATCATTTTTTGGGAGGGGCTAAGGGGTGGGGGGTCTGGAGGGTTCTCCCCCCAGGAAATGGAGGGTCCGGGGTTTTCCCCCGGAAAATTTTTTAAAATTTGGAGTGCAGTTTTATGAGTTTCTAGCCTTTTAATAGGTATATTTGAAATTAGCAACAAGCATGAATGAGATAAAAAATTGGTAAATTTAAAATATAATAGGATAATATAAAACATATTCATAAAGTCATATCTTTTACTTAAATGGTGTTATCTATGTAAATCATAAGAAGAGAAAGACATAAGGTATTTTTGACTCTTTTTGTACACAGAAACATCAAATTATTGGGGTTTTCTATTTAACAGATGAAAAGGGAACCTTGATAAAGCCAAATATCCCACATTTTCCTGCTCCTCTGGGCGATGCAAATAGTTTTTTTTATTTTATTTGCACACTGCTCTTGTCTCAACAATATTTTTATTGTTTGCATTAACATAGTAAGAAAGTATTTATTTAATGTTGCAGTTGTTAGAAATTAAAGGTCTACTTGAAATGCAAACACAACATCGCAACTTTAAACTAATCAAATTGTGCATGCCAAAATTATGATTCAGCCACACATTATTATTATTTTTTTAATACTATTATCAGTATTTTTGGGGGGGCTTCAGCCCGGAAGCCCCCCCTAAATCCGCCACTGCTAATTATTGCTTTAAATTGTTTCATATGCCGTACGAGAATCAGTGACCATCAGCTGAGGCGATGACCCGGCGACACAAGTCTCAGCAGAATGCAGCCCCAGTTACCGCAGCGAGCCACTCAGTACACACGACCGTGCAAGGTCACACAGCTAAGCTGCTGACGCTGTCTGCCGTTCAACTACTGCTGATACTACGATGCTCGGGTGACACTACTGCTACACCACTGATTACATTGAAAAATCAAACCCAGCCACTTATTTCTTGCTCATTAAATTCATTATTGTACTGTATAATCACAAGTTCCTTTAAATAGACATGGGGACCATGTCTGACTAGGCGGGGGTGATGTGATGATAATAACAATTTTCCAAAATTATTTATCTAAATTAATTGGTTCTTTAGAGATTGAGACCTGTTATAGGAGTTTCACAATTCCCATACCAGTCTTGTGTAATTGGCACGTAGAGTCCTGTATTTGATGATACTCAACAGTTATTCTGCTGATTCTGGTTGTTAGCTCTTTCGACAGGGCCTAGTTACTAGTTCAGAGAAGCCAGTGCTGCCCCCGACTTCCTTGGGGGCACAGTGCCCCCAGTTGTTTTGAGGTAAGACGGAATACTTGTTTTTTTTCAATTTAAAATCTTATGATTGTCCAAAATATATCATTGATTTATTGATTAATAATTCTCTACAACTTTTAATATTCTGATTAATTGTTCAAGATATTTTCCAATATTTAATATTTTATTTTGTTGAGCGATTCAAATCCTCTTCTTATAATTAGAATCCGAAGCACTTATATGTTAATACTTTTTTCTATCAACTATATATTTGTCAAATACCACTGACCTATCATTGCACAGCCCAAACTACTTGACCAAGAACCTTGAAATTTTGCATGGATGTTCCTTTCAGGGCGTAATTTTAAGAAGAGGATTTCTCTTCTTAAAATTAGAATCCGAAGCACTTATATCCTAATACTTTTTTTTATATTGAATAAAGGAACTTGTGACAGTTAAGCTGATAACTAACCCGATCCTCTGTTTAATTAAACAATAAAATATCTGGACTTAATAATGCTTTACTATTGATTATGTTTTATGCCTCTCATAGCGAGTACGCCCATTTACTTCGAGATCCCATTTACGGTAGGGAAAAGACTACCGTTACAGGGCGGAGGTATGGGCTCACGCACTCGAGAAGCGAGTCTACCGAGACCGGCTTGCCCGAGTCCAGCGCCAGCGCCGAGGAGCTCTGCGGGTCGCTTCAGCCTACCCCTAGTGAAAATATCAGTGAAGGTCAACTGGTATTTCGCCCAGTTGACTTCAGCTGATGTCAACTGATATCAGCTGACGTCAACTGGGCGAAATACCAGTTGACATTAGCTGACATCAGTTGACATTAGCTGACATCAGTTGACATCAGCTGACATCAACTGGGCGAAATACCAGTTGACATCAGCTGATATTAGTTGACATCAATTGAGGTCAGCTGCCCCATTCTCGTCTTTAGGCCCACTGATATCAGTGGACATTACGGAGTTTTTAATGATATTCTCCCATTGAAAATAATCACCTGACTTTGAGTAGTTACCACAGAGAAGAAATAAGACCGAGGACGCATCTAATGTTTCGCTAAATATGTGTCGAACAGTGCCGTAGAGTGGGCGCGGGACGCCCGGAAGTCTATTGTCTCCCTATTGTTTGACTGTGTTACCCTAGTGTGTAACACAGTTACCAGAAACACTACTGCCATAAGAATGCGTACTCTGCTTATTTTTTCTCTGTGGTAGTACTCCAAAGATTTAATTCTATTCACAAATAAACTATATAACAAGTCAGGTGAATTAGGGAAACAGGCTACTTATATGACCAGTTAACATTAGTTAAAATAACTTTTAACATCATACAAATTCCAATTTATTGATTATGTAAGATTTTTATTTTTCTTCATCAAAGGTAAATTAATAACGCTGTCCATTTAGTATTTTAAACTAATTTAATTAAAAAAATACAAAGAGAAAAGTAAATGAGTTCTAAAAAAGATGGTAAATGGAATTCAACTACAAACAAATTTAAAAGTTACAAAACTCTCTCTCTCTCTCTCTCTCTCTCTCTCTCTCTCTCTCTCTCTCTCTCTCTCTCTCTCTTTTCACTTGTGGCGCAGCAGGCAAAGCGATAGCACGCGAGTGAAAGTGCTCCTGTTTTTCAGGTTATATTTTGTTTGAATATTGTTTGACTGTAAGTATACACATTTATTAACAAGTTCTTTTGTATTTGTGAGCTAATGAGGAACAATGATGAACTGTTATCAATGTAAAAGTGAAATTAGTGTAACAGACAGTTACTTAACATGTTCCCAATGTTCTGAATCTCTACATTTTACTTGCATTCAGGATCTTACACGTACTGATTATGACTTTTTAAAGTCTACTAACTCTAGTTGGAAGTGTTCTAAGTGTAAAAGCATCAAAATGCAAAAAACGGATGAGACTCCCGCTACTCCTACACCGAGCGGTAAGACAGTAGAAAAAGTTTTGGCTGATAAAACTATTTGTTTGTATTGTAAAAAAGGATTTTCGTTTAATGCCCACAGAGCTGAGTGTAGTAAGTGTCAGGGAGTCTTGCATTTTAGATGTATTGACATATCAAAGGAGGAATATGCAAAAGTGAAAGCTGCCTGGGTTTGTAACAATTGTGTTAGAGACATAGAAAAAGAGGTTGGAAGCGCATGCTCTTTGTTAGAAAAACTGTCCACTGAAAATGTATCTTTAGGGGCAGTATTATCAGAAATGCGCAGTTTCAGACAGGACGTACTAGCTCAAAACAAGGAATTGAAAGAATCTTTGGATAAATATTCCGATTGGTTAGCGGAAAGCAACAAAAAAATTGATAAGATCGATGGTAAAATAACAGCTTTAAAGTCAGATCTTGACAATATAAAACAGGAAAACTGTAATTTAAAGAAACAAAATGAAGCTTTGACCAGTAGGCTAAATTATTTAGAGCAGTCAGTCCGAGATAATGATATTGAAATACATGGCGTTCCATTTCAAAGGAATGAAAATTTACTTGAATTATTGAAGAAAATATCTACAACAATTGGATTTAACTACAACAATGAAATGATAAGTAATTGTTATCGGTACAAGCAGTCTGCAACGAATCGGAATTCCCCGGGAATAGTTGTACGCTTTGTGCGTAGATTAGATAAGGATGGCTTCATTCAGCGGCGACGGGCCAAAGTAAATCTGAATTCACGTGATATTGGTTTCATGGAAGGCGAAGCTTCCGTTATCTACGTTAATGACAGCTTGACAACAGGGAAACGGAAGTTGCTAAAAGCGGCGCAGCAAGCAAAGCGTGAAAAACATTTCACTTTTCTGTGGGTGAAAAATGGTCGCATCTTCATGAGGAAAAGTGAGGGTGACCGGTTTGTTGTAATTGACAGTTATGATGACATTAGTAAGTTGGCGTGAGATTCATGTTCCAATACGGAAGTGTTAATGATTTTTCATTTGTTTACATTATTGTGTAACGGTTTTGTAGGTATAAATTATAAAATTTGCAAATTAAGTGAGATATCATATAAAATGTTAAGTTTGAGATCTTTTTCTTTTCTGGATGACAAGTTATAATGATGGCCAAGATATAGGGGGTAGCTCAACCTCCTGTTTAAAGGATAAGTTTAGTAATTTGAAAAGAGGTTTAAAAATAGTTCATGTCAACGTTGAAAATATAAGGGATCATAGAGATGCGTTTTTTAATTTGTTTCAAAATGAAATCGTAGATGTTATAGCTGTAACAGAGACATTTTTGAAGCCTGAAATATCGCCTCTGCCTTATGTTTTAAATGATTATAATTTTATACGACATGATAGGGAAGGTAAAGAAGGAGGAGGCGTAGCTCTGTATAGGCTATTAGGAAAAATTTTAACTATAAATTTATAGCTTCTTCCTCTCCTGTTTATTGTAAGAAACCCGAAATTCTTATTGTTGAGTTGTCATTAGGGTGGAAATTAATTTTGTGTGTTGTGTATCGCCCACCAAAGGCGAGTCATATTGAGGAGTTATTTTCTATTATTTCGGATTTATTGCCAATTTATGATAATGTTCTCATAATAGGTGATTTTAATATTATTTTGTGTGCTGATAGAGAGTTTTCTGAAAAAACACAATTTAAAAACTTAGTGAATAATTTAAGTTTGTCAGTGCTGCCATTACAGCCAACCTATCACTTGCCATTGTCTGAGTCATTTTTAGATTTAATTATTACTAATGATGTTGATAGAGTTAACACGTTTGGACAGTTGCCTGTCTCTGGTATATCTTATCATGATTTAATTTTTGTTGAGTTAAATTTAAAGGTTAAGTCAAATTTGAATAGGCAAGTAATAGTTGTGAGGGACTTTAAAAACATACAACTTGATCAGTTAAAATATGAGTGTTCAGTAAATGATTGGAATAGAATATATGAGTGTGATAACATTGATGACAAAGTAGAGATTTTGAATAATTATTTAGATTTAGTTTTTAATAAATATATCCCAGAGAGAAGGGTGAAGAAAAAGAGGAATCCATGCCCTTGGCTCGATGATGAGCTAAAAGCATTGATGAAAAATAGAGATATTTTATATAGGCGTTATGTTAAGACAAAGAATACAGCTAATTGGGAAAATTATAGAGTCTCTAGAAATAATTTGAAACGACGATTAAGAGACGCAAGAAATCGCCATTTTAATGCATTGTTAATTTCTGATAAGCCTAACAAAGATAAATGGAATATTTTAAAATCTCAGGGAGCGGGTAAAGCTCCAAAGCAATCATTTGATCCTGCTATTAATTTGGATGATCTAAATAAGTATTTTTGTGGGATAAAAAATGACATTAATGTAGACTTGGTGAGTTACTATAGAAATATGAGAAATGATTATGATATTTTTAGTGTACCTTTTAGTTTTAAGGAATTTTCATGTAAAGATATTACTGAGGTCTCAACTGATATTTCATCTAATGCTGTAGGGAGTGATGGTGTACAGCTGAAATTTGTTAAGTTAGTGTTAAATGAAATAATCCATGTAATATGTCATATTTTTAATTTTTCAATTATTAACTGTGTATATCCTGCTCAATGGAAGAAGGCGCTGGTTTTACCAGTACCTAAGACAGATAACCCCGTTGAATGTAAACATTACCGTCCAATTAACATTTTGTGTGTGTTAGGGAAAGTATTAGATAAACTTGTCTATAGGCAAATAAATCAATTTTCTCTTGAAACTAATATGTTGTGCAAATATCAATCAGGATATAGAAAGTACTATAGTACGCAGACAGCATTAATTCGAATAACTGACGATCTGAGATCAGCTATGGATAAAAGGCATTTAACAGTTTTAGTATTATTAGATTTTACCAGAGCATTTGACTGCGTAAATCACGATTTGTTGTTATCAATCTTGCAGTCATACAATTTTAGTGATAATGCTGTTCAATGGTTCAAAACATATCTAGGTGATAGGCTGCAGAGAATAAGGACTGTTACCGGATTGGTTTCTGATTGGAAAGCGAATCCCTTAGGTGTGCCACAAGGATCTACTTTATCAGCTTTTTTATTCTCATTATACATAAATAGATTATATGAATGTATTGTTTTTAGTAAAAGTATGTTTTACGCAGATGATCTGCAGCTTTATATTCATTGTAATGTAGATCAAATAAACAATACTGTAGATATGTTAAATGCTGATTTGGCTTCCATTTTTCAATGGTGTCAAGGTCATGGTTTAAGTTTGAATCCTTCAAAATGTAAGCCTATTATAATAGGAACATCAAGACTCTTAAATAATATAAATATCAATGATATTCCTCCAATAACCATAAATGGTCAGCTGTTAAACTATGAATCAAGTGTTGTCAACTTAGGTATAAGAATTATGAATAATTTATCATGGGTAGATCAGGTTAATTATGTCTGCAATAGGATATATCGATGTCTTTACAAATTCAGACGTCTTTGTTTCAATCCACCGAATTATGTCAAAAAGGTTTTGGTTGAAACATTAATTTTCCCCATTATTGATTATGCAATTGCTGTATATTGTGACTGTAATGATGAGCTAACTAGAAAGCTACAAGTAGCCCAAAATGCCTGTATCAGGTATATTTATGATTTAAGATTGGATGACCATGTTACTAGATACTATACTGAGTTAGGATGGTTAAAGGTAAAAGAAAGAAGAGAGCTAAACATTCTAAACACTACTTATAAAATTCTTAAATACGAAAAGCCAGATTATTTATATGAAATGTATAGTAGAATGAGAACTGTTCATTTGAGGGAAACTAGATTTGGTAATGAGTTGTTACAATTCCCTATTCATAGAACTGTAATATATAATAGATCTTTTCATGTGTTGTCAATAAGATTAATGAATAATTTAAGTAACGAAATAAAGAGCTTAAATAGTGTCAGAAGCTTTTCTAAAGCAGTGAAAGAATTGCTATTAAGGAGATATAATGTGTAGAGTAAGACATTTACAACCGCCAGCTAAGGCCAAGTTATTTTCAGATGAACTGTATAATATGTGTCTCAGTCAAAGATTTTTCCTAATAGTTAATTTTTATGTTGCAAAAAGTTTATGAATTTGAAAAACACTTTCTGTATTGTTCATATGTAAATATAAACCATTTAAATTCAGATGTATAAATATTATAAAAATTATGTATGTTTATCGCTTAGCTGTATAATGTTAGAAAAAAGGTAACCACAACTCTGTAAAGATAATTACGTGTGTATTGTTTTGGACCTGTCCTGGGGAAAGAGTGGACCTCTGGTCTAATCCAGGGCAGGTAAAATAAAGAATTTGTCATTTGTCATTTGTCTCTCTCTCTCTCTCTCTCTCTCTCTCTCTCTCTCTCTCTCTCTCTCTCTCTCTCTCTCTCTCTCTCTCTCTCTCTCTCTCTCTCTCTCTCTCTCTCTTCTCCGGGGCGTTCGACTCTGCCTGGTGGCCAGAGATCCTGAGAGTTCTGAGGGAATGGCGGTGCCCAAACAACATCTACCGACTGGTCAGGGACTACTTCCGAGGCAGGACAGTGACTTTGAAAGCTGGCAACGGAGAAGTGAGCAAGACCATCACAAAAGGTTGTCCACAAGGATCCGTTGTAGGCCCTCTGCTGTGGAACGTCCTTTTCGACGGGTTTCTGCGGCTGCAGTTCGGCAACGGCATCTCTGCCAGAGCCTACGCGGATGACGGACTGCTCCTGGTGAAGGCAAATTCAAGTCCTGAGCTGATGAGGAAGGCGTCAATAGCCTTGGATCTGGTCACCAGGTGGGGAGAAGAGAGGAAGATGACGTTCTCGAAGGAGAAGACAGTGATGGTGCTACTCAAGGGAAAGTTGGTCGAAAGATTCATCAGAGTGAACATGGGTGAAGTCACGGTACGCTGCTCAGAGAAAACGAGGTACCTAGGGGTAGTGGTTAAAAGTGGAATGAAGTTCGCAGGACACTACGAGTATGTGGTCGAGAAGACGATGAAGGTATTCGGAAAGCTGAAAGGACTGGCGAAGGCAAACAACGGGATGAAATGTGAAAACTTGAGAAGGCTGTACATAGGGGCGTTGGAGCCGATGGTGCTGTACGGATGTGAAATGTGGGGACAAAGAATGAGAGGTCGAGGAGAGAAGACGAAGCTGATGAGCCTACAGAGGAAACTGTTGTTAGGAGTGATCAAGGGATACAGCACTATTTCCCACGAAGCCGTGAGAGTGATCGCTGGAGTGATCCCTCTGGATTTGATGGTGGAAGAAAGGCTGAAAAGAAGAAGAGATAAAGAGGAAGGAATCGACAGCAGGGAAAGCAAGCGAACCCGAAGAGAGGAAACACTCGTCGAATGGCAAAGAAGATGGGAAACCAGCACCAAAGGAAGAGAAACCTTCGAGTTTGTTCCGGATGTTCGACAGAGAAAGAAGGTGAAATGGGAGACCGACCACTACACAACACAGTTCGTGAGCGGCCATGGTAATTTCAAGGCGAAGCTGAGGGGATTCAACCTAGTGGAAGATGACAGATGCACACACTGTGGACAGTTGGAGACCTCGACACATGTTCTGATGGTGTGTCCTTTCTACGAGGAAGAAAGAAGTGAAATGAGGGAATTCCTCCGAGGTAAGAATTGGAATTGGGAGAAGCGAAACTTTCTACGGTGCAAGAAAGCAGCTGAGGTGTTCTCAAGAATGTGCAGGAGAATTGGAAGTAGGAAACACGAGTTTGAAAATATAAGAGGATAGACTGCAACTTGAAACACTGGAAAAAAGGAATGTAGGAGGAAAAAAAAAGAAGAAAGAAGAAACAGCAAAAATCCGATGATCCTAGTGCTATGGTGCTAGGGGAGGGGACAGGTGTGTTGGGTGGGCACTAGAAGAGTGCCCGGTTAGGATAAGATGACAGAAGAGGACTGAAGAAAGAAGTCTATTTCAGGAAAGAGGCCTGGCGAATAAGTCTCCGACTTAAGCCAGGGGTGGAGGAGGGATCGCGGGCTTCGGCCAACCACCTGTCTCTCTCTCTCTCTCTTCCTCTCCCTCCAAGTATTTCATGACAGTTCTTTTAATTTTGCGACTCGATTCAGAGTCATTATTTTTTCTGTTAAAAATGTATTCACGTTTTTCATCCTCAGGTTTTGCTCTCCATCAGGCATGACAGGGTTTTCTTCTAATGATCTTTCCCGGAAGATCCCTGAGGTAAAAACAATTGGATTAGGCAATGCATTAGTTTGGTATCATATCGCAAAAAATGATATTCAATTTGAATTTGCACACATAAACAATTTTTTTACATATTTCAACAATTTTTTAAGCACAAACTAACGAATGCGCACTCTACACAACTTATGAATCTGTCAGGTTATGTGAACTGAACCTTTTTTATAGCAATTTAGTGTAAGAGTACATAAATAATTTTTCACTGCAGTGGACAATTTATAATTATTTGTTAATCTATATCTTTAGATAAATGTCTACAAATTTCAATGAGTATGGATTGTGTGAAAGGCTGCTTATGCTGCAAATTGTAGTAGGCCCTAAATAACAATATTTATTGAGAAAAATTACTGATTTAGACCTTTATTTATCAAAACAGTAATCAGGATAACTGTGTATTATTATAACCGAATTTAGTTGAACAATGTTGTTAAAAAAATATGTTTCTTGCTAGGAGTAAGCTCTTAAATCGCATGTTGAGAGTAATTACAAAAACATGACTTAAAAAACTATAACTAATCATCATTCTTTTAGTTAATAAAGTTATCACGAGTACAACTAATTAAAGGTTATACACATACAAATATGTGCATGTACAAAAAAATGTTAAAAAACATAGGCTTTATCACTTGTTTTAACTCTAGTAGGCATAAAAGAGAAAGAAATTGGCCCTTGACTTAGGTTTTTTCACGACGTAATGGCTTCATCTCTATAAGAGAAAGTTAAAAATATAAATATATATCAAAAATGTTTGGTTAAATGTCTATGCTAACGGTGTTGTGTAGCCTACCTTTTAAGACTGCCATTTTTGTTGGAGTAAGGGGATTCTTCTCTTCAGCGCTTCCCTTCTTTACATGGCCACTGACGGTCCTCTGGGCAAGGATATGCGCTGGCCAGATTATCGTAGCCAAGTTCTTCGCAAACTGCGAATCCCCTGAGACGCCAAATTTAACGTTGAGTTTAGCAGCAGCTAGCTTCTCTTTGTCCAACTCGATCTCAGTATTGTTATCTTCAGATTCCTAAAATAATTATACATCACTTTGTTACTCCATAGAAAAAAAAAAAATAATGAAGGCTAAGGCCTTAACATTTCCTTGTAGTTAGCCACGGAATCCTGAATCCAATTTTAGGCGTCCTCTTTTACCATTATTCTTTGTAATTGATACAAATTCATTTATGTATTGGCTTGAGAAATTATAAACTTATAGTTGTACTGATTAAACAATTGACTGACACAGCAAACAAAACTTGCAGCTTCTCTTTGTCCAACTCGATCTCAGTATTGTTATCTTCAGATTCCTGAAACAATTATACATCACTTTGTTACTCCATAGAAAAAAAATAATGAAGGCTAAGGCCTTAACTTTTTCTTGTAGTTAGCCACGGAATCCTGAATTCAATTTTAGGCGTCCTCTTTTACCAATATTCTTTTTAATTGATACAAATTCATTCATGTATTGGCTTGAGAAATTATAAACTTAATAGTTGTACTGATTAAACAATTGACTGACACAGCAAACAAAACTTGCAGCAAAGCCAACTGAAATCATTGTTTGCAAATGACATTCTCATCAAAAGCAGGGCTGTTGGTTAAGTTCATAAATTTTTCAAGAGTAATCACAACTATATTGAAGTAATCTTCAAGAAATTTACATGTAGCCAGTCGTAAATTGTATATGGATTGTTTCTTTAAAACTATTTGACTTAGTGAGCTTGGATAATTCGTACCTCAAGTAACTGATAAGGGAATCAAATCAAATTAACTTGTCAAAAAACGGGCAAAAACGCAGGCCTGCCTTAAACCTTAAACTTTCAATGATGCCATTAATTGTATCAATATTGACTACTTTACTATAACTTTGGGTCTTAGTGATTCAAAATACCATAAAAGAAACAAAAATAGAAACAAACAAACATAATTAAAGGAGCTAGGTATGTTAATGACACCATTACTCAACTAGATCCGTCACTGCTACTATGGTACGAGTTTCTTATCTGATCTTCTGCCGTTCGTTCCTATAGCAGACGACATATGATTTCTAAGAAAACAATATCGAACAATCTACTGATAGTCGAAGTTCGATGTATTGTTTGTTGGATAGAACTTGACATACCTTTTTCAGTACGACCGTTGGCACGTCCGCTGAGCCTCGCTTTCATCTGAGATCGGCGTGGTCGTCAGCCCAAACAACATCGTCGGAGCTATGCTCCATGGAGAGGGCAACTGAAACTGTGTCCAGCACTACGTCCAGGCCATTCTTCGGGCGAAAAAGGTCATCCTCAGGTTTTCCCCCCGGGGGTTGCCCTAGTGGCGTAATATCAAAGGCCTAGCCCGAAGTAATGTGTGAAACAGTTCCAGGCTAGTGTCCTCGGTGTCGAGGGGGGTGGTTTAGTCGGTAGTTCACGGGATGTCGAGCTCATGGGAGTCCGACACTACTGAGGGGACAACGAGCCCCTCAGTGTGCGTAAACGCATTCCACCTCCTACCCAAAAAAACCCCGCTTGATCTGAGGGGCCTGTTTTTTTAATTTTTATGATTAATATGGTCTAGAACCTAACATAAAAATATTTATTTTTATGTCTAAGAAATTATGTTTTAATCACCCTTCATGCAAAAAAGGGCTCGGTACCTGTACAGCTGAGATCTACGAAGACCCTCGATTTCCTTACATCAAAACAAATCATGATCAGCTGACTTTTCCTTATCTAAACACTGCTTTCGTTACCTAAACCATAACCATGGCCTTATTACTAGAGATGGCTATGCCTAAACACTGCTCTTCCGTACTCAAACAAAACCTTTCTGCACTCAAACAAGCGAAGTTCCTATTTTGACAGTTTATGTTATATCGTTTTATCAGCTGACTTTAAAAAAATAGACTGTACATCCATATACAAAATTTGCATATAAAAAATTACTATAATATGAAATGTCGGATTTTTTTCCATGTTCAGTTACTTAATTACATCGTTGAAAAGTATTGTTCAAATCTCGTCACAAAAGTACCATTTTGGGACTCGATCGTTTTTTAAATGCTCGGCTTACGCATCGCAAGTACTACCTACACTATCTCTACGGAAAAGGGCCATGTTTGAGACTAGTGAAATATACTCCATTTAATATTTTTAGCTTAAACACTTTGTTTATTTGAGACCTAGGCCTATCAATAACATACAATGTCCTAAAAAAGACCACTTTAGTTTTATAACTGGCAGTGCTTGATTTGTAAAAATTGAGGTACCGGAACTGTAATTTACCAGGTTGTACATAGCCCCCCCCCCACTTGTTCTTTCCTTCAATAAAGTTATTATGTGTCTCTGTGAATAATAAGTCGTTTTAAAAATTCACATTTTATTTAACTCAGATTTTAAAATAAGTAAATTTAAAACCAACGAAGCATTATTAATTTTACTAACAAATAAATTCTTTAACGAAATTTTAGAATCTATATAATTAATACGCCAACACGAAATTTGTCCTATGAACTCCTCCGTCATTTCTTAACCGATTTTGATCATTGACGGCTCATTGGAAAGAGCGTGTCGCGTAGATTTGCAAACTGGCCTTACATTTTTGAAAAAGTCCCTTGGGCTCTGCCCCATTGGCTTTTAAAGTTCCCATGTTATCCTTATGAAGAACATAATTGTTTACATTTTGATCAGCTGGATAATTTAATTGCTGTTATTTTTTAATTTGTGTAAACATAACCCTCAAGACGGATCGTGTTAGCATGATTGTGTTTTAAATTTGTCACCATTTGAATTATCGCTCTGCCAGAGTAGCGCACGATTCCGAGCGCTCGGATACACTAGTTTTTATGATGCCTTGTGCGAGTGTACGGGTCTTTTCAGCGTTTTCAACATTTGGCTTAGCTCATAAGACTAGACAAAAGAGCGCTAATTTCAGGCCGAAAGTCCAGGCCTAATTTCTGTTCATTTTAAACGATCGGTATCTTCGGTAAAAGTAATCCGGTCGATTACACGCGATCGTTCCTTCCGACAAATACCCCGGTCGGTTACAAATGATCCTCTCTTCTGGCGAATTCTCCGGTCGATCAGACGCGATCGTCTTTTGCAGTATATTCTCCAGCCGATTACCCGCGATCGTCTTGTGCGGCAAAGTCTCCGTCCGATTACACGCGATCGTCTTTTACGGCAATTACTCCGGTTGATTACACACGATTCTCCCGTATGGCAAATTCTCCGGCCGATTATACGCGATTGTATTTTGCGGCAAATCATCCGTCCTATTACAAGCGATCGTCTCTTTCGAAAACTCCGGCCGATTACACACGATCGACTCTTTTGGGAGAAAGAGGTCCTTGAACGCCGTTCCGTCGCGTTCCCCCGCAAATCAAGCACTGATAACTGGTAACCAATATGGCGTATCCAAGATGGCGGATCCAGTATGGAGGCTGATAATTGATTATAACTAAGTAATGATATAATTTGTTATAGCCTACGGTTATTCATTGTCAATTTTGTAAAAAAAAACTATTATATATCAGGACACATTATCGTTCGGAGAAAAAACCCTGTAACATACATATTTCAAATATACCGGGTGTCTCACCTAAAGTGAACCAATATCTAACTTTTTTATTATAAATCTGACAAAGAACTTCTTATGGGGCACTTCCCTTAATTTTTAACGCTGCTTTTTGGAGTCACTTCGAAATTTAAAAATATGGCCGCCATTTTCCAATATGGCGGGCAACTTTGATTTTTCTTATGGAACACCCTATATTTTAGGGCGTTTTTGGATTATACGCTTGATTTTAGGAACTTTTTATTCTTTATAATTTTTTCCTAAACCTATAGTGGTTAAGGAGGTATGAACAGTTTAAGTTATATTTTTTCCCCATTTAAAAAGCATTGGGAAATTGTTGGTAGTCTGTATATCGAAAACGGTTGGGTTTAATAAAAGATGCCAAAGAATAAAAGTGCCTAAACATGTTAGTTTAGTTGAGATTTAATCATAAAATAATTTTTAGTCAAGATTTAATCGTGGAAATGTGTTATTTTGAATATGATTTTACTCCATAAGGAATACATGGGATGGCACAGTTAAATGGACACAATGCATTTTAAATGGGGAAAAATCAAACTTTAACTGCTTATATCTGCTGAACCATTGAGTTTAGGAAAAAATGAGGAAGAATAAAAAGTTCCTAAAATTAAGCGTAAAATCCAAAAACGCCCTAAAATATAGGGTGTTCCATAAGAAAAATCAAAGTTGTCCGCCATATTGGAAAATGGCGGCCATATTTTTAAATTTCGAAGTGACTCCAAAAAGCAGCGTTAAAAATTAAGGGAAGTGCCCCATAAGAAGTTCTTTGTCAGATTTATAATAAAAAAGTTAGCTATTGGTTCACTTTAGGTGAGACACCCGGTATAATATCTTTAAAACGAGTCAAAATCTTTAAGATTGCACTTCGCCATTGCATTTAGCGTTGAATTTTAGCTTGAAATGAAGAGCGCACAACACAGTCTTTGCGTTTGAAAAAACTTTGTAACCAATAAGGCGGATTCAAGATGGCGGATCCAAGATGGTGGCGGCTGATAATTAATTATAACTATTAATTATTTAGCAATAGTCTACGGTTATTCCTTGTTACCTTTATCAAAAATAATTATGAATCAGTACATATTATCATTAGGAGAAAAAACCTGTAAAATCTAGTAAAATTCAAATTTTAAATGTGTAATATCTCGAAAACGAGTCAAAATTTTTGAAATCGGATTTCGCCATTGCATTTAGCGTCGAATTTTAGCTTGAAATGATGGGTCACAACACCATCTATGCATTTGAAAAAAAAATTAGTAACCAATATGGCGGATCCAAGATGGCGGCCGAAAATGAAAACTCATTCAAAATGAATTTTTCGCCGTCCCATGACGCATGAAGATGGTCTAAAATTTTTATATTGAGAAACATATGGGAAAAATAATGATAGAAGGCAATAACTGTTCATTTTTAATGGTAAATATGGGCTAAATTAAAATTTTTACAAAAAATAGTGAAAACATCAAAAGCACAACAAATAAATGGGTAAAGATTTCCATTTACAGCATGAAAAAGAGAATCCCGCCTCAATCTAAAAAATGCATTCTGATTTGGGGTATTCCGAGGTTTTGGTGTTCCTGACGCTCCAGGAACTCCACTAGAGGAGCAGTTAGCGTTATTTTTTACGTAACCGTTCCACCGACTAGCCGGAACTGTAATAATAGTTCGTTCCGGAGAGAATCTGGAACTAATAGAACAAACACGACCTTCTAATCGCAGAAAATGCCGAGGAGCAGTTAGTGTTATTTTAGACGTAACCGTTCCACCGACTAGGCGGAACTGTATTAGTCCGTGCCGGTGCTGTTCCGCAGAGAATCTGGAACAAATAGAACAAACTGTGCCGTTCCGTTCCGGTTCCATGCAAAGCTAACTTAGTAGGCTGAAGACTGAAGTATAATGATTGAAGGTGAAGGGAAGAACCTATCTCATCTCTCCCTACCCTGGTTCCTGAATAAGGAGAAAGACTTTGTGCATCGGAAGTTTTGTATTAAACTATGTTAATATTCAAACTATGGATTATTAGTTATCATTTTAAAACATCCTGTTTTATAATTCATTATTACGGAAATTTTTTTAAAGGAATGGAAACTTCTACAAATATTTAATAGTAGCCTACATCACCAACTCAGTGTAAAGCCAGTTGGCCTAGGCCTAGAGTCCATTCAAAATTAATAGGCGGTCGGAAAAGGGGAAATAAATCGTTTTGTTTATTTCCCCCTCCACTACCACCTCTCACCGTTAATCATCTGATTGATTCAAATTCTGTATCGGATGTCATTGTTTTGTTTACATCAAAGCGTTGTCGATTATTATTGTTTTTGTTGTGTTTAACCTTTTTTTGCAAAAATGATTACATGCTACAGCGTTTTTTTTTACTTTTTATATTTTTATTATAACCAGATAATGAAAAATGACGACAAGAAAACTTAATATTATAAGTCAGACAAAGTAAGATTTTTAATGTTTACAAATACTTTAAAAACATTGATACAAATATGCCGACTTACAAAGTGTGGGGAGTGTTCCACCAAACGCAAAAAGTGACTGCTGAGGCTTGCTGTGTTTCTCTCCGAACTGTACAAGAGTGACGGGAGAAGGAAAGAAGACTCAAGATATCGATGCTGAAATAACTGACAATGGCATATTGTCATTCCAGACTAATTTATATAGTTTTCCTCGCTTCAAAGAAAAAAATGTCACAAGAAGTGGATCATTAATCTTGACCAGTTTGACAAGGACGTAGTGCTGCGGGCCAATTTGGAGTTTTATTGGGGCGGGGCATTTTGGACTTGTAAAAAATTAAAATAAGTAGAATGTATTGGCTTTGGTGGAAGCATATGTTCCCACTGGAACAATTCAAATTCCACTACAAAAAGTTTAGGGCCTCAAGGAACATAGCGATATCGTTGCTCCCCGTGTTGCGTTCTTAAGATAAATGCACGACTTGGGTTAAGAAGAAAACCGCGCCCAATAATCTACTTTAGTCGAGACATGGGTTAACCAAAACTTACACAAGACTTTCCTTGTTCCTTTTGTTTATTTTAATAACCTCATTTAGATTTTTACTGGCCCATTTAAACAGATTGTACTTTTTCGACCTTTCCTCATGTGAAATTCTAGTTTGTTCAAGCGTAAAAGATTCTGAAACTATTTATGCTATACTGTATTTCTTAAATAATTTAATTGAGATAGTTTTGTAAATACATTTTCGACACTAAGTTACTCATATTTAGTTGCCTTATTTATCCTTTTAAAGGTTCTGACCTTTAACGGAAATATTTAGTCCTGATTATGCTTTGCAAAATATAATTTGAATTTTGAATATTGATATTAGCCTACATGATTTCCTTGCAACATAATGTTGTCTATTTATAGTCTAAGTTTGATATCCATGGATATGAAGATATTTTGTAAAAATAAAACATTGCGATTTATTCATTTAAATGAATGAATGCATATTTGCAAACTATTAATTACGTACGGGCTCTAAAAAACTTTCAAAACATCATAAAAAGGCCTGATTATTTTCACTGATGATTAAAAAAATATTAGAGGTCATAGCTTAATAAAATATTGATTGACATGAGGCATTTCATACTTATTGTGTTTTATATTCAACACCTAAAAAGTGCCTTTTGTCATTCCTAATAAAAAGTTAACAATTAGGCTGCATGATATGTACCTAGAACTTGCTTTGATAATCAAAAATTCCCTCAGTTAATTCATTCCAAACCTAATAAATTATATAGGCATATTTTAGTGCAGGTTTAGGTTGTTGGAATGTCCATTTGCCTTAACAACATAATTCAGTGCATTATTTCATTACTTTTTAGCGTGGCAGAAACTAGACATAAAATGTTGGCCTAAAAATCTAGCTATTATATTTAATTTGGCGGATTTAACACATTCCCAAAATTTGTTATTCTTGCAGTTTCATTTGAATTAGGTTCATAATAATTATCGTAAACATGAAATAGTTTTGGAAATTTTAATGCCACATTTGTCTCATGTAAATCAAAACCTCCGACAAATCTGACGATTGTTTACGTTATTCTGCTGCCTGCTGACTCGCAGACGAAAATGACAGCTACGTGTTCACAAGAAAGGAAAAGAGGAAAGTAGGGGTAACATATAAGACCTGTGGGGGTAGTCGTTAATTCGACCGCCTATTAATTTTGGATGGACTCTAATACAGTAATCCAATTATGGGCTGTGTTGAAATACAATGTTAGTTTAATCTAGAGTCTAGAGGTAAATTAAGATTACTATAAAATTCATCAAACACAGGTCACACTATTCACACACTAGTAATAATAATAATAATAATAATGTGTTGAGTTCCTCTAGCTAATCAAAACACGGCATTATTTCGATAGAAAACCATAACAAAACGACAACAACGATATAAACTTAACAATTTAACAAAACAAAAGTTTGAAGCAAATCGTTCTAACTTAAGTGTCGCAAGATAGGTAGGCAAGAGATTAGGAAGGGAAAGAAAGAAATTGCGGCACTCTAATCGAAAAATCAGAATCGCGGCGTCAGTCAACTGTGACCTATTATTAGCAAGTAACTGGAACCTCGGACCAATTTAACTGCTTCTTTGGATGTAACAGATACATGACAATGACGCTACTGCGCATGCGCAACCGTTGCGGCATTTTCTACGATTAGAAGGTCGTTTAAACTGTGCCGTTCCGTTCCGTTTCCATGCAAAGCTGACTGACTGAAGACTGAATAAGTATAACGGTTGAAGGTGAAGGGAAGAACCTATCTCATATTTCCCTACCCTAATTCCTATACGGTATAAGGGGAATATCTGTACTATCGGAGGTTTTGTATTAAACTATGTTAATACAGTATTCAAACTCTGGATTATTGGTTATAATTTTAAAACATCCTGTTTAATAATTCATAATTTAAGGAATTTTTTTAAAGGAATGGAAACTTCTACAAATATTTAATAGTATAGCCTACATCATAATAACTTAGTGTAAAGCCACACTATTCATACACTAGTAAGAATAATAATAATAATAATGTGTTGAGTTCCTCTAGCTAATCAAAACACGGCATTATTTCGATAGAAAACCATAACAAAACGACAACAACGATATAAACTTAACAATTTAACAAAACAAAAGTTTGTAGCAAATCGTTCTAACTTAAGTGTCGCAAGATAGGTAGGCAAGAGATTAGTGTAAAGCCAGTTGGCCTAGGCCTAATACAGTAATGCAGTCATGGACTGTGTTAAAATACAATATTAACAAACTAATACAAACTAATACCTGTTTGTTGCATTGTAGGCCTACTCTTTTACACAATGCTAAGCCTACTTACTTACCATGTACAAAATATACAAATAAAGGTAGGCTACAAATAGTTGAGAATATTTTAAAAATTGTTCAGCAGACTTCCTCTTATCCGGATTACGCAAATCGTTCTAACTTAAGTGTCCCAAGATGGTTAGGGAAGAGAATAGGAAAGGAAAGAAAGAAATGGTGGCACTCTAATCGAAATAATCAGAATCGCGGCGTCAGTCAACTGTGACCTATTAGTAGCAAGTAACTGGAACGTCGGACCAATTTAATTGTTCCTTTGGATGTAACGGATACACAAGAATGACACTACTGCGCATGCGCAACCGTTGCGGCATTTTCTGCGATTAGAAGGTCGTTCGGAACTGTGCCTTTCGGAGTAATGAGTGATGACTTATACGAAATTGTGTTCTTTCGGATATTTGCTTTGGAGTCGTGCCTTTCGGAATTGTGCTCTTGAAAACACATTATAAAATTAGAAATAAGAAAAATTTCCAAAGACTAGTTAGAGATTAAATATATGTTCTAAAAAGCATATCTCCGAAAGAACACTACTCCGAAAGCATATCTCCGAAAGAGCACAACTCCGAAAGCCATAACTCCGAAGGACACTGTTCCGAAATAACTTGGAGTAAAGACTTTCGGAGATCTGCTTTGTCGGAAATATGCTTTTGGAGCAGCGCCTTTCGAAATTATGAATTTCGGAGTTTTACCCTTCGGAACTATGCCGTAAAAAATACATACTATATTTCAGAGGTATGCCTTTCGAAGTTATGACTTTCGGAACAATGTATGGCACTTCACCACTACCATCTCATCGCCATCAACTTCCACAGTTATCACCCTTCGCCAAATAAAAACTAAAACGCGCGGCGTTACTAAACCGATTTAATTATAAGGTTATTTTTATGCAATACTAGCTGTTGTTAACCCGCTTCGCTGGGTTGAAAAGTCTTATGAAGGCCTAAATAGTAGCCCAAAAGATGTAATTTGGAAGAAAGAATTATAACGTCTAATGTAATCTAAAATTCAATATATTATGATGTTTCTCCATACATTTTATATTTGATAAAGCCTGGGGTGGCACATTTTGGTGGTAGCAGTCTTATTTTCCCTTTCAAAGAGCACATAATACGCGTTTTCATTTTGAATTAATCTTTGTGCTATGCAATAACCACAAATTTTGTCCATCTTGCAAATTACTACATTTGGGTGTTCAATATACAATCTACATTTTATTGGAATAATGAGTACTTTACAGCCAAAATCATAGTTCCTTGTCCTTTCGTAAACAGTTTTTTAACTGTTTAATTTAATTCAGCTTCTTCTGTTTAATCCCTTTTTCGAAGGTTCACCGTTATATCTCTGTTCTTATTATTTCTTTCATCACCTTGTGCGTCTGTCTCCCTTTCTGTTCCAAATCTGCTACGACAGTGTTTCTTGATGTCGCTGTGAATTTTCCCGTGATACCCTTAGATGTGTTTCTTTCTCTTCGTTGTTTCATTTTTTCTTGCAATCGTTCATTTACGTGATAAGATACAGAATTGCAAACATTTTCTCCTACGTTTTGACATTTTTTCGTCTTATTTACTCCTATCTTTGAATTTAAAAAACAAAAAATATGTAACTATACATTTTAGTGCACTTCATGTTTTTTAATAACATAACCTAACAGTAAAAATTTACTAAATATATATATGAAAACGTAAACAAAAACACATTTGCTAAATAAGACTGTATTCACCTGTTGAACAAAAACAATTGTAGGTGCTGCATTCTATTGGCAACCACTTTAACCACGGTTACCTTTTCAAATTAAACCATGTTTTTGATATAAACAAATAAAACCTCAAGTACTCAAAACATCCTTGATATAGGTCCCTTTCGGACGATCCTGTGCCTACACCCAATAATATATCGAAACCCAACCACCATAGTGCAGATCATGAGATTCCAAGCTTTAATTCGATACCAAGATCATGGGTCTACGACGTGTAGTTTTGGCTGTAGCACTAAATATACCAACACACAACTCTTCTCCTATACTCTTATATGAGCAATGTTATCGTCCGGCCGTGCGTGCTTGCTTGTATGCTTGCTTGTATGCTTGCTTGTATGCTTGCTTGTATGCTTGCACATTTATCTCAAAAACGGCTCCGAGGATTTCTTTCAAAGTCTGGAAATAAGTAATTTATGACTCAAAAACGTCTTTTACGCAGATTACTTGGCCAGAGAAAATCTAATAACGTAATAAATCGAATTTTAAAGTTGTAAAATTTTAACATTGGCCTTATGGGTTGCCGTGATAGCAACGAAAATAAACAAGGAAAGTGTAAACAAATGAAGTAATAATAACAGCTGTTTGGAATCTACAGCTATCAAGGGAAAATACAGCAGGTGGGATGAAGAGTCCATGGAGCAATAAAAAAGGTTTATATTGATACATTTTATGACATTGAGATATTTTATAGTAACTGGATGAACTGGTAAACATGAAATAACACCGAGCAAGGCTCGGTCCACCAGGTACTTTTATATATATATATATATATATATATATATATATATATATATATATATATATATATTGATTGACACAAGTTGCTCGATAGTTAATTTTTTGTTGTAGACCGTACTGATGGGGCAAATGGGCGATCAGTAGGGTCTACAGCACAATTAACATGCATTTAATAGGGAAAAAAGGAGTTTTTCGTCAATAATTAATTAAAAAACTAAAGAAAATGGATACTTGTGTAAATTAAAAAGTTGTAGGAATTTTGAAGACCTTTAAAATTATATGCTTTTTGGCATATGTTGCTATTTGATTTTTTTTATTTTCAGGGCTGCCAACATTTTCAATTTTTTTTTCAAAATTTAAAATTTTTTGAAATGTTGCCATGTGACATATCATAGTAAAGCTGAGTTACCAAGGATTAAGCATTTTGAATAAGAACTGAAACATGTTGAGTGGTTTAGGGGGTTTCCGTAAATATCGAAAATCTTCACAAAAATGGCCGCCATTTTGAAACGGCTTGAGGTAATATAGTTCTGTTTTCACCAAAATGTTTCTTTTGACAAGACCTTTAAAATAATATAATATTTGCTATAGGTTTACTCAAGAAAGTTTGAGATTCGAACCCATGACCTTCATTTCTGGAACACCCTGTACATGAATCGCGATAAAAATATTTTAAATGAATTCTTCATATGCAAATTAGTGGGGAATAATTTTATTTGACGTTTCTATGTCAAACCGTTCACCGGCTACAGTAGCTAGGTGCACGGATGGTCTTACTCACTCTGTATAATATATATATCTAAAAAATCGAACGAATGGTGTTTTTTGCTTCTGGGGGTTGCAAAATGAAAAGTTATCATGGTCTGGGGCTTAGGTCTTACCATGAGACCTACGGTAATAGCTTCTTCCCTACAGGGGAAATTCGCTAAAATTTCTAAATTTCACACTTCCAACCACAAACCTGCATACTCATTTTCCATGTTATTCTTATGGAGAAAATTTTGAGGGAAATAAGTAAAATTCTATACCTCGCTTATTTTTCAACATTAATAAAACTTGGTTTGTAGCGTCATTTAGATGAGATCTAATGTATATTGGTCTGAAACCCCCGATACTTAAATTTTCGTCGCAGAAAACCTGCATACTCATTTCTCATGTTATCCTTATGGAAAATTACATATCTCCTTTATTTCTTAACTACTTAAATTTTATGAAACTTGGTAAATGGCTTCTTCCAGTTCCAGGGATCTACTATTTTTAAGAATTTTCATTAATTTCTCCTGACGGATAAAGTTTTTATTACGGAAATAGTCAGTGCTCTCCTTAAGTCTGGTCGCTTTCAGCTTATTTATAAATGATTTACCAGATGTGTTGGAGGGTGGTTGTAACTTTGGTGGCGTAAGGGTAAATGTTCTGATGTATGCGGATATCACCCACTCTTTTAACATACCTGTTGCAGCAAACCTTCATACTTATTCTCTGTTATCCTTTTTGAGGTTACAAAAAAAACCATAGGTACTTTGGTACTATACGGAGGCCACTCCAATAAAGCGCGCTGCGGCGGTCATGTTAGGTTAGGTTATCATAAATATGTTAGTAGGATTTTCCTCGTTTCGTTACGAATCGAACTATACCAGATGAGCCATACCTTCGCCCGCCAAATCCCCTCCAAGTAGGCCTAGGTCCGAAGGGGCACACGGGCGACTTGTGGACCTCTATGACGTCACTGATCTGACGTCATAGCGGTCCGTAAGTGGCTGGCTGAGGCGGTGATTTGTTTATTTAATTTGCTCAGAGTTGTTTTATAGTTTTACTACAAGTGTTAAAGGTTAGGATCAGTAGTGAAGCACCCTAGTCGTTCGAGAAGTAGGGGCTAGTAAAAATTGTAGTAATGATATGAATTTGATGAATATTAAAAATATCCAAGCAATAACATCCATTACATCGATTGTAAAGTTATTTTTCTACTTCAACACGAAGTAAGTGTTTAATGGCAACTTCTAGTTACATACTAATCTCAAGCAATAGCTAACCAGTTTTAGTCGAATTGTAACTTGAACGTAAATAAATGAAACTGCAACCAATTATCATGTGAAGCAGGGGCGGCTCCAGGACAGTTTCTCGGGGGGGGGCCAAGTATGACAAAAATTTGGTTCATTTTTTGTTCACCCCCCCAAATACGTGTTTATTATCACCTCTGACTATGAGATATTAACACTTTGTCAAAAATTGTACTTAAGGGGCCATCCTTAAATTACATAACGCAAAAATCGGCCTTTTCAGAAACCCCTCCTCCCTTTTAACGAACTTGTAACGCTGGCGCTAACTCCCCTCAAAAGTTACGTAACACTGTACCCCCCCATAAAAAGTCAAAACTTTTTACTTTGAAGATAATTTGAATTTGTTTGAATAATTTATGAAATTGATTATTAAGGTTTGCTTAACGTTGCGTTGAAGCCCCCCTCTCTCCTTTGTAACGGTGCATAATGCTGACGAAACCCCCCCCCCTCCTCCCATAGGTGCGTTGCGTATTTATGGACGGCCACTATTTTAATGATTGAATAATTTGTCCATTTTTTAAATAGGACTAAGACAGACTAAATGAACTCCAACTTTGTTATGATTGTACGTTCAGTTGAGACTATAGTAGCATCGTATAGTCCGAAATATTGAATGCCAGATAGTATTCAAACGTATCAATTAATTACTTACTCGATGGTCTTGGTAAAATTAAAAATTATTTCAATCCATACACACAGGGGGCTGTTTCTAAACGCGTTTCACAATTACTAGCTAATAATCACTAATTACTAGTTACAATCCATCTCCATTTTATCTTTACGGTTTTGAAACGGAATGAGTATTTCAAAATACAAAATCAATTTTATTAATTCACCAACATCGTTTAGAAACAGCCCCCAAGAAATAAGTGCTACTTTCATAATAAGCGTATATTGATTTGTTTTTGTCACAAATAATATCACTGACTTTGATAATATTTTCCAAACCCAAACCTCATTATGGCGGCAAATCGTGACGCGCTGCCAACCTAACAACTTGAAATGTCTCGTACTATTAATATTGAACAAAAAATGTAAGCTTAGATCAAGTGTACATAAGTAGAGTAGGATTCACCTAAGTTGGCCAAAGCATGTACTAATCATCTCATTAAAAATTTGTGAACAAGTCACATTGAAAACATTGTTGGTTACACATGGTGTCTGTTTACATTTTCTCAGAACTGTCAAATCGCCACGTTGCGTTTGTTTACAATGTTGTTATAGGTTATAGAATGTTTACAATATCGCCTATTTTTAGAATTTTTTATTTTCATTCAACCTTTCTACATAGCTGTCACAGTTTAATTTGATTTTATTTCTTGATTTACATGTTTTTTAGTTTGTTTAACTGCTTGTTCATTTTTTCCTGGGCCAATAAGGAAACACCTTTTATAAGTTTTGACCGCAATATGAAACAGTCTCTCTTTTCAGCTACTGACTTGCAGGAAGTTGTTCTGGCTATTCAAAAAATCACCTATTTTTCTTTGTAAATATTATTTCATAAGAAAATCTAAGACTATTTACCAGGCCGCATCCATGACACATCCTCTTTCTGTTAATAGATAATTAATTTGGTAAAGCCCCTGAGTAATATTTTAAGTTGCGCAAGTGAACTTCCAGTTGCAATATTGCACCAAAACTTTTCCTTTGCTACAAGTGCTACACTAAAACAGATGTTCATTGACAATGTTTTCAGCACAGCTGGATTTTATGCTTAAATTCGTAAGAAGCTAATAATTTGTTTACTTTTGTTTTGGCCAACTTAGGTGAATCCTACTCTAACAAATATATAGAAATAAAAAAGTTTCGTCTTCGAGAATCTTCTATACGATACGGGTTTTCCGATATTAGGTCAAAAATAATTTCATATACACAAGAATGAATTTGAGTAAAATCTTGTTTGAAATTTTAACAAAATTCGGAGCTCTCGGGGGGGGGGCATGGCCCCCATGGCTCCCCCCTGGAGCCGCCCCTGATGTGAAGTGTAATATAATGCATTTTCTTATAGAATAAGTAAGTACATGTTGGCCAATGTTCATTATTTAGTGTTTGTCTTGGTTTGTTTGTACTAAATTGCAACAGTTACCTGCAGTTTAAGGGATTAGTTCAATATCCCTTAAATTGTGGCCCTGCAACTTCAATCTGATAAGTAAGACTTCATTTTGAACAGGGCATTGATAGGCTAACCTAGTAATTAGAACAGAATGCTTTCTGAAATTTTGGTTGGCATTCTGGTGCCAAGATAGGCTAGGTGAAACTAATAAGGATAGCACTTAAATAGATTCCAATCAGTCCCTTTGTGGGGAACAGTAGCCCTATTTTCTTGTCACATAGAGGTGTCAAACATAACTTAGTTTTCAGTGATCGTTAGTGAGCTCAACTCAATCACAAAACAACACTGCTGATATATAGACTGCAGTTTCATATGTGCGTATCATTATAACACCTCTATTGAATGTAAATATTGTAACCGTTATTAAGGTAGGTAGGCTTATGTCTCTTGGGAGTGGGAAATTTTTGGAGGGAAATTTCCCCTCCCGGAGGGAATTTTTCCCTCCCTGAGGGAATTTTTCCCTGTTTTCTATTTTCCCTATTTTTGGGGCGAGAAATTCAATGGAACCATCGCCGTCCCCCTACGACCCCCCTTTTTTACCTATAGGGGGGGTTTTGGCCCCCCTAATTTTAGAAAAATATTTTTTACCTTAGATCGATTCCTTGTATCGCCCTGAACACAAAAATATCGGGTTTGTACCATCTATCAGCTCCCCTTATCGAACTAGGGGGCAAAAACCCCCTTGGACCCCCCGTATAGGGATCTTGGGAGTCAGTATGTTCCAGTTGAGCTGTGAGGCTGAAACTCAGTATGTACCCTATTTTCGGGGCGTGAAATTCAATGGAACCATCGCCGTCCCCCTACGACCCCCCCTTTTTACCTAAAGGGGGGGTTTTGGCCCCCCTAATTTTAGAAAAATATTTTTTACCTTAGATCGATTCCTTGTATCGCCCTGAACACAAAAATATCGGGTTTGTACCATCTATCAGCTCCCCTTATCGAACTAGGGGGCAAAAACCCCCTTGGACCCCCCGTATAGGGGTCTTGGGAGTCAGTATGTTCCAGTTGAGCTGTGAGGCTGAAACTCAGTATGTACCCTATTTTCGGGGCGAGAAATTCAATGGAACCATCGCCGTCCCCCTACGACCCCCCCTTTTTTACCTAAAGGGGGGGTTTTGGCCCCCCTAATTTTAGAAAAATATTTTTTACCTTAGATCGATTTCTTGTATCGCCCTGAACACAAAAATATCGGGTTTGTACCATCTATCAGCTCCCCTTATCGAACTAGGGGGCAAAAACCCCCTTGGACCCCCCGTATAGGGGTCTTGGGAGTCAGTATGTTCCAGTTGAGCTGTGAGGCTGACACTCAGTATATACCCTATTTTCGGGGCGAGAAATTCAATGGAACCATCGCCGCCCCCCTACGACCCCCCCTTTTTTACCTATAGGGTAAATTGGTAGCTTATTTAAATATAGTATGTTATTAACTGTGTTATATTTGAATTTGTTCTACATGTTAAGTCTTACATCAGGTATCCATTATTTGCCTATTACGTTGGTGAGACGTACAGACAAATAATGAATTCTCTGTTTAATTGGTAGCTTATTTAAATATAGTATGTTTTGAAATGACCTATTTTTGAAAATCTGATAAGAAGTATGTATTAAGTCTTACATCAGGTATCCATTATTTGCCTATTACGTTGGTGAGACGTACAGACAAATAATGAATTCTCTGTTTAATTGGTAGCTTATTTAAATAGAGTATGTTATTAACTGTGTTATATTTGAATTTGTTCTACATGTTAAGTCTTACATCAGGTATCCATTATTTGCCTATCACGTTGGTGAGACGTACAGACAAATAATGAATTCTGTGTATAATTGGTTGCTTATTTAAATAGAGTATGTTATTAACTGTTACGAATTTTGTTACAGGAGTGCCGTCATGTTCCTGAATAACGGTAACACTAGTAATTCATGAACACCTTAAAAAGGTGATGCTACATTTAAGTGCCCACATTGTATGGTATTGTACAAGTGTGGGCACTAAACAAACTTTTTGGGAGACGAAATCGGAGTATCTATGTCCCCGTCGTGTCTCCTGGGCAACGTGAAGCTTACATTGAATATCGTATTGATTATTAGTTTAATTGTTTTACTGCTTCACGGCAAAAGATGCACGTCATGTGCACCTCATTAACCCTTTTTCTGGGTGTACATGTTACAGTGGCGTATATAAGGGGGGGCCCAGGGGGCCCGAGCCCCCCCCGAAATTAAAAGGGCAAAAGAAAAAATTAGGGAATTAAATACCGTAGTGTGAATTATTTAGATAAATTATTTGCAAGATCTTATCAGCAGCAAGCAGAATATCGATAATTCATTAATTTAGAGCAATATGGATTTGCAATGACCTTATCCTGTATTTTCCACCTGATATAGTTTTGTTATATCAGACTACACTATTATTTTGCCTAATGCGTCACTGCGCGGAAGGGCGGCAGTCGATGTACTCAAGGCGAGTGGGGTGCAAAAGCTTATTTTTTTTGCCTGGGCGCTGGCGCTGAGTCTTTCGTTATTCGGGGTAATGGTGGAATCGGATCATAAGAAGGTGGAGGCGGGAAGGGCGTTATGAGTTTTGTTAATAATATTTGCGAAATGGCGGCCGCGAAATGTCTGACAGATTTACCGACAGTTTTACAGCCGAGAGGTTTAACGCGGTTGCGATACCACCTAGAGATTTAATGAGTACGTCCTCTATGATACAACCGAGATTACCGGCTAAGATATAACCGTTAGTTTTTATTGCCACGAAGTGACCGTGGGAATTTGCCGATCGCTACATATCCGACAGATTTGTTTTGTTTTGTAACACAACCATTTGTCGGCAGCAAAAAACGAGGTATCTGTCGGCCTCGAAACGAACAAGATACCTGCGTGCCATCCGCTGTAAAAAAGACCGATTTTTCGACCATGACATGGCTAATATATACGTCAGCCGCGAAAAGATCGAGAGATCTGTAGGACGCAATACGACCAAGAGACCTGCCGGCGGCGATACAAGCAGGCAATTTACCGGCCGCAAAACGAGGAAGTAATTTTTCGACTGCGGGATGAACGAGCGATTTTCTGGCCAAAATACGACGAGAGATATGAAGGCCACAGGGAGACATGCATGATGGCCATAATGTGATGAGGATTTCCGAGATTTTTCGGCTGCGATGCTTCCAAGAGATTTGCTGGCCGCGAAACGAGCGAGCGATCTTCCGGTCACAAAATGATTTCGCCGGAATTGTACCCCCCGGATTTGTACCCCCCAGAAAAAACGCTACGTCATTTTGACGTCACAAGACGGGGGGTACAATTCCGGCCGCGAACTTTTAGGACGGATAAATTATTATATATTTTAATCAACTGATATTTCACGGTTGGCTGAACAGCTGCATACTTGATATAAATCAAATCAAACTTCTTAAGTCCGACCCCGGATTTGTACCCCTGTGGCCATATCCTTAAGTCTTACCCCGGATTTGTACTCCCTGTGCTCAAATCCAATTTGACCGACCATGGAAATATACCGGGTCAATATTCGTTGTTGTTGTTGACTTTTTTAATTAGTTTTCGTAACTCAACGGCTGTTCGTTAAATTATTGCCTGATATTATTCTACGAATATGTCTTATTATTATTATATTGTGTAGTCTTATTCATCATTAAGTAGGCTAGAAAATCTGTCAATAATACGTGATGAAAGTATTGGATAAAATATTGTTTTGAATATCTAAATTCATAAAAAATTTGATAGTTTGATTATATATGTTTCACGTTTATGGTCTCGTATTCCGTTGGACTGTTTGCCATGAAGCTTGGTATAAATATGTAAAATTTCACGGAGGAGGTTTTTAAGCCATTCATTTCGTCCTAACTCAATTGGGGGTACAAATCCGGGATAGTACTTGAAGATTTGGTGACGGGGTACCAAATCCGGAGGATACAAATCCGAGATAGTACTTGAAGATTTGGCGACGGGGGGTACAAATCCGGGGGGTACAATTCCGGGGTCTGACTTAAGATTCTGACCATGGGGGGTACAAATCCGGGGGGTACAAATCCGCTACCCCACAAAATGGCCGAAAGATTTTCTAGCCGCGATATAAATGACTGATTTCCTGCCACGATATTACCGAAAAATTTGTTTGTTGTGATTCGATCGAGAGATTTGTCGGCCGCGATGACGATACCAACGATAAAAATGGCTATATTCCGTTTCGTTTTAACTCAAGCATTAAAATTCCCGACCAAATGTTTGGATTCATTATTTAACCCCGACTTTTAGCGAATTCTCCTATAGGAAAGAAGCTATTGCAGTAGGGCTCGTGGTATGATCTAAGCCCGGGACCATCATAACTTTTGTTACGGGACCCCAGACACCAAGAACACAATTCGTTCAAATTTATGAAGTGGTGGTGGAATTTATTCTTTTGTTTTTGATGGCCTTTAATTGTTTTATTCAAGCATTTGAAACTCGCTGAGTATGCAGGTCTACTCCAACAGTGGTATTCCCGAATTGCCGACTGGTAGACACCCTGCAAAGGATTTACAGAGATTTGACGGCCACAATACAAGCGGCCGACTCTTGACTACGAAACGGCCGAGATAAAAAGAAGGCGATAATTAAGCTTTGGTAGCCACTAACTGACCGAGAGTTGATCGCAACAGATTTTTTGGCTAAAAAATAAATCAATCACTTTTGTTAACGAATGGTTAATATTGGATGTTATCAAATTTAAACATTGAAAAACACCGCAATATTTGTATAATTTTATTTTGTGAGGCCTTTCGCCAGCTGAAATCAGCAGACATGTAAACAAACACAAATATTTGTGTCTGTAATGATTAAAAAAAAGGTTTAGCTAATAAACTATAATCCCAAATTATTGGGCAGAGCAAGTGCCTCCCTCCCCGTTAATTACGCCTATTGTTTTGCCTCCCTCCCCGTTTGTTACGCCTGGCAAATTGTCACGTTTAGGCGGCAAAATGCTTTGGGCCCATGGGCGGCAAAATCCGGCCCTGGCCCCCCCCGAAAATAATTTCTATATACGCCACTGACATGTTAATTAGTTTAAGCTATTCCAAAAAATAATGACAAAGATATAAATTAAACATTGTAAAATTTATCTAATCATGTAAATAAATTGAATTAAAGTAATTTTAGAAAATTTCAATAATTGAAGACAATTACATTAATTTCCTTACATTATTGTCAACATTTATTGTGATCCATTATCCCACTTTAGAAGTAGTTCCATTGAGGGAGATAGATGGTACAAACCCTTGTTTTGTGTTCAGGGAGATACAAGGAATCGATCCAAGGTAAAAAATATTTTTCTAAAATTAGGGGGGCCAAAACCCCCCTTTAGGTAAAAAGGGGGGGTCGTAGGGGGACGGCGATGGTTCCATTGAATTTCTCGCCCCGAAAATAGGGTACATACTGAGTTTTAGCCTCACAGCTCAACTAGAACATACTGACTCCCAAGACCCCTATACGGGGGTCCAAGGGTTTTTTTGCCCCCTAGTTCGATAACGGGGGCAGGTAGATGATACAAACCAAATATTTTTGTGTTCAGGGCGATACAAGGAATCGATCTAAGGTAAAAGATATTTTTCTAAAATTAGGGGGACCAAAACCCCCCCTTTAGGTAAAAAAGGGGGGGTCGTAGGGGGACGGGGATGGTTCCATTGAATTTCTCGCCCCAAAAATAGGGTACATTCTGAGTTTCAGCCTCACAGCTCAACTTGAACATACTGACTCCCAAGACCCCTATACGGGGGGTCCAAGGGGGTTTTGGCCCCCTAGTTCGATAAGGGGAGCTGATAGATGGTACAAACCCGATATTCTTGTGTTCAGGGCGATACAAGGAATCGATCTAAGGTAAAAAATATTTTTCTAAAATTAGGGGGGCCAAAACCCCCCCTTTAGGTAAAAAAGAGGGGGTCGTAGGGGGACGGCGATGGTTTCATTGAATTTCTTGCCCCGAAAATAGGGTACATACTGAGTTTCAGCCTCACAGCTCAACTGGAACATACTGACTCCCAAGACCCCTATACGGGGGGTCCAAGGGGGTTTTTGCCCCCTAGTTCGATAAGGGGAGCTGATAGATGGTACAAACCCGATATTTTTGTGTTCAGGGCGATACAAGGAATCGATCTAAGGTAAAAAATATTTTTCTAAAATTAGGGGGGCCAAAACCCCCCTATAGGTAAAAAAGGGGGGGTCGTAGGGGGACGGCGATGGTTCCATTGAATTTCTCGCCCCAAAAATAGGGAAAGTAGAAAACAGGGAAAAATTCCCTCAGGGAGGAAAAAATTTCCTCCGGGAGGGGAAATTTCCCTCCGAAAATTTCCCACTCCCAAGAGACATAAGCCTACAACAATCCGATCACCGATAAGTTACCACCCCCCTCCCAACAATGGCAGTCATAAATTTAACTTCTTGTAATAAGACTTTGGTACACAACTTGGTGGAAAGGAGTCAGTCTAGCAGCCAGCAGTTGTTGCAGAACTAAGCTGTGTACTAGTCTTGTTTTGAGTAAATTGATTGGCTGCCAGTGTTTGGGGGGGGGGGACGATTGGGTTGTTTTACCTTATGGCATCAGACCACCTTTGTTAATCTATGTGGTATTTTAATGTGTGGTCAACTATGAGATAAATTGGTTTGAAAACTTCAAAAATAAAATCAAAAAAGAATTAGGCCTACAGTTCTGGTCACAGCATTAGGCGGGTGAATGAGTGCACTGCTGGCGCTCAAAATATGTGATGCGGAAGGTGAAAAGGGACCACAAGTCGCTGGAGTAAATTTTACAGTACGGGCATTTTAGTCAAACCGGTTCAAAAATATTGATTTTTAGGTTTCAATTAGATATGATTCCTTAATCTTTCATGTAGGCCTACCCCTAGGCCTATATATTCCTTCGATTATTTTAGCGATTAAAATCCGAGAAATATTAAAAAATAATTGATTTAGCAGTCTAGGCCTATGTCATGCATACAAAAAGGGACCTCGCTTAAATAAATAAGGGAAGTCCCTTAAATGGGAAATAACATGGCGGGCAACTTCAGGTCCCATTTCCCAAATGTGCAAGCCCACACTGACAGAGTCGGCAGGGGTATTACAAAACTAGTCTCTCCAGACATCTATCGGCGGATAAGTGAACTACTTCAAGTTTTTTGTTGTAAAGAGTATTGTCCAAGTCCGAAAATCACTGTCTTGACAGTGTTTTTCTCCTATATTCCTTGGTATTTTTCCTTCCGACTTGAGGTCACTTTTCTAATTATTCACTTTATTGTTTTTTAAACAATAAAATTGTAGCCTAAGTGTATCACGCTTGTTTTTATTTAGATTTAAAGATCTAGTTTTCAGCTTTATTTTGACCTAATTAACCTAAGCTTTATTTCTTTACCTAATTGAAACCATTGAAACCATTGAAACCATTGAAACCATTTATTATCAAAGAATTTTCCATACAATAGCTCAGCCAAGTGACACAGCACTTGTCGGCAGAGCCCCAAGTGCTTTAATTCATTTCTTAAATACTAATACTTAATAAATATTCTGTGAACGTTTGAAGTTTCGGGCCTTGATTTCCTAAAATACCCGTTTTAACTAGTTAAAATTAATATGCCAATTAACTCAAAGACAAAAAATCATAGCACTATAAATTATATGTCAAATTGTTCATAATTTAATTTCAGGAATTTCAGGATGTTAATAACTCAAAATTGGAAAATTCACTGGCTGTGGTCAGTTTGTGCATTATATGTCTGGCTATGGCTCCTATGCTACTAACCGTACTAAATGATATTCTGAACATATGATCTTTCTAAACATATAACGTGTGACAAGCAGCGGTGTTTTAGAACAATGTTTACAGAAAAGTATCCCCTCTCCTCCCTACACCTTACAACCAGCTGACTCGGCCATAGCCGGAGATATAATGTGCTAACTGTAAGGGTTTTCACTACGCAAAAAAAACCTTGAGAAAGGCTGCGGCCTCATTACTAGAGATGGCCATGGTTATGCTCTTTGTTGATGTTCTCCAAAATCAGCTGATGGGTGAAATATGTGATGGTTAATTTTGTTTCCTGTTTAAGTTAAGTTACTAATTTATTTGTTGATGTTGTTGTGTTTGTTTATTTTTTGATTTGTTGTTTTATCCATAGAACCTAACCTTAGTAGTCTTAAATGTTTAAAAGTCATATTTAGCGCTTGACACCATACACAGTTATGTGCTTATGTGCTTTATTGTAACAGTTGATTCCCCATAACTGAAATCGGTTAATTCTTACCCAAGTAAATGTGAGGAGCAGAGGTGTCTCTAACATCAAATCATTTACACAGCTGGAGTTTATATTTTTCGCCTCCCACCTAATGCTATGGCCAGAACTTTAGGTTAATTTTAGACTTAGGTATATTTTAGGTTAATTTTAGGATTTTTATGTTTATTTTTAGGTTTATATACAAACATTGCATGAAGGTCTTATAAAAAATAATTAACTTTAAGGGCTTTAGTGTTCAGTGGTATCAAGCAGAGGAACTTATTCCTTATTAATGAGTCACATTTGTACAAATAGTCCTATTGGATGTGTAAAGTCAATTTAAAGTTTCTGTAAATTAAAACCATAAAAATATTATTGGGAGTCCAAAATAAGGCGGGCAGCAAAAACAGTAAACCGATCAAATCGTGAGCGAAACCTGCGCTGGAAAGACTGATTGAAATTTTATTCCTTATTAATGAGTCACATTTGTACAACTAGTCCTATTGGATGTGTAAAATCAATTTAAAGTTTCTGTAAATTAAAACAATAAAAATATTATTGGGAGTACAAAATAAGGTGGGCAGCAAAAACAATAAACCGATCAAATCGTCAGCGAAACCTGCGCTGGAAAGACTGATTGAAATTTTTTTATTTACCTGTTAAAAATTCACGTTTGTCAGGGCCAGTTACATGTAAATTTGTGTTAACTTTAACATATTACATTATGATCTTAGTTGATTAACTTGGCTACCCAAAAAAAGAACAATAAAATGTGGTCCACAGCGCACTCTCTCGTCCACCTTATTTGGTGCTTCCGATAAGAGTGATGGAGTGTAGACCCTGATAGAACTTAATTTTGCTCATGTAACTGGAAATTATTTTTAAAATTCAACAAACTTAAAAAAAATATATTTTACAAACATTAAAAAATTGTTTACACTGGTAATCTTAATGGGTAGGCCTATTATAAAAATACAGTAAACTGCTGTCAAAAATACTGTCACCTTCGTATTACTTGAGGTAGGCTCTATCCTATTCCCTTATATAATCAGGAGTTTTGGCATCAAAATAGTATATTGCGAGGGATGATGTTTTTTGTTTAGTAAATTAATACATTTCAGACTTCTTGCCCATTTGTGTTTGTGAGCCTGGGGTGTGTGATCTTTCATTTCTGGCGAAAAGAACTCTTTTTTTCAACAGTTTTTTGGGTCTGTATAAAAACTCTTCAAGGGTATATTTTTAAAATTTTATTTGATAAACTTTCAAAAAACCTCCAGATGTTTTAGACTTTTCTCAGTGGGCCTATGGACGATGGTCTTGGCCCAAGGTGTCAAAATCGGAGGGAGTCTTTATGACGATATGATATCTGTTCAGGTCTTCTTTGATGGTGGGCAGTGGTTCTCAACCTCGATTTTGCAGATCCCTCAGAGAGGGGTTCGTGGCGAGGGGTTTGAGGCTAACAAAGGAAAAATTGATAATGGTAAGTAAATAATAAAATGTGTACCTTTCTAAATCATAAATCATAACTAAAACTTTAATTTTTTTTTGTAAAATGAATCTACAGTCTTGACTCGGACATTAGACTGATTAGTTTCAATTATTTGACGAAGCTAAAAGTCATGACAGCCAAGAAAATGGCATTCCGACAGCTTGGTCACTTCCTTAAATACCTTGAGCTCTTTAGATAATTTTGCCATCCCATTCTTGTGATAGTGAATATTAATGACAAAAAACAAACTTAGTAAGCATGTACAACCAAAAAGGAACGTACAGGGTCAGTCCATCTATCTATCTATCTATATATATATATATATATATATATATGTGTGTGTCTGTCAGCACGATATCGGCCGTAAATATGGTCCGATCGGAATGAAATTTGGCACAGGCGTGTAAAGTAGTAATTATTCGGACGAGTTCATGAACCAGCCCGATCGGACCACCGGAAGGGGGGGTAAAGGGGGATAAACCCCTAAAAAATGGTTTTTTTTTTAGTTTTTTACATAAAAAAATAAAATTTATCGAATTTTTGTTGGCACCATTGAATTCAGCTCAAAAAAACAAACAATTTAGTATCCTGAATCACTGCTTTATGTTCATTGGTTACCGAGATATTGAAAATGGTAAACACAGTACGTTGTCCCAATGTTAACCTTATGGGGAATAAGTAAAATTCTATGTCTCGCTTAATTCTCAACATATCTGGATAAAACTTGGTTTGTGGCTTCATCTAAATGAGATCTAATGTATTTTAGTCCCCGAAATTTCAACTTTTGTGGCAGCAAACCTGCATAATCATTCCCCATGTTATCCTTATGGGAAATAAAAAAATACTATATCTTACTTATTTATTAACATTTCTTGACAAAACTTGGTATTTGGCTTCTTCTAGTTAAGATCTACTAAATAATGAATTAAAACCAACCAGTTTTAACATACCTGTTGCAGCAAACCTGCATACTCAGTCCCCATGTTATTCTTATGGAGATTACAAAACAGGTCAAATCTCGCTAAGTTGGATTGAAATATATTGTTTTGTATTTGAAATTAGCTGAGTATGCAGGTCTGCTGCAACGGGGGTATTATTTTAAATTAACTCAAAATGTTGGACAAAACACTTTTTGAACATATGTTATGGACAAAACACCTTTTGATCAATTGAACAACGGACAAAACACCTTATGATCAATTGGCCAATGGACAAAACATTTTTTGAACTTAAAGAACGTTGGTAATTAAAAACACGTAAATTTAACTAAAAAATCAATATTTATTTAAAAATACATAGTTTTTATAAAAACGTACAACTTCTTTAAGTTCGGTATTCATTAACAATTAATTTACATTGTTCTGTGAGCTACCATAATTACAAATCTTAATCAGTAAACTCTGAATGGCTAGAAAATTTTAAAGTATAAAGTTTACCTTACAAAAGTTCATTTAGACCAAACTATTTCAGTTTTGAGAAAAAGTTATTTTGCTTCATGAATTTGAAAATGTTGTCTCTCAAAGTTTTAGCATGTCTAGGCCCAATGTTTTTAAAAAACTAGTCATTTTTATGGCGTTATTCCATAAAACTAGTCAACATAACCCTGAAACATAATAAAAACTACACATGGGACTGTCAACAAGGAGTCACGTGACCAAGCTGACCAATCAGCTGCTAGGATTGCTGCACTCCCATTGGGCATTGGACATAACTTGCTTTGGTCTAAACTTGGTTGGAGACAAAACACCTTTTGAACGAAAATGGAATATTTGAAGACTATTTTAAATAGGACATTTTTTTTTGCCAAAACTGAAGCTTTGAATTGATTCTTTTATAGAAGAAGAATAATTTTCAATAGTTATCTCAGTTTTTTATTTTTTTGGACAAAACACGTTTTGAAGATTTGCTCCTCATTTTATACTCGACATTTAACATTGACTTATCTTAACGACCAAACTTAACATTACAGAGCTCAATTTTAAATCACTGTCCAGTGTTGCGTAAACATTCTGTGTTTGACAATTATTCTATCTAACACATTTTAGATATCACAGGTATTATAGAAGAATTCTAAGCTATAAATACAATTTAGTAACAAGTTGTATAATATTTTTACAGGATAATGGAGGACACCATGAAGATTTTCCTTTGGAAGCAAGATGTGATTTGGAAAACCCCAACAAAGGATTTGCTTGCGAGTTTGGAAGAAGTTATCGTAAATTGTAAAAAATAAATAATATTTTATAAATTTTAACTTCTTACTTGGTTCTTTACAATGTTTAAAACATTTTAAGGGCTGCGGTTTGTTAATAAATAATTAAAATAACAATATTACTGTTTATTGTCATACTTTCCTCCCAACATCCAATGGCAACAGGACTCTCTCTCTTCCCAAGGCACTCATATGCTTGGACGTTTCATCGAGGATGAAGTTGCACATCGCCTTACGATATTGAGGTAGAACGATTCATGCTAGCACCAAGTGCACGCTCGCTCTCATTAAGTATCAAACTGTTTCGGCAAGAGTACACTATTTCCATAAACTAAGCAACAAGTTTTTAATGTAGTTGTTTTACAAGGTTTGTTACCTATTATTTCACAGTATTTCCTTGATTTTAATTTAAAGTTAGTTACATATTTAGACATTTATTCACAACTGTATAAACAAAATTCTGGTCTAATCGCACATTTTCAACTGTCCAATTTAATTAGGCCTAATATTGTTATTCATTTTAGAGTACTGTAGTCATATTTAGCAAACATTTTGGCATAAAAAATGCTATTTTTCTTTGAAATGTGTAATGATGTTAATTTGGTGGTACTTCTACACTTAGACCTGATGTATATCTTTCCGTAGTTGGCATATATATAAGTATATTGTTGGAAATAGTATATCATTACACTTAGAGTGGCCAAAATGTGAGAACATATTAATTAGAGTGGCAAAAATGTGAGAACATATCAAAGAACTTTGGGCCTAACTAAATTACCGTTATTGCCTGCTTATTTACGCTTAAATGTTGATTTGTAAAACTTTACTATAGAATTATTGTATTTTAAGTTTAATTAAAATTTGCATTCATTTTCAATGATATTTAAATTTTCCGGTTGTTGTAGAAGGGGAGGGGAACGCCAAACTATTTGAGAAGTGGCTGGTGGTGTATGAGCACAAAAGGTTAATTAATTGTAAATCAACAGCTATGGAAACAGCCAGCGAAGCAGATTACCATCAGATAGTTTGATCATAAACTTCTTCAAGAAATAATATTCTTGAGCTTCAAATGCAGAACCAGCTGCCAGCAGTAATGAGATCTTTTTGATCCTACGGTAAACCAATGAATAGGGTAACACAGTTAGCTGATTTCCTACATTTATGATGGTATTTTTCCCCAAGTGCAAGGAGAGAGAACTAAAACGCGCTTCACACTTTATGCTTTCCCAAAGTATCATACAAGGGCCTCCATGCAGCCTTACATTAGACAATGGGCGAGGCCTCTTGACTAGACAGGCTGGATAGCTCTAGAGAAACAGCAATAAAAGAGTATATTCCAAAAATCAGGAATAATTTAGTTATTTCAATATCAACCGTTTATGAAATAATAATTTTCATATTTATTTTTATTTCCATTTAATTTATTTAAAATATAAAACGTTGAATGATTTTTTTTAGACTACTGATGACAGGTAAGTATATAAGTGTGAATCTAAATAAATGACTTCAGTATGGGAGGCCCCTCTCCATCGACCACATACTAGAAACCGCGAAGTGAAGCCTAAATTTGCTTATAGTCCCTATGCATGGAAAAAACAGAGGATGTAAAAAATTACAAATATGGTATCAAATTATACGTCTGAATCTCAGAACCACTATAGTACCAAATATAAATGGCTTACAGGTAGTTTACACATCGTAAACACTGATAACCTAGAAGCTTGTCCTGACATTTTTTTTAAAGAAGCTGCCGCCACGGAATCCACCTGTAACGTTCCTGCGATGTGTAAACTGCTTCTAAACAATTTATAAATGGTACCATAGTAATTGTGAGATTCAGACCTTTAATTTGAAACCAAATTTGTACTTTTTTAGTCGACTATATTTTTGTAAATAACAGTTTAGGATTGACTTTGTTTTTATGCAGGCGCCGCACGGATAAACTCTCCCGCAGTAACTAAGTTATCAATCAAACTACGTCAGCTAATTTTTTCAAAAAATATGATTTGAAAAATTCAACTCTTTAGCAACAATTTCCACCGTTTTTTATTTTTCCTGACCAAAAAATAAAACAAGTAGTAGCCGGCTACTTTTTTCATGTCATGTTTTAAAGTTGAATAAAACCTTGTGATTTTATATCATTTTTTAAATTTAAATATAAAAAAAATTATTTTTGAAATATGATTGATACTATTATGGTTCCAAACTAAAGGACTCTTCACATGCCAAATTTCAACCTTAAGCCTCAACGCTGAATGGTATAAACTACGAGTTATTTGAAACATGAGCACTGTCAGATTACGCGGTTTTAAGCGCCGTTTTATGTTTCTATACCCAGACAATATGGCGGCCCAGGCCTCACTTGCTGTAATGCAAGTAAGATTGCTATGCTCCGTCTATTTCTAGTATGTGGTCGCTGCCCCTCTCAAACTTTTTTCCTTGAGGCGCCTAAAGTCATTGATACGGGCCCTGTACAGAGCATATCCATAAATTCAATATTTAAATAAAAGATAATAAATATTAACTTAGATATCCCTCTGTGGAACTCTTCCCTTGTGTAAAGCTAGTAAACACCTCAATGTTTTGCGCTTCCACCACATCACTGCGATAGTGGGGCTTCTGGGCCAAAACGCATTAATCAAAAGTGACAGCTACATCCGGTCTGGTGACGTCAGAGGCTGTGACGTAGCTGTGACGTGTAGGGTGGGCATTTAAAGTTTAAATGCCCGGCTGTGCTGGGTATTTAAACTTTAAATGTCCGGAAATGGGTCAAGGTCAGGTGAGGATGTTTTTAAAAAGATCTTGCATTTTCGGAAGATCCGAAAATGCAAGATTTTTTTTATTTTACATTAAGGTTGAAAAGTTTGCTCCCAAATTTGAAAAGTAAGTTGTTGTCGGTGGTGAAATTTCTTGCTTATTTTCATTCTTTTTGTTGTTGTTGTAAGTTGGCAAAAATACATTCTTTTCGTTTTGATTGTTTGTTGCATAAAGTTCCAAAGATAAACCGAACCCAGTGGTTATAAGTTGTTTTAGTTCTTCACTAAGTTGTAGTGAATCCTGCGAATGTTGAGAGACATGACTAGAGTTGTTTACTCGACGAGAGGTGTAGCAGGAATGACTATTGCAAAGCCGGTGCTGCGGGTACCTCCGATAGTAGTGGGGGTAGTGGTGGGGGTAATGGCAGGTGTTTGTTTAATCACTTTGAATTTAATCGTTGCCACAGTAGACCGAGCCGATGTTGCAATTCTTCTAGTTTATCCAACCGGTTCTTTTGATATGTTTTGCAACTACATTTACAGTAGCAGAAAGAATTACATTTTGTACAAGCTTTTCCGTCAACTTGATCTTCAGGTATTTTAAAACATTTTTCTTTACAACAATAAGTTATAAGTGTTAGATTATTTCTTTTGGATGACATGTTGGTTGTAGCTTGTCTTAAACAGAACTGAGCCTCTCAACGTTAAAGTTTCGTATTTATATAAAGTATTCGAATAAAACAATCGAATAAAATAATCGAATAATACCATCGACTAAAAGTTCAAGGTCATCCGTTTGAGTTTTAAAAAAATACAACATATCAGTATATAAAAACATATACTGATATGTTGTTTTTTATTTTTTTCTTTTATTTAAAACTTTTTTTTTACAATATTTACAATGTTATTTTTGTGTGAATTGCAGAGTAAGTTCCGTAGAGTTGTTTCCGCTCATTCCGTGTGACACCAAATATAATGATCCTGGCTGAATTTCCCGTAGATCTTCATTTTGCAGCAACTGGACGAATCGTTTTGGAAGATATACTTGAAACTTTGGTTCATCACCTGGTGTATATGGTGCATCGGATAAAGATGCGACGACTGCGTCTCCATGTGTTGTATCAACTTTTTTCATTTCATGAACGATATAATGCTTGTGTTCTTTTAGTTCTGAACATTTCTTGATAATTAGAGTATTTGATTTTGAATGCAAGTTGAATTGTTCAACTAAACATTGGAGAAACTGTTGTGATGTCATCTTCTTCACTGGAGATGTTGTCTGTTCGGAGTATGGAGTTAGAGTGATACTCGGGGTGTGTTGCTTCCTCGTATTTATAACCTTCGTAACCCCCACCACATTCTTCTTTTTCTTGTAAGTAAGCAGCCAAGTGATATGCGTTTTGTAATGCACATTGAGATTGGTTGTGTTTCGGATCTATTGTAGAAACGCAAATATTTCTAACATCAAAGTGAAAATTTTTGTCCACTTTTATGTTTAAAACTTCTTTGTTCGTGTACTGTCGTATCCAATTCTTTTTTTCCAATCCTCTGGTGTATATGTGCGTAAATTGTTTGCAAAAATGAAACATAATTTTGTGTACATTGTTGTACGGTAGAAAACCTTCAAACCAATGGATGTGATGAAAATTATTTGTTAACCATCTGTTTGTTATTTTAGCTTTTGACTTTAGCGCATGGATAGAACACGGTGCTTCAAATAAGAATGGGTACGCCACTTGTGTGAGCAAATCTAAAATTACCAATTCTTTTATAATAAATCTATCATCGTTTCCGCGAAATGCTTGAAATTCAATTACACAACGTTTTTCTGCCATTTCTTTATCCTGTCTGCTCATCACGGTGTCTGCTGATCAACTGTTTTCCACACCACGGTAGGTTAGATATATAAACCAGGCCGTACAGTTGTAGGCGCGTTGGTGTATGTTTAACGTGGGCACCGTCCCCAGTAGGCCTACCCCACGGTTTATTCTTTTGTTAAATTACATTGTAGTTTTTAAACTAGCAAAGTTTCTTCTTCTGTATTGTTGTTGTTGTTGGTTTCTTCTTCTGTATTGTTGTTATTGGTTTCTTCTTCTGTAGCTTCCGTTGCAACTTCAGTAAAAGGTTCAAAGTTTCTTAACTGCCTCCACATTTCCACTTCGTGAGGTATTCTATTAAAGATGGATGTATCTATTGGTCCGTATTGTAAAGTGCTGTCTGGTTGTTTTTCGCATGCATCTACCAGATATTCCTTAATAACAGAGCTTGAAAATACTAATTGTTTCATATACCTGGTAATAGGTGATGTTGCATAGTTTAAAATGTAGAATTCTTCACGTGTTAGTAGAATTTTATTTTCAAATTGTGTCGAGTCTCTAATTCTTACTTGTTGTTGACCACGATGTTTAATAATGTCAATTTCATTGTCACAATCCAAAAGTCGAATGTTAGTTTTTCTTCCAAAGAAACTGTTGGCTAAATAACATTCAATAAGATGTAGATGTTTTAAAAAGGAATCCCAAGCATTTTCTGAAAATAAAACCATCTTTGTACCATGGCTTAGTATTACTGCGGGAGAGTAGTCTAATGATTTTACCAATCCTATTGATACACTTTTACTCATGCAAGATGAAATAGGATAAAAGATGCGAAGGAAAACTTCAGTTAAAATGTTTGGTGGAATATTTTCTTCAAGTTTTCTTTTCTTTCTTACGTTTGTTTTATTATTTTCCAACTTTTTATTTTGTTTTCCAAACTTTAAAAACTCATCAATTTCCTTTACAACATTTTCTTCAAAATGTTTATCATCATCATTTTCCAATAAATGTGTTGTTTCGGAAACGCCTTGTACAACTGATAAAGAACTCATTTAGTTTATAATGCTGTAGATGATGTTACCCATACAACTGTAGACAGTCAACTAAACAATTTGCGTTCCCGCTCCTGCTTTTATAGCCGAGTGGTGGGGGGTATTTTTTTCTTTTCATTTTACAACACTGCTTTTACAATACCGGTTAAAGGTGTATATGTAACAATTTTATCATGTAAAATTAAACAATAAGCAGATGTATCTTTGGGTACATTTTGTTCAAATTCCATTTCTATTTTTATATCCACACTGGAAGATTTTACTGATTCATTTTGTTTGGAACAATCAACTACAACAATCGGATAGGTAGATTTAAATTGGTTTGGCGTTAATAAAGGTGTGTTTGTTTTTCCATAATATGAATTTTGGAATCTTGCGTACATATCGTACAAAACGCTAAACCTGTCTTTTGTAAAGTTTATGTTGAAGTTGTCGTATGGAAAGAATTGCGAGTTTAGAAACACCTTAAAATTTGTAAGTTTGCAATGATCAAATTCACCAGCATGTTTAGTTATTTCATTTCTTCTTTTTGTTTGTAATCCAAATATTACATATCTTGCCTTTTCCAAATGAGTAGAAGTTTTTACACTCCATGTATGACGTTGTGTTTCCGGTAAAACCGGATATTCATGAAACCCCCAACTTCTAAATGGTATTACGATATCACGATCTGATTTTAAAGTTCTTAATAATGAAATTCTATTTTGATCGTTTAACCGTACATGCGGTACTCTCCAAACAATCTTGTCTAATTGCATTTTCCATTCTAAATTAGCTTCCGTTGTTCCATCAGGCGCCATAATAATATCTTTGTCGTTTGATAATCTTAACAAAACTAATTCTTGTTTTACGTTTATTATTATTTTTCGGTAATCTTCGGCAAAGCCTAAAAGTAATCTTAAAGGAATGTAAAAGTCAAAATTGCCTGAACTGTTTGGAGTGATTGTACTGGAATCGGGTGCTACCCATCCTTCGGCGGCCAGCATATTTTTTTCACTCGGTGTTAAAGATGCTAATCCTTTTAATGTACTTGTGATTCCCACCTTTTTTGTTGAATCTACTGTAACTCCGGAAATTTCATATCTTATTTCATTAAACAAATATGCCATGGGGTTATTTATGAATGGAACAGTACTTGCAGTGCTTCCATCTCTTTTTGTTACTCTTCCTTCGATATACAAATAACTTTCACATGGAAGTGTATAAATATCTTGTTGTTGTATGGGAATTCTAATTTCATCATTATTATTTAATTTTGATGAAGCGTAAGGGTTGTGCGTATGATATTCCTTTTCCCATAAGGTTTCGTCGAATGTCGGACCCTGCGCTATATCCAATATTTCCATTATTAATAAGTTTTAATCCAATTTCTTCTAGAAAACGAATGTTATCACTTGTTAATCCTTCTATAGCTGAAGTGCTACTGACTTGTTTACCAGTCAGCTCTTTCTTTTTAAATGATAACCCCATTGTTATACGGTTGATTTTATATGTATTCGTATAGTTATAGGTTCGTCTCTAAAATCAATATGATTCCCGTCTTGATCTAGTATGTTCACCACAATGTCTGAAATAAAACTGGTGTTTAACGGTAGGTACACCAAGTTTTGTGGCTTTTCCACAATTTTAAAACCCGGAGCAACCGTTGGATAGAATGTGTGCAATATATGAGTATTTTGACCATCTCTATAAGAACCATGTATAATATTACATGTAACATCTATACTGTTAACTTTCATTATTGTCACAGTTCTAGTACCTGAATGGTTAATATTAGGTTCTAAAATTTTTGTTGTTTTAGGAAATCCTAATAAACTACCAATTGAATGTTCTTTGCTAAAATCTATATAATATTTACATTTAATTTCAGCTTTCATAGTATTGTTATTTCCTTTTATTGTTATATTATCTTTTCCCATATGATTTTGTATCGCTTCATTTATATCATCAATTTCATATGCTCCAGTGGGTAAACTAAATACTTGTATATCTGAATATTTGTTTGTATTTTTATCTTTTGTTTTGTAATAATGTATTTTGTCATTAACATTTTCAGTAACGTTGGGAATAGAATTATAAGTTGTTATATCTAATAATGCGGCTTCCCATAATTTATCTTTTTCCAAACGTAACGCAGGGAAAAGAACACTTCGCAAAGTAGATGAAGTTCCAGTTAATGATACTGTATAGGAAGACATCTTAAAGTGTACTAACGCTTTTTGTTAAAAAATCTAAACATAAATGTCCACAGATTACCGTATTATCAGGTTGCTCTCTTTTATAATTGTATAGTACATTTTTAGCTGTTTTAAAGTAATATTGTAGTTCTTTTGGTGGTGGGAGATTACCAAAACTATCAAAGTAGTAAATAGTTGATCCTAGTTTCTTATAACATACCCAATGAGTGCCTGATCCTTTACTATTATCTAAATTTACTATTCCGGTTTCATTTTTCCAAATTTTAACAGGTAATGCATCTTTCATAAACACTCCTCTAAAAAATGGAATTTTTAAACAAGAAACATAAGTAATTAATTCTTTATCTGTTAATTCTTTATTTGGAATTAGTAATTGTTTTTTTCTGTTTAATACACACGATACGGTCTTAGGTATAATCCTCCTCCTTTTTTTATCATTGACCATATTGTTTGATTCTTTTTATTTTTACCTGCGGTGGATCGTCGTTTTCTTCTTATATTTCCTCCACGTTTCTTTGCAGGTTTTCTCCTCCTTTTTCCACCTCCTTTCTTCTTTCCACCTCCAAACATCGTTTTACCCTTCATTGCTGCTGATACCGCTAAAGCTGCTGCTTTTTTCACCGATACTAGCGTCACTGGATGTTACTCTTTGCCAAGCTTTTTCAGCAAGTGCTCTATCCGCTATTGATCTATTTTTAGTATCTGCAAACTTTGAATATGCTATATCGTGTTGTTTGCAGGCTTGATCAAGTTTATTTATTCCAAAATCTCCTCTAGCAAGTCTTTTTTTCAATTTTGTTCCAGGACCACAATATTGATAACCTCCTGGTAAATGTAGTTCTACAGGTAATAAATCGATAGCTTTATTAACTATAGCTCCAACCGGCTTAGTAATAAGAGAAAGTGCTGTTGATGCTATTCCTCTTCCTCTCTTTATAACGTGTCGATTATGACTGATGCGTTGAACTTTCAACATGGTCTTTTATAGTAAAAGAAATGTCAATACTTGTTTATTTTATAAATGCTTTATAATGAATGATTCACTTATCCTTTGACATTGTTTATTTATAATAAAAATGTAAAAGTATGTTTGTTTATGGGTAATAAAGTGTTCTCCAACCTTGCGGTATGATTGTATCGTCTTCATCATTATTGTTAGAAGATCTTAAAGTATTAGTTTCCTTATTTAAAAAATATTTTTCCATAACATTTTGTTTAACCCAATGTAGTTTTTGATCAGATTTTATAGGGTTTATTGTGTTATACACATCATATAATACTACGCTTAATAGTCTTACAATGTAATTTACATTAACAGCATCATTAAAGTTGCGAGGGTCATCTAAGGCGCTTAATCGCAAATATTCACAATTAAAATACTCCTTATGCCGATCTTTTCTTAGGCTTCTTTTACGCCATTCTTCTACTGTAACTGCATCACCATCTGCTATTCCTGTTCCAACATTAACTAGTGGTCTCCCTTTGCAATCAAAAACTTGTCGACGACCTGTTTCATATTCTTGTAATACAGGAACTTGTCCAATTGTCGCTACATCAGTTTCATCCCACCCTTTTTTAACATTAGTGATTATTTTTGCATCAGCATCCCATTTGTTATTTTTTGATTTTATTATTTGACTTATTGTAGCTGCATCTGATTTTGCAGTTCCTTCCTTAACGTTAGTCAACACTTTATTTTTGCAATCAATTGTGTTAATATCATGTGTAATACAATGATCGGTAATATATTGAAGGTTTACAGCATCTTTCATATCTTTAGGGTCTCCAATATCATGTATTACAAAGTTGTAAAAGGAAAATTTATCTGTTTTTTCAGGGATGACTGAATGTAAATACTTTTTTGTAACTGAATCTTGATCATTAACAGGATCTGCTATATTGGCTATTCTAAGATCTTTTGCATCATATACTTTATTATTACTTTTAGGATCATATCTTATGGTTTGGTTTATGTACCACATTAAATATTCTTTATTTACCGAATCATTTTTATCTATTGGTTTTGGAAGATTTATAATTCTATAAAAATTAGCGTTATACACTTCATTTTGAAGCTTTAAGCTAGGTAATGTTTCACTTTTTAAAGTATTGAAATTTACTGCATCATTATCATCCTTTGGATCATTTACAAACTTTAAACGTTTATTACTTATATCATAATCTCCATCGGATGTTAGTGGTAAACCACCTCTTTTTCCATAAGATCCTGATTTGCTTCCAGTTTCGGAATACCGTCCAAACTTATCCACACTCATGGTTATACTGAATATTTAATCAGTTATACTTGTATTATATATACTCATATTTTTTATGCAATTACTCCTCGATTTCGCAGTTCACCGACCAAAGCTACCCATTCATTTTCTAAACCACTATGTCCGGCTTGTTTAGCTTCATATATCAACTTCATTCTGTCAACCAATTTGTTTATATCGTTGTAGTATATTATATTAGTATCATACAAGTTTTTCAATAATCCTTTTCCTGATAAACTTGATTGATTTGTTTTTCTCCTTTTATGTAAAATATTTATTTCAGCAGAAGATAATGATTTTCTTTTTATGGGTTCCCTTCTTTTTGGTGGGAAAGGTTTAGCAATAATAGTTTTATATTTTTGATGCATTTCTATGAACATTGAAATTTTTAGAATAATTTTTCTTATGCGCATTCGTATCCTCCAATATTTGTTTAAAAATGTTTAAATCCTTTTTAGTATATTTATTAGGTTTCGGCTTAAAAATAAGTTCAAACAATCCTTTTGTACCCTTGTATTGTTTATTATTTATAATAATATTGTCATGTTCGTCTATATCAAGTTTGCTATCTCCAATCATTAGCCCATTTTCTTCTATTCTAGCACCAAAAGTATGATATTTTCGAGTTGGTTGTGCAGAATGTAACATTTTTAATACAAATTGTCTTGCAAGCGGCCCTTTATACGCAATATCCGAGCCCAATTTGCTCAAGTTGGATGGATTAATAGGCTCTTCTTCTTCTTGTTGTTCTTCGCTTGTAGAAAGACCTTCTTTTTCTGTTAAAACATCCGTTTCTTCACCTAGTTCGCTTTCTTCTTCAGTTGTTTCTCCTTGTTGTGTAAAACTTGTATCACCTTAATATTCTTCTTTTTGTTAAAATTTTGAAATGGGTAAAATAGCATCTCCGGAAAAATTAAATGTTGAATGTTTATTATTTTGTCCTAATTGTTTTAATGGCTCAGTAATAGGTTTAAATGTTGATTCCAGAAATTTCTCTCTTTCACTTATTCCTAATCTTAACGCTCTGTTTTTATGTCTAATAGAATCACTAAGTGATTTTATTTCTTTTAATAGCTTTTCCTGATTAACCATGTTTACACCATGGAGACTTGTACTATAATGTTGTTAATTAATGTATTAAAACAAATTTATCAAAACCTATGCGGTAACGACCATCTGTTATAGCTTTATCTTTCATAATTACCAAAAATCCATATTTTTCCGCCCAAGCTTTTCCACAAAGCTCTTTGAATTTATCAAATGACATATCAGCATTTACATGATCGTTGTATATATGTTTTAGGTTTGTATCGTCTTGTTTGAATAAAACTAAAATATTTGCATTGTCTCTAATTAGTTGTTTTGGAATTTTGCTATATGTTTGTCCGATATATATGCTATCAATATTATTATGTCTTCCCATGGCAAAATAGTTTCTAATAGTATCATGATTTTCACTAGATACATCATCAAATACAAATACAGAATACGGCTTAGCCTGGTCTGGTTGCATAACACTGTCACTAGCATTAAATTTGTAATAGTTAACATCAGGCACATCAGTCAGGATCTTTTCCAACAATTGATACTTTGGTTGATGTAAGGACTCTGGAAAAATATATAGGTTATTAAATCGCAATCCTTTTGTGTTTGTAATTAAGTTAAACACAACGTTAGTTTTGCCACAGTTTGAAGGACCGCTGACTATACATCGTACAGTGTTTGGAAATAAACTGCCGTGTTTACCATTGTTGATTTTAACGTTATCTACGGTTAAATCATCAATGTTATTAATATTAAATTTATCTTTATGGTGAACAATCTCCATCTTATTCAAAGGCAGAAGAGTAAATAAGTTGATTTAAAACTAAATCAAATCTTTTATAGGTATCCACGAATCTTCAGTTTTATCAAACCCCAACCAACGTACTTTAACTTGGTCTTTTTTCCTTTGCAACACCTTTTCAACAAGATAAACATCGCCTACTGTTGACTTTAACAATTCATGTCCGTAAAAACCGCCTTGTAACAAATTTCCTTTGTTATCTTTTAAAAATATAAGTTTCCGGTACAGTAGGTTGTACTTTATACACTGTAAAAACTTCGTTTGTCCAATTGGGCAGGTATTTTTTAGTAAACACTCCTTTGTATTTACTAATTCGAACTTTATCATTTACATTAAATTTTCTTGGTTTTCTTTGTTCCGCTTTTGGCTGTGTATTCTTTTTAATTCGTTGTAAAACTAGTTTAGCGTTTTCCTTATTCACTTTGTTAGGTGCCATACCGATAGTTCTATGAAACTTGTTGTTGTAATCGCTTATTAATTTTGGTAAGATATCAACCCATACGTAAGAACCTCTTTTCGAAAACATTTTATACATTGCACCTTTTAAGGTTCTATTAAATCTTTCAATTATAGCTGCCTTTTTCTCAGAATTTGTGGAATAATGATTTATGTTATATTTTTTCACTAACAAGGCAAAAGGTTTATTAAAAAATTCTTTCCCATCATCAGTTTGTAAATGTTTAATTTTATTTTTATCTCTTTTTATAGCTACTTCCATAGCTTTTGTTATGCTGTTACCAGTTTTATCTTTTAATGGCAAAGCATCTGCAACTTTAGTAAAACAATTAATAATCGTAAGTATGTATTTAAATCCTTTATTTATTTTACTATGCGGTTGCATTTCAATTAAATCTGCTTGATATAAATCATTTATTCCTTTTACAACAGTATTTCGTCGTGGAAACTTTATTCTTGCAGGTTTATGAAGTTCATTAACAATCTTTTCCTTTAACTCTGCCATGATGTTTTTACTAACAAAGTCAAGTTAGTATTGAGTGTTTTCTTTTCTGCATCCGCTTTTATACTTCAAGGCCATTTCAACATATTTAAAAAAAGGAGAAATCACAGCGAGCATGCTGTGATTTCCCCTTTTTTCTTTTTTTTCTTTTTTTCTTTTTTCCTTTTTCTTTTTTTTACTCATAAATAGGATTTAGAGAATAGTGGCCGAATGGTAGAGTGTGAATTTTGTCTGGAAGAATGTGTCGTTTGTCATCATTGGAGCAGAGTGCTTTTTTCACTTCTTTTACGCTGTACAGTTGATGGTTGAAACTTCTGATGGTGTTGAATTTTGCAGTTATGGTCGTTTCTTCAAATAAGCATTTTTTGTAGTGTTCGAAATTTACATTCTTTTTAAGATACAAACTTTTTACACCCTTAGCTTTTTTAATAACATTGTTTTCTTCTTTATGCAATTGTAGTGAATACAATTTTGACATTAGTGCAATAAGTTCTTCCAGTAAAATTCCATTTGCTTCATCTTTAAATTTTCCAAGTTTCTTTTTGTTCCGATCATTGTCATAATTTAAATGATCTTTTGGATAGTCACTAAAATCAAATTCATTTTTGTGAACAAATGTTCGAAGATCCAAATACATATCTTCAGTAAGAATCCAGTAGATGAAAGCGTCCGTGTCCATGTAGGCGATTCCGATGTTATCTCTACCGTAGAAGGCAACCATTTTGTTGTAGTGGAAATCATACATGTGAGTTTTGGAAATATCCAAGATTGACATTCCAACGTACAACGGACGATCAATTATCACGCTTGTCTTCTTCATAGATACTGCCACAAGGTTTTCATTGATGATAACGGATGTTCCAAAGTTTGGTTTTTGTACAAGTTTTTCTAGTTTTATAGGATCTGTAACTAATTTAACATTTTTGTGTTTTCTTTTGTTTTCCAATGTTTTTCCAAATATCGCATTATTCATTTATTTAAAAAAGTCCTTTTGAAATGTTGATGTTGCAGCTACTCTTCTTCTGGTGTTTGAATCAATGTACGGTTTTAACCAGCACGATTGGGAAAATTTTAAAACTCTATGAATTTTGGTTATACGTAAACCCAATTGGAGTGCTTGTTGAACAACCCAAAAGTGAGCTACGTATCTTTGTTTATTTTCAAGAGTCATCATTAATTTTGGATGTTTGCCAATTGGTGAAACTTCTGTTTTTGCAAGGAGCGGAAGATCGTAATGAAGATCATGCAAGTGTTCTGGATATTCAGAATCACAGTCTAATATGTATCCAGTGTCTCCGTCTTTTGAAATTTGCATAATATCACCAAGAGAGTCTGGATTAACCCATTCAAAGTTTCCAAAAGGAAGTGGATTAGACATGGCCCATCCGTATAAATTGTTGGCATCAAAATATCCCAAGAACACTGATGGTTTTTCTTCATCGTAGTCTGGAAGATATTTATTGTTAGCTTTAACATGTCTAGTAACTCTTTGGGTCAATCCACCTCTAACGTCCGATTCGATCATCAACACCATGTCAATATCTGTTAATAATTGTAGGTTGCACTTTGTTTCTTTTAGCATAGCTTGCCAAGCTAGTCCTGGAGAAGTATAAGAATGAAGAGGGTCTAATCCGTAGGCTTCAAAACAAGTGTTTCTAAATTCTTCCATCACATCGCATAGAAGGGTCACATCAAGTTTTACATAAAAGTCAGAATAATCTCCCAGAGTGTTCATTTCTAATTCGTCCCAAACTCTGCATGCGTGTTGATAGTCTTCAGGTGAAATGTCCGAATCGGTAAGTTTACTTTTGAATGCTTCTGGTGGAGGAAGTGATGTTTCTTGAAATTTATGTAGTCCATCGATGTAATCATACGGAAAAACTCCTTTCCGAAGAACCAAGTCCATTTTTTCTGCAGGTACAATTTTGCTTGTTTCTATTAAATTTTGTCTTCTTAAATTTTCAGAAAGTTTCATAAGACTAGAAGGCATAAATCTAAAAGAATCAACAAATCTAAGTTTAATTTTGCCCACCTTTTTTGAAAAGCTTATAAATTTTTCCATAGTTTGTGCCAAAACGTCTATTTCACCGTTGTCTCTTGCTAATTCAGGAATAATAAAATGTCCATCGTATCCGCTAAGATTGTGAAAAACCACTGGAATGAAAGATGGTAGTTTGTAGTTGATGTTACATCCGTTGCAAGCTGCACCTCTGTAGGCTCCTGTCAGATGGTCATGGTCGCGAACTTTAATTTTAGTTTCTGTAAATTCATTATTACACAAATAGCAAGTTGTTGCCGAATCATAAAGATAAAGTTCTTCCGGTGTCATAGGTGACATAGGAACCACATTGCTATACATTGCTTCCACTTTCCCAGCGATGTCATATAAATCATCAACAAAGTATCGAGCTGCTTCTTCTCCACGATATATCTTCGGTGTAGATGTCAAACCATATTCTTGAAGATGTTGTTCAGATAAAGTGGATTTTACTATTAAACAATAACTGGTTTGTGAAGTTGATACTTTGTTCTGCTGGTATTTTCCTCTCCTTCTTCTTGGTCAAGTGGAAGCAATGAAGATTCAAAATCTGCATACACTACAACGGGAATTCTGTATTGTTGGATAACTTTGTCAAATTTTACTTGCGATCTTCTAGGGTGTAGTAATTTAATTCTTACTTCATAGTTTCCACTGCATAGTCTTTGGTGTTCCGTCAGCCATTCTGAACCTCCTCTTCTCAAAGGTTTGTTTACAAAACAGAAACATCTTTTACAAGTAGTTTTTCCTTCTTTACGTTTTGATAACTGTTTGCAAACTAGAGCTTCAAAATCTTTAATATATACATAATGTGAAATATCACCTTTTGTTATTAATAATAAATCAGTATGATCTCTGCGTTCGGTGGGTGTTATACGTAAGGGGTAAACATTGTTGGATGAATCTAAGCCAAAGATGTTTACAGATGCAAAAGGATTTTTCTTTTCAAATTTTGATATGTCTTGAATTGAAACAGGATAACTCATGCCTTGAAAATTATACTTATGGTAAACCTCATTGTATGCTATACTCGGTCGTTCCGCATGATTTTTTACATATTTTGCAAGCATTGCATACTTGAAACATTCAGCATCTTTATTTTGAACATTAATACAGGATTTGGTGTCTTGAATTTTCTTTGGCAATTCAATATGACTACTACCTCTCATTCCATATCCATGTTTATGAACTCTTACATCTAAGCTTGTTATACTTAACAAACTCCATCCAGAACCTCTTCCTTCATGTTCTTGTAATTTTGTTAAAAGTTCTTCAAAACAATCATCCACAATTGAGCTTATATCTGATGCAAAAATGATGGTTTTGTTTTTAGTTAAAAATCCTCTTGGTGATGTTTCATTCTGAACATTTGTAAATACTGTATCTAATAATATTCCAAACTTTATAAAATTTAATCTTCTTAGTTCATTGTTCAATGTTTCTGTTACTAATGTTTTTGCTTTTGAAATAAACTGTGCAAGTTGCAATTGAGCATTGTCGATCTTAAAATGAGTTACTACACTACCTGGTAAGGCTCGGGCGTATAATTCCACATCCAAAGATGGTCCGGGTGCGTATTGAATAACACTTGATCTTGAATTTAGTTGTTGTTATACGGTAGCCAGTATTTGATCTAAATCTTCCAAATATTCTTCTTCTGCATTGTTATTTGTTTCTTGGTTTGTTTCTTGGTTTGTTTCGTTGTTATGGTAAACTTCTTTGTGTATTTGTAGTAAAATTTCCTCTTCAAAAGATTCTTCGCAACTAATGCAGTAATACATGACGTAGGTGTGCTCTCCACAAAAGTTGCCGTAATAATGAAAACCACTCTTCATTATTACGGCAACAGTGGTGGTGGGGGAAGGCAGATGTTCCGTGCTGTCCATGTCATTTCGAGGAAGGTCACTGCACTACAACCGACACATCAGTTTGCAGGTAGGACTCGCAGAGTAAACATCTAAATAAACATGAGTTCTGTTTTATATGTTTCTTTTATCAAAGATGGACTTTGTATTGAAACGCAAAGTTTCACTATTGATGCAGATCCTGTACAACAAATTGTAGTACATCCTCCAGAAAATTATGATTCTATCTACATTTCGGTGCATGAACCTAACGACCGCCCACCACCAACATCTGCTGACAAGGGGTAGGACAGCGGGTACCATACGTCATTAAAGCTTCAGCTCTTCACCCGAGTACACATGGACTCTGAGCTTCAAGATAATACTGTTTCTTCTACATCTAAACAAACTTCCGAACAATTACCTACTACAAATGAAACTACTACAAGTCTAGAAGTAAATGAAATTTCATCAACTGTTAGTTCTGATGCGCAAGCAATAATGTTATCATTAATTGGTTTCGACTAAAAATTCAACAACGGAGGAAGAAAGAAATTCGCTACTTTACAACTTGGTTTTTGCATATCAGTATATGTTTTTATATACTGATATGTTGTATTTTTTTAAAACTCAAACGGATGACCTTGAACTTTTAATCGATGGTATTATTCGATTATTTTATTCGATTGTTTTATTCGAATACTTTATATAAATACGAAACTTTAACGTTGAGAGGCTCAGTTCTGTTTAAGACAAGCTACAACCAACATGTCATCCAAAAGAAATAATCTAACACTTATAACTTATTGTTGTAAAGAAAAACGTTTTAAAATACCTGAAGATCAAGTTGACGGAAAAGCTTGTACAAAATGTAATTCTTTCTGCTACTGTAAATGTAGTTGCAAAACATATAAAAAGTACCGGTTGGATAAACTAGAAGAATTGCAACATCGGCTCGGTCTACTGTGGCAACGATTAAATTCAAAGTGATTTAACAAACACTTGTCATTACCCCCACCACTACCCCCACTACCATCGGAGGTACCCGCAGCACCGGCTTTGCAATAGTCATTCCTGCTACACCTCTCGTCGAGTAAACAACTCTAGTCATGTCTCTCAACATTCGCGGGATTCACTACAACACTATCAATCTTACAACCTACAAGGATTTGGAAATTTTTAGTGAAGAACTAAAACAACTTATAACCACTGGGTTCGGTTTATCTTTGGAACTTTATGCAACAAACAATCAAAACGAAAAGAATGTATTTTTGCCAACTTACAACAACAACAAAAAGAATGAAAATAAGCAAGAAATTTCACCACCGACAACAACTTACTTTTCAAATTTGGGAGCAAACTTTTCAACCTTAATGTAAAATAAAAAATATCTTGCATTTTCGGATCTTCCGAAAATGCAAGATCTTTTTAAAAACATCCTCACCTGACCTTGACCCATTTCCGGACATTTAAAGTTTAAATACCCAACACAGCCGGGCATTTAAACTTTAAATGCCCACCCTACACGTCACAGCTACGTCACAGCCTCTGACGTCACCAGACCGGATGTAGCTGTCACTTTTCATTAATGCGTTTTGGCCCAGAAGCCCCACTATTGCACTACTTCGACCAAAGAATATGTTGATTGCAACATCTCAAGGAATAACTTATGTTGTTATTGTTCATTAGTCAAGGAATAACTTATGATATTCCTTTTAATTTTCCCATATCAATTCTAAAAGTCTAATTGATTTCGTCGATCATAAATTCTACTTGTGCGAAGGGGCAACTCAATTCCAGATAAAAATAAAAAAAACTAACCAGCCTGTTAAAATTTCCTAAGTTTAAATAGGTACGTAATAGTTTAAGCAAATATTTATCATACATACTCTACCATACAGTGTTATTTTCAGAGGACATGCCACATTGATGTAGGCCTAGGTGTACTGTAATTAAGGAATATTCCTGTTCCTCGAGGAACATAGACCACCATATTCATTTTAAATTCCTCAACGCCGTCTTACTCTTATTTATAAGACAAAGGTTCATAATTTAATAGTTTTGTTCCAAAACCCGAAAGTAGTTATCATTCCTTGCATGTTAAGGTTAAGGTTTATATTTTATAATTTAAGCCTAAAGACTTATGTTGAAGATTTATAGGGCTCAAATCTGATTTTCAATATCATAAAACAATTAAACTATAAATTATTTGTCTTAAAACACTGTATTCATAACTTCAGTCATAGTTTTTGTGGCATCAATAATGACCAATTAGACATTTTCCTAGCAGACAGTAACAGACGACAGGATCTATGACGATGTAATGACGTCATGGACCGTGACGTCATAGAGGTCCACAAGTCGCCTGTGTGCCCCGTCGGCCTAGGTCAGGTTTCTGACCGGAGTGTGTGCATCACATGCCTACAGGATTTGGCGGGCGAAAGTATGACTCATCCGGTATCGGTTGATTTGTAATGAAACGAGGAAAGTCCTACTAACATATTTGTGATAACCTAACCTAACAACCGCCGCAGCGCGCTATATAAGGCTGGCGATCAGGTGTTGCCGCTAGCGGTGGTGACGCTTTAACTGCCGACATCGCTGCCTTCTGGGAGGCAGAACACAAAGACCGCTCATCGTAATCATGTCAAATTTGGACAGTAAGTCAATCAAAGTATGTCCTCTTCAATTATGTAGTTATTTTTGGTATACAGTCAAAAAACCCTCTCTAACAATAGTGGCCTCCGTATAATACCAAAGCACCAAGCCGTATTTCGCTATGTATGATTGAAACAGGGTTCTTTTTGCATTAGAAATTCGCTGAGTATGCAGGTCTGCTGCAACGGGGATATTTTATGTTATATCGTTAAAATGTTTAAGTCGAACATTTTTAAGAATTTTCATTAATTTCTCCTGACGGATAAAGTTTTTACTACGGAAATAGTCAGTGCTCTCTTTAAGTCCGGTCGCTTTCATTTTATTTATAAATTACTAGATAACACGTAGCTCGAATCGAGCAAAAAAATCATATAGTAGAATCATAAGGAATAAACAGCCTACTTATATACTTTTAAAGTTTAATTAAAGGGTTGAATTCAGTGATAAAGCTATGGTTAAATTACTACAACTTTTTAAGTTCATTTGATCTATCGCAGGAGTTTCCGGTAAATAATTTTTTGGGATACACCTGCATTTTCCCATGTTCTCTTGTGTTAAAACGTAATTTAAATAATGGCAAAAGATCGAGCTCTGCTTATAGCAACATGTAGCTGACCGAGAGCTAAGAGCTAACACTGGCGCCGTGAGCAATGACCTTTGTTTAGGGACTGCCAGTAGTGGCGATGTGGCGTTTCTGGCCCAATCAAACTTTGACAGGCAGTCAATTTTTTGACAGCTACTTCCGGTCACGTGACCGGAAGTGACGTCATCAGCTGTGACGTAGCTGTGACGTGTTGTAGGTGGGTATTTAAAGTTTAAATGCCCTGCTGTGCTGGGTATTTAAATTTTAAATGGCCGGAAGTGTGTCAAGGTCTTTTGGGGATGTTTTTAAAAAAGATCTTGCATTTTCGGAAGATCCGAAAATGCAAGATAATTTTTGTTTCTTTTTACAAACTGTTGTTTTGTTGATTTTCACGTCTGTTAAAATACCATGTAAAAAATGGAATTGACAAATTAACAAGAAAATATCCTGCTACAAAGTATCCAAATAAAGATGCAATTACATAAACATAAACTTTAAAATATAGCGAATGTTCTTCCTTTTTATCTGTTAGCATTTCCTGAACAAGGTAACCAAAATTGTAACCACATAAAAATGAAAGTAGGCAAATAATAAATTTCGACGGGTTCACAAAAACCAAGTTGTAAAGTAGCGAATTTCTTTCTTCTTCCATTGTTGAATTTTTAGTCGAAACCAATTAATGATAACATTATTGCTTGCGCATCAGAACTAACAGTTGATGAAATTTCATTTACTTGTAGACTTGTAGTAGTTTCATTTGTAGTAGGTAATTGTTCGGAAGTTGGTGTAGATGTAGAAGAAACAGTATTATATTGAAGCTCAGAGTCCATGTGTGCTCGGGTAAAGAGCTGAAGCTTTAATGACGTGTGGTAGCCGTGTCCTACTGTGCATCAGTAGTTGTTGGTGGTGGGGGGTCGTTTGTTTCTTGCACTGAAATGTAGATGGAATCATAACTTTCTGGAGGATGTACTAAAATTTGTTGTATAGGATCTGCATCAATAGGAAAACTTTGCGTTTCAATGCAAAGTCCATCTTTAATAAAAGAAACATATAAAACAGAACTCATGTTTATTTAGATGTTTACTCTGCCAGTTCTACTAGCAAACTGATGTGTCAGCAGCGGCGCTGCAACCTCCCTTGACATGTGCAGCTCGGAACATCTGCCCTCCCCCCACCACCATAAGAGACTCCTCGCAATTTTTGGATTTGTAGTGTTAGTTCTAACGTAGGTGTTGTAGGGTGAACATCTCAGTACTAAACAATTGTTTTTTTAACATTTGGCTTAAAATATTTATTTAACTTTGTACAAGTTACAATATTTTTAAAGATGCTACTTTATTATATTACCTTAATACTTAGTTATAATATTTAGTTAAAGAAATCGAAACTGTAGTTGCGATTCAAAATAGAAACATGGTTTCTTAACATTTGCCTTAAAAATATTTGTAACAAAATATCGTAAGAAAATTTTTACAACATATTTGAATTAATATGTTTGCAAACCCTATCATGCGAGTTTTAAAAGATAAACGAGACCGAGTGGGCCGGGTTTGACCTCGCATGCTTTCGCTTGTTGCCGACCAGTTAGCAATACAACTGGTTGACCTTGCGCCGCACTTTCGCTTGCGGCCGGCCGGCGAATACAGGTCGTCGTCCTTGCTGCATCACCCGGCACACCTGTCCTTGATTGTATAACACACTCTACACTCTACACTCGACAAGTTATTCTTTCCTTTGCCACCGTCCTAACAACACCTACTTCAATTTCACAATGAACCGCTCCGAGTATACCGAGATTGGGTATAACTGGTTTTCCTATCTTCAACTGCTTGGGGTACGAATTATTCAATCGAACAACAATCGTGATTGGTATGATGTTACAACCACTATTGCTCGAAAACCTTTTCAGCAAGTTTGGAAAAACATTCTTACCGGCACCAAAATTCGCACCGAACCACCCAAAATTCGCACCAAACCACCTCTATCACCTGTATCTTCAAACGTACCCCAGCAAAAATTTCATCTAAAAAAACTGAAACTTAACCGAAAATATGAAATCTTAAGACATTTATCTTCTTCTATTTTCATTTTTAATTCTGAAAAAACCAAAATTTATGTCATTGACATTCCCAAAAAAATTCCTATTCCCCTTAACCCTCGACACTTGATAATAAATAAAAAAGGTGCAAAGTTAAACATAAATATTACCGAGTAAAACCTTTTCCCACCTCCAAAGTCCACCCTGGTGGCAAAAAAAGGCCCTTCTAAGGGCCGACCTAAGACTTTCAAATTTAGGCCTAAGTTTAAGTATCAACCCTTGGTGACTAACAAGGGGTGGTTTGCGAAAGCCCCTATGGGACTTAGAGGTACACGGACCTTTTGTTAGTCACTAAAGGTTAAGGCTTTAGCAAAAGCTCCCCGCTATTGACTCAACCTTTGGGACTTAGAGGTATGTGAACCGCTTGTTAGTCACCAAGGGTTGAGGCTTTAGCGTCCAACCCTTTGTGACTTAGTGGTACACAGACCACTTGTTAGTCACCAAGGGTTGAGGCTTTAGCGAAAGCCCCCCGCTATTGACTCAACCTTTGGGACTTAGAGGTATATGAACCGCTTGTAGTCACCAAGGGTTGAGGCCCTAACTTAAGCCTAAATTTGAAAGTCTTAGGGTGGCCCTTAGAAGGGCCGATTTTGCCACCAGGGTGGACTTTGATTGAGAAGGGGAAGGAATATAAGGTTTAATTTAATATATTTATTCTCAATTTTCCACCCTCCGCTGTTACTAGTAAAAATTTTGGATCTGTCGGGACAAGTGGTGGTTTGGTTTTTGGAGTTGTGAGGATATAAATTTTCGTCCTCTCCTCGTTGTAGATATAAATTTTGTTTTCTTCAATTCTGTACAGATTATATTTTTTGTTTTTCTTTAATTCCTTTAGCCTGATGTTCTTTACTGGTGCGGGATGAATTGTTTGGGGGGTGGGGGTTTCTTTGATTGGTGCGGGTTGAATTTGTTGGGGGGTAGAAGAAGGGTGCAGTCCGCACAACTCCATCCAGTCTTCAGTTAAAATGTCGTCACAAATTGGAGCGATCGGAATCTCTTCAATTTGCGGCGTTGATGTTTCTGTAACTGGTGTGGGATTCTGAAATAATTGGGGTTGATCTTCATTAACAGCATCACCTATTATTTCGTTAATGGAGGAGGAGAGGACGGGAGTAGAAGATTTTTGCGGAATAAAATCGTTGATTGCAGAAAGGCTGATCGATACCGGGATGGAATGTTGCTTCATCAGAGGTTTCTTGAGCAGACCCAGAAGAATAGGGCAGGATGAAGAGGCAGATGAGGAGTCCATAATTAGATAAAGGAAATAATAAAATGGATATAATGAAATAGAAAAAACGTGGGAATGGATAGTAACAGCGATGGTGGCGAGTGGCAGAATAACACAAGGCGGGCGAATGGGGTTCTTATAGGCAGCAGACACAACAACCTTGTAGTCAAGGTAGTGACCAGGTCCAAGTAGGCACACAACAACCTTGTAGTCAAGGTAGTGACCAGGTCCAAGTAGGCCAGACGAAGTTGTGAGAGCGGTGGCTAGCGACCCGGCCAAGGCTACCGGCCTCGGCAGAGCGACACGTTGACCTACTAGTCAAGGCTCGCTAGCGAGGTCGAGTCTCGAGCTCGCTGATATAAGCAAGCGCGCAACGTTTCTCTTTGGCATTACGGTGAAGGTGTAACTGGTCCGCTTACGTGGAGGGTTATGCTGTAACGTAATGTTCGCCATGGTGTGTGGGGTGGCTTATGTCAAGCACACACTGCGTTCGGCTATTGTGGGAGAGGCGCCCTCCTATAATAGTCGGTCGCAATGGCAATCCACCTACCTTTCCATTTCCTGCGTGGTTTAATTGTCAGGGTTAATATTACGGTGAGGTGTGTGAGTTCGCTTACGTGATGATCACACCGTAACTGTAATATTAAGTTAGGTGTAATATTATAGGGAGGTGTGTGAGTTCGCTTACGTGATGATCACACCGTAACTGTAATATTACATAGTATAAGATAGAATAGGGGGAACGTTAGGTAGGGGTTAAGATATGATAGGGCGGTGAGGTGTGTGAGTTCGCTTACGTGATGATCACACCGTAACCGCATGCATGATAGCATTTAAGGGGTAGCATAAGTTATAATAAAGTAGTATAGAAATAAAGTAGTAGAATAAGGTAGGGACCCCACGCTTCCCCACCCCCCTTTTTTTATAATTTTTAAATGACCTTGACCTAGTTTTGATTGTTCTACTTTCGGACTTAGAATTATTTTAAATGATCTATTTTTTAGACTTAGATATTTTAATTTCAAAAGACTTACTTGTTTGACTTATATATTGATTGATTTTAAAACTCTACTTTTGAGACTTAAATATTTTGTTAAAGTTTTAAAATAACCTAAGATTTTAGTTTTGTGTTGTATCTTTTATTAAATAATTATTATTTTTAACATTTGGGTTTTTGTAAATGTTTTAATTTCTGTTGATGGTGAGTTTAGTTTTCGCGTTGGTTATTATTATTTTTGAGTTTTTGCGTCATAACTTTTATACCGTTGGTTTAATCAAAAAATGTTACTGGACCTTTTTTGTTTGTCTTTTAATTCCGCTTAATTTGAGTACCCGCACGATAGATTTGGAGCATTTTTTGTTATATCCCCCCCCCTCCCCGCGAAACCCCCCCCTCCCCCCCTCCCCCCCCTCCCCCCCTCCCCCCCTCCCCCCCTCCCCCCCTCCCCCCCCCCCTCCCCGGGTAGTCAAATTAAGCAGAATTAAAAGACAAACAAAAAAGGTCCAGTAACATTTTTTGATTAAACCAACGGTATAAAAGTTATGACGCAAAAACTCAAAAATCGAGGCTATAGGCAGTGGATATAACAAAAATGCTCCAAATCTATCGTGCGGGTAGTCAAATTAAGCGAAATTAAAAGACAAACAAAAAAGGTCCAGTAACATTTTTTGATAAAACCAACGGTATAAAAGTTATGACGCAAAAACTCAAAAATCGAGGCTATAGCCTTGGGCTCACAGTATATATAAGGTGTGCTGTAGTCTTGTGGTTACATTTGCCATGGAATCCCTCATGATCTTTAGTGCTGTGCACAACTTTGTCGAAGCCAAAAAAGTACTATGGTACATAAGAACGTATCATAGCAATCTGAAGTGTATTAGTGGAGTACTTGAAGCTGTTAAAGCAGACGGTACAAAAATCTGTTGCACTTCGGATTCTATGGATTACGAAGGACTCGAAACATGGGTCCTTTATTATGTACAATTTTGTACAAAAATTCACATCAAAGTTGACACGGACTAAAGGGGTTTTCTAGGAGGAAAGAAAAGAATAGATACCAACAATGCATGTTGGTAGCTATTCTTTTCATTCTTCCGCTAAGATTTAAATGACCTTGACCTACTTAGGACTTAGAAAATTTTCACTAAGTTACAATTGACCTTCAAAATAAGTAGGTCAAGGTCATTTAACTTTAAGCGGAAAAAAGAGAGGAACAGTGTTATTAATTAACACTGTTCCTCTCTTTTTTCCTAAAAGGCAGGGGGAGAAGTTCCGTTAATGTCTACTTTTATGTGGCAGAATCATATCCATCATCATCTGATTCATTTTGAAAGTTGATGTAATCTACATCAACCCAAAGATAATGGAATCCTTGTTCAAAAGCCATAGTATCAATGTATGTTTCAAGTGTTGAAAACCAATTCGGATCTACGAAAGGGTTGATGGTAACTAATAAACGTTGATATGTTAAATTTACCATTCTTTCCCCAGTAACATTAATCGTAAGAAAATTAATATTCTGGAGGACATGGATTAAATTTAACATAAATTGAATATGTTGTTGAGGAGTGCAAAAAACATTGTAAAACATACGGAAACTTTCCATGATTATCGGTGAGGGAAGTGATGCCTCTTCATATAATCCACGGTTTATATATACATTTTCCCCACCATAAAGTTTTAAAAGTGGGTCAAGGTCATCTGAAGATACCCTATGAACGGGGAACAGAGCAGTAAGTGGTTAGACCACAAACTGCTCTGTTCCCCGTCCCTATTTAATTTCTCATAATTATATGTGTTTATAAACACATACAATTAATTTCATATTTTGCCAGGGGGCAGAAATTGCAGAGATGACATTTTTCTTGAGGTGCCGGCATTTGTAGTTTATACCCAATTATTCCGCTTCTATAAGCAATAGTTCGATAAAGCTCGTCCCCCGGGCCGGCAAGAGGAAGCGCCTGAAAAAAAAATTATTAGTTTAAAGAAATTAAAAAAAAATAATATATTGTTAACAAAATAAACAATGCAGTTAATGAAAAAACGTACCATGTGACATACGGCACATATTCTGCCAACATTTGGCCCTTCAAACCAAATTTTGGTTTTGTAGACGCATCGTCTTTTATGCTCATAAATGAGCTCTCCTTGCAAAATTGGCGGCAGCGGCTCTGACACCCTTCTGATATGCCGGAGCATAGGGTTATCGGTGCAGATACGCTGCAGACACAACTCGTACAAGGAGCTCATAGTTATGGTCTGGCTATGCAAACCTCAAAGCTTTAAATACGTACCAATCACCTTGATGGCGAAGGTGATTCCCCCTCCCCCCGGGTTTCCACTATATATTGAGCGGATAGAAGCTTTATAGAATTAATAGTTTGCTACATTTTGAATCAACAAAACGTTATGGAATCTTTCCTAAAATACCTGATTGATCAAAGATTAAGTAGAAACCGAAGGGAACAAAGAAGACAACACAGATTAAAAATAGCTTTTGAAAAATTAAAATTAGTTGTACCGGAAAGTCAAAAACAAAAAAAAATTAACAGACAATCTATAGTTCAAAATGCAATAGATTACATTAAAAAATTGGAAGAAGACTTAAAATCACCAACATTTAACTTAGAACAACAAGAATTTGAACAATCCGAACAGACATTTTTACAGGATATAGAAGAATTCCAACAATTCGAACAGAAATTTGTACAGGAAATAGAAGAATATCTTCAAACTTCGCAAAATTTAAACCAAGACATTTATGAAATTTTGTATCAACCTTTTGAAACTGTTTCCTTGCCAGTGTTAGAAAGCTTGGATGAATATTTTTTTGACGTCGAAAAGTAGAGGGGGTAAATGGGTGGGGAGCTGTTATAAAGGCAGGGTAAACAGAGTAATCTTTACTTTCTTAGGATCCAGCGCTATGGCAGGCACTTCGTCTTCGTCCAGGTCTTCTTCCTCGTCATCAAGAACATCATCATCATCTGTTGTTTCTATTGTGAAACAAAAATCTCCTTCTCCAAAAAAATCTTCACCGAAAAAATCTCCTTCTCCAAAAAAATCTTCACCAAAAAAATCTCCTAAAAAAATTTCTGAAAAACTTCAAAAACTTCAAAAATTAAGAAAATCCTGTTTTAAGAAAGAACAATGTGCTCATATTTTAAAAAAAGGAGCGAACAAAGGTGAAAGGTGTGTGAAGTTGTGTAGTGTAGGTGAAAAATTGTGTAATTTGCATAACAAACGTGAACCTTCCGAAAAAGTCAAAATTCAACCTTCTAAAAAAGTCAAAATTGAACCTTCCAAAAGTGAATTGCCAGAAAAAATTGAAAACTATAAAAGAATTAAAATCAACAGATTGAAATTAAACCACAAATATGTTTTTGTAAAAAAGATCAGTAACAGGGATGTTGTTCTTAGATGTTGTGATGAACTCTACTTGCTCAAATTACCAGTAAATCTTCAAATTCCAAATATCAGTAATGTTCATTATTATTTAGTAAGAAAATCTCCATCTGATAAAGTTAAATGGTCAAATTAAACACAAGACAAAAAAAAATGGAGCGGGGGAATAGACCACTTTGTAATTCCAAGAGAATTACTTAGCGGTCTATTCCCCCGCTCATAGGGTATTTTTGAATGACCTTGACCTATTTTCAAAATTTACAATGGAGGGTTAATTTCTTATAAAAGCGGGATAACAAAATGACTTTTTACTTTTTACAATCTAGTCCTAAAAAAGAACAATGTTCGTATATTATTAAAAAAGGGTAAAAGATGTGTTGTGTAAATCAAACATTATGCAGTGCGCACAACAAATACCTCCTTTTGTTAAAACTGAGAGGTTAGTGTAAAAATGAAATAAAAAAAAATAGGAGCGGGGGAATAGACCACTTTGTAATTCTAAAAGAATTACTTAGCGGTCTATTCCCCCGTTCATAGGGTATTTTTTGGTGACCTTGACCTACTTCTTACACTTATAAATTTTCGCTAACTGCTATTGACCTTGAAAATAAATAGGTCAAGGTCATTCAATAATTAAAAAGAAAATGGAGGTGTACGGTTTTACAGAACCGTACACCTCAGAAACCTAACAGAAGAAAAGCTAAATCTACCTATATATAAATGACCTTGAGACTTAGAAATTTTCGCTAAGTCATTTTGTTGACCTTGAAAATAAGTAGGTCAAGGTCATTCGATAACTAAAAAGAAAATGGGGGTGTACGGTTTGACAGAACCGTACACCCCCGGAAACCTAAAAGAAGAAAAGCTAATTTACAATGCAATCTGCCTAGAGTTTAAGAATTAATAAAAATAAAAAAATAAAGAAATAAAATTTAGTTTAAAAAAATAGCTAGACAGCCCAGCGCTGCACATCATGATTACAGTGTGATCATCACGTAAGCGAACTCACACACCTCACCATAAGCGCACAACGCTAAGCTAAAACAAAAATGTTATTTTGAAATAGCAAGTTGCTTAATTAAATTTAGGAAAAAATGTTATACAAATATGTTTTTTATTTCCTAACACTAAAGGAGCCAGTGTCTCGCCATTAGCGACGCAGAACAACTGAGGTCTAGCGAAACTCCGGAGGTAGGCGAACTACCCATCCAGCACGTATAGAGGTTGTAAGTGACCCGCTTTGGTGAGCGTAATCACTACAAAAGCGGTAGCCGGTTTTACCATTATTGGTTTTACCATGCAAAAGATGGAAGGAAAAAAGGAAAGGAAATTGGAATTGAAAGGTGTCCCTAACTAAAAAGGAGTAAGAAGACAAGAGAGGGAATGCCCTCAACAAGCTTGTTGGAAAAAGGAAATTGGAATAGAAAGGTATTAAAAACATATCATATAACATTCCTAAAAACAAAAATTTTACTTTAAATTTAAACATTCCAGGCAGAAATATATTGTAAGTAAAAGAAAGATTTTAAAATAATACTAACTACCAAACCAGCAAATTAAAAACAAACTACAAACCCTAGGGTATCTACAAGCACAAACAACTACCATGCCTTAAAATTAATCAGTCCTACGTCAAGATGTTATTATACAAATAACACCAAGATATTTTCACCAAACAGCAAAAATGATAAAATGTTCAGGGCGCCTTCTGAACATGTTACCACCTCACTGTCTAGCGAGCAACTGATGCCGAACCACACGCGCAGATCCCGGACCCCAACTCGGCTTGAGGTCATCCCCCCTCCTCGCTTACCCCCTCCCAAACCACAGGACCCTTACTGCGGGTTTGGTTTCCATCATTCTTTTGCCTTTGTTCCAACAGGCAACAACATTTCTTTCTTTACTTTACATTGGATTTGTAAATATTTTAAGTGTTAAAACTTCTCAATATTTAATATTTTAGGACTTTGAAAAATTTTCAAACCTATCATTCTTTTGCAACTGTTTAAACAGGCAACAACACTTCTTTCTTTATTTTTACTTTACATTGGACTTGTAAAACTTCCTAATAATTAATACTTTCGGACTTAGAAATATTTTCAAACATTTGCTTCAACATTTATTTTACAATATCAAGTTTCTTTTATAATGCCTCCAACAGACAACAATTTTCCTTTTGGATGTACAATTTGTGAAAAAATATATAAAATAGTTGAACCAGAAGACTTAACGGATGACGAAAGTATTTTTGAAAATAGTTTGATTCCAGTAGAAGATACATCTGATGCTACATCCGATGCTACATCCGATGCTACGTCTGATGCTACAATTGATGAAGAATATATTTTGGAAGTACCAGTAGCAATAGGCGAAGAAACACCGGTAACACATGTTGTAACAATTAACTATGATCCAGTACAATATATACATGCTCTTGTTCGGCGACGTTTGTTTCCGGCATCGGACATGGAGGAAGATGAAAGCGATAACGATTTGGAAATAACATATTTAAACAACAGCAATGATGATCACACTTACGACGCATAATATATGTATTATTTTGAACTTAAATTATTTGACGTTGGCACTTAGATTTTTTTAAAACTTCCATTATTTGACCTTGAGACTTAGAATTTTTTTAAAACTTCCATTATTTGACCTTGGGACTTAGATTTTTTCTAAAACTTTCATTATTTGACCTTGACACTTAGATTTTTTTTAATACCTGCATTATTTGACACTTAGATGTTTTTTTTAAACTTGCATTATTTGACCTTGACACTTAGGAGTTTTGAAATATAAGAAATTTAACTGTTATTAACACTTTTTGTGTTTAATACAGAAAAAGTGGTGGGGGTAGTGCTATAAATAGGGGTAGTTTAAGAGTGGTTTTTATTATTACTGCAACTTTTGTGGAGAGCACACCTACGTCATGTATTATTGCATCAGTTGTGAAGAATCTTTTGAAAATGAAAACTTACTACAAATACACAAAGAAGTGTACCATAACAACGAAACAAGAAACAATGCAGAAAAAGAAGATTTGGAAGAATTAGATCAAATGCTGGCTACCCATCAACAACAACTAAATTCAAGACCAAGTGTTATTCAATACGCACCCGGACCATCTTTGGATGTGGAATTATACGCCCGAGCTTTACCAGGCAGTGTAGTAACTCATTTTAAGATTGACAATGCTCAATTGCAACTAGCACAATTTATATTGAAAGCAAAAACATTAGTAACAGAAACATTGAAGAATGAACTAAGAAGATTAAATTTTATAAAGTTTGGAATATTATTAGATACTGTATTTACAAATGTTCAGAATGAAACATCACCAAGAGGATTTTTAACTAAAAACAAAACCATCATGTTTGCATCGGATATAAGCTCAATTGTGGATGATTGTTTTGAAGAACTTTTAACAAAATTACAAGAACATGAAGGAAGAGGTTCTGGATGGAGTTTGTTAAGTATAACAAGCTTAGATGTGAGAGTTCATAAACATGGATATGGAATGAGAGGTAGTAGTTATATTGCTTTGCCAAGGAAGATTCGAGTAACCAAATCTTGTGTTAATGTACAAAATGAAAATGCTGAATGTTTCAAGTATGCAATGCTAGCAAAATATGTAGAAGATCATGTGGAACGACCGAGTAGAGCATACGATGAGGTTTCCTATATGTATAACTTTCAAGGCATGACTTATCCTGTTTCAATTCAAGACATATCAAAATTTGAAAAGAAAAATCCTTTTGCATCTGTAAACATCTTTGGCTTAGATTCATCCAACAATGTCTATCCCTTACGTATAACACCCACCGAACGCAGAGATCATACTGATTTATTATTTATAACTAAAGGTGATATCTCACATTATGTATATATTAAAGATTTTGAAGCTCTAGTTTGCAAACAGTTATCAAAACGTGAACAACCAAAAACAACTTGTAAAAGATGTTTCTGTTTTGTAAACAAACCTTTAAGAAGAGGAGGTTCAGAATGGTTAACAGAACATAAAAGATTATGCAATGGAAACTATGAAGTAAGAATTAAATTACCACACCCTAGCAGATCACAAGTAAAATTTGATAAAGTTATCCAACAATACAGAATTCCCGTTGTAGTGTATGCAGATTTTGAATCTTCATTGCTTCCACTTGAACAAGAAGAAGGAGAGGAAATTACAAGCAGAACAAAGTATCAACTTCACAAACCAAACAGCTACTGTTTAATAGTAAAATCCACTCTGCCTGAAGAACATCTTCAAGAATATGGTTTGACATCTACACCAAAGATCTATCGTGGAGAAGAAGCAGCTCGATACTTTGTTGATGATTTATACGACATCGCTGGGAAAGTGGAAGCAATGTATAGCAATGTGGTTCCTATGTCACCTATGACACCGGAAGAAATTTATCTTTATGATTCGACAACAACATGCTATTTGTGTAACAATCAATTTACAGAAACTAAAGTTAAAGTTCGCGACCATGACCATCTGACAGGAGCCTACAGAGGTGCAGCTTGCAACGGATGTAACATCAACTACAAACTACCATCTTTTATTCCCGTTGTTTTTCACAATCTTAGCGGATACGATGGACATTTTATCATTCCTGAATTAGCAAGAGACAACGGTGAAATAGACGTTATAGCACAAACTATGGAAAAATTTATAAGCTTTTCAAAAAAGGTGGGCAAAATTAAACTTAGATTTGTTGATTCTTTTCGATTTATGCCTTCCAGTCTTATGAAACTTTCTGAAAATTTAAGAAGACAAAATTTAATAGAAACAAGCAAAATTGTACCTGCAGAAAAAATGGATTTGGTTCTTCGGAAAGGAGTTTCCCCGTATGATTACATCGATGGACTACATAAATTTCAAGAAACGTCACTTCCTCCACCAGAAGCTTTCAAAAGTAAACTTACCGATTTGGACATTTCACCTGAAGACTATCAACACGCATGCAGAGTTTGGGACGAATTGGAAATGAACACTCTGGGAGATTATTCTGACTTTTATGTAAAACTTGATGTGACCCTTCTCTGCGATGTGATGGAAGAATTTAGAAACACCTGCTTTGAAGCTTACGGATTAGACCCTCTTCATTCTTATACTTCTCCAGGACTAGCTTGGCAAGCTATGCTAAAAGAAACAAAGTGCAACCTTCAATTATTAACAGATATTGACATGGTGTTGATGATCGAATCGGGCGTTAGAGGTGGATTGACCCAAAGTGTTACTAGACATGTTAAAGCTAACAACAAATATCTTCCAAACTACGATAAAGAAAAACCATCAGTGTTCTTAGGATATTTCGATGCCAACAATTTATACGGATGGGCCATGTCTAATCCACTTCCTTTTGGAAACTTTGAATGGGTTAATCCAGACTCTCTTGGTGATATTTCGCAAATTTCAAAAGACGGAGACACCGGATACATATTGGACTGTGACTTTGAATATCCAGAACACTTGCATGATCTTCATTACGATCTTCCGCTCCTTGCAAAAACAGAAGTTTCACCAATTGGCAAACATCCAAAATTAATGATGACTCTTGAAAATAAACAAAGATACGTAGCTCACTTTTGGGTTGTTCAACAAGCACTCCAATTGGGTTTACGTATAACCAAAATTCATAGAGTTTTAAAATTTTCCCAATCTTGCTGGTTAAAACCGTACATTGATTCAAACACCAGAAGAAGAGCAGCTGCAACATCAACATTTCAAAAGGACTTTTTTAAATTGATGAATAATGCGATATTTGGAAAAACATTGGAAAACAAAAGAAAACACAAAAATGTTAAATTAATTACAGATCCTATAAAACTAGAAAAACTTGTACAAAAACCAAACTTTGGAACATCCGTTATCATCAATGAAAACCTTGTGGCAGTATCTATGAAGAAGACAAGCGTGAAAATGGATCGTCCGTTGTACGTTGGAATGTCAATCTTGGATATTTCCAAAACCCACATGTACGATTTCCACTACAACAAAATGGTCGCCTTCTACGGTAGAGATAACATCGGAATCGCCTACATGGACACGGACGCTTTCATCTACTGGATTCTTACTGAAGATATGTATTTGGATCTTCGAACATTTGTTCACAAAAATGAATTTGATTTTAGTGACTATCCAAAAGATCATTTAAATTATGACAATGATCGGAACAAAAAGAAACTTGGAAAATTTAAAGACGAAGCAAATGGAATTTTACTGAAAGAACTTATTGCACTAATGTCAAAATTGTATTCACTACAATTGCATAAAGAAGAAAACAATATTATTAAAAAAGCTAAGGGAGTAAAAAGTTTGTATCTTAAGAAGAATGTAAATTTTGAACACTACAAGCAATGCTTATTTGAAGAAACGACTATAACTGCAAAATTCAACACCATCAGAAGTTTCAACCATCAACTGTACAGCGTAACAGAAGTGAAAAAAGCACTCTGCTCCAATGATGACAAACGACACATTCTTCCAGACAAAATTCACACTCTACCATTCGGCCACTACTCTCTCAATCCTATCAATGAGTAAAAAGAAAAAGAAAAAAAGAAAAAAAAGAAAAAAAATAAAAAAATAAAAAAAGAAAAAAAGAAAAAAAGGGGAAATCACAGCATGCTCGCTGTGATTTCCCCTTTTTTTAAAATATGTTGAAATGACCTTGAACTATAAAAGCGGATGCAGAAAAAGAAACACTCAATACTAACTTGACTTTGTTAGTAAAATCATCATGACAGACTTAAAGGAAAAGATTGTTAATGAACTTCATAAACCTGCAAGAATAAAGTTTCCACGACGAAATACTGTTGTAAAAGGAATAAATGATTTATATCAAGCAGATTTAATTGAAATGCAACCGCATGGTAAAATAAATAAAGGATTTAAATACATACTTACGATTATTAATTGTTTTACTAAAGTTGCAGATGCTTTGCCATTAAAAGACAAAACTGGTAACAGCATAACAAAAGCTATGGAAGTAGCTATAAAAAGAGATAAAAATAAAATTAAACATTTACAAACTGATGATGGGAAAGAATTTTTTAATAAACATTTTGCCTTGTTAATGAAAAAATATAACATAAATCATTATTCCACAAATTCTGAGAAAAAGGCAGCTATAATTGAGAGATTTAATAGAACCTTAAAAGGTGCAATGTATAAAATGTTTTCGAAAAGAGGTTCTTACGTATGGGTTGATATCTTACCAAAATTAATAAGCGATTACAACAACAAGTTTCATAGAACTATCGGTATGGCACCTAACAAAGTGAATAAGAAAAACGCTAAACTAGTTTTACAACGAATTAAAAAAAATACACAGCCAAAAGCGGAACAAAGAAAACCAAGAAAATTTAATGTAAATGATAAAGTTCGAATTAGTAAATACAAAGGAGTGTTTACTAAAAAATACCTGCCCAATTGGACAAACGAAGTTTTTACAGTGTATAAAGTACAACCTACTGTACCGGAAACTTATATTTTAAAAGATAACAAAGGAAATTTGTTACAAGGCGGTTTTTACGGACATGAATTGTTAAAGTCAACAGTAGGCGATGTTTATCTTGTTGAAAAGGTGTTGCAAAGGAAAAAATACCAAGTTAAAGTACGTTGGTTGGGGTTTGATAAAACTGAAGATTCGTGGATACCTATAAAAGATTTGATTTAGTTTTAAATCAACTTATTTACTCTTCTGCCTTTGAATAAGATGGAGATTGTTCACCATAAAGATAAATTTAATATTAATAACATTGATGATTTAACCGTAGATAACGTTAAAATCAACAATGGTAAACACGGCAGTTTATTTCCAAACACTGTACGATGTATAGTCAGCGGTCCTTCAAACTGTGGCAAAACTAACGTTGTGTTTAACTTAATTACAAACACAAAAGGATTGCGATTTAATAACCTATATATTTTTTCAAAGTCCTTACATCAACCAAAGTATCAATTGTTGGAAAAGATCCTGACTGATGTGCCCGATGTTAACTATTACAAATTTAATGCTAGTGACAGTGTTATGCAACCAGACCAGGCTAAGCCGTATTCTGTATTTGTATTTGATGATGTATCTAGTGAAAATCATGATACTATTAGAAACTATTTTGCTATGGGAAGACATAATAATATTGATAGCATATATATCGGACAAACATATAGCAAAATTCCAAAACAACTAATTAGAGACAATGCAAATATTTTAGTTTTATTCAAACAAGACGATACAAACCTAAAACATATATACAACGATCATGTAAATGCTGATATGTCATTTGATAAATTCAAAGAGCTTTGTGGAAAAGCATGGGCGGAAAAATATGGATTTTTGGTAATTATGAAAGATAAAGCTATAACAGATGGTCGTTACCGCATAGGTTTTGATAAATTTGTTTTAATACATTAATTAACAACATTATCGTACAAGTCTTCATGGTGTAAACATGGTTAATCAGGAAAAGCTATTAAAAGAAATAAAATCACTTAGTGATTCTATTAGACATAAAAACAGAGCGTTAAGATTAGGAATAAGTGAAAGAGAGAAATTTCTGGAATCAACATTTAAACCTATTACTGAGCCATTAAAACAATTAGGACAAAATGTTAAACATTCAACATTTAATTTTTCCGGAGATGCTATTTTACCCATTTCAAAATTTGAACAAAAAGAAGAATATGAAAGTGATACAAGTTTTACACAACAAGGAGAAACAACTGAAGAAGAAAGCGAACTAGGTGAAGAAACGGATATTTTAACAGAAAAAGAAGGTCTTTCTACAAGCGAAGAACAACAAGAAGAAGAGCCTATTAATCCATCCAACTTGAGCAAATTGGGCTCGGATATTGCGTATAAAGGGCCGCTTGCAAGACAATTTGTATTAAAAATGTTACATTCTGCACAACCAACTCGAAAATATCATACTTTTGGTGCTAGAATAGAAGAAAATGGGCTAATGATTGGAGATAGCAAACTTGATGTAGACGAACATGACAATATTATTATAAATAATAAACAATACAAGGGTACAAAAGGATTGTTTGAACTTATTTTTAAGCCGAAACCTAATAAATATACTAAAAAGGATTTAAACATTTTTAAACAAATATTGGAGGATACAAATGCGCATAAGAAAAATTATTCTAAAAATTTCAATGTTCATAGAAATGCATCAGAAAAATATAAAACTATTATTGCTAAACTTTTCCCACCAAAAAGAAGGGAACCCATAAAAAGAAAATCATTATCTTCTGCTGAAATAAATATTTTACATAAAAGAAGAAAAACAAATCAATCAAATTTATCAGGAAAAGGATTATTAAAAAACTTGTATGATACTAATATAATATACTACAACGATATAAACAAATTGGTTGACAGAATGAAGTTGATATATGAAGCTAAACAAGCCGGACATAGTGGTTTAGAAAATGAATGGGTAGCTTTGGTCGGCGAACTGCGAAATCGAGGAGTAATTGCATAAAAAAAATATGAGTATATATATATATATTACAAGTATAACTGATTAAATATTTAGTATAACCATGAGTGTGGATAAGTTTGGACGGTATTCCGAAACTGGAAGCAAATCAGGATCTTATGGAAAAAGAGGTGGTTTACCATTAACATCCGATGGAGATTATGATATAAATAACAAACGTTTAAAGTTTGTAAATGATCCAAAAGATGATAATGATGCGGTAAATTTTAAAACTTTAAGAAGTGAAACATTACCTAGCTTAAAGCTTCAAAATGAAGTGTATAACGCTAATTTTTATAGAATTGCAAATCTTCCAAAACCAATAGATAAGAATGATTCGGTAAATAAAGAATATTTAATGTGGTACATAAACCAAACCTTAAGATATGATCCTAAAAGTAATAATAAAGCATATGATGCAAAAGATCTTAGAATAGCCAATATAGCAGATCCTGTTAATGATCAAGATTCAGTTACCAAAAAGTATTTACATTCAGTCATACCTGAAAAAACAGATAAATTTTCCTTTTACAACTTTGTAATACACGATATTGGAGACCCTAAAGATATGAAAGATGCGGTAAACCTTCAATATGTTACAGATCATTGTATTACACATGATATTAAGTCAATTGATTGCAAAAATAAAGTGTTAACTAACGTTAAGGAGGGAACTGCAAAATCAGATGCAGCTACAATAAGTCAAATAATGAAATTAAACAATAACAAATGGGATGCGGATGCAAAAATAATTACTAATGTTAAAGAAGGGTTGAATGATGTTGATGTAGCAACAATTGGACAAGTTCCTGCATTAAAAGAAATTTCATCAAGACTTGGTCAACAAGGCTTTGATTGTAAAGAAAGACCGCTATTTAATGTTGGAATGGGAGTAAATGACAGTGATGCAGTTAGAGTAAAAGAATGGCGTGAAAGATGCTTAAGAACAGAAAAACACAAAAAGTTTTTTCATTGTCAAAACTTGCGATTGACTAGCTTAGATGACCCTATTGATATTGTTGATGCTGTTAATGTAAATTACATTATAAGACTCTTAAGTGTAGTGTTATATGATGTTTATAATACGATAAAGCCCATAAAAGCTGATCAAAAACTACATTGGGTTAAGAAAAATGTTATAGAAAAATATTTTTTAAATATGAAAACTGGAAATTTAAGATTTGCTCAAGTTGATGTTGATAAAAAGGATACAATCCTACCAAAAGACTGGGTAAAAGTTTATTACCCATAAACAAAATACATGTTTATTATAAATAAACAATGTCAAAGGATAAGTGCATCATTCATTATAAAGAATTTATAAAATAAACAAGTATTGGCATTTCCTTTCACTATAAAAAACCATGTTGAAAGTTCAACGCATCAGTCATAATCGATACGTTATAAAGAGAGGAAGAGGAATAGCATCAACAGCACTTTCTCTTATTACTAAGCCGGTTGGAGCTATAGTTAACAAAGCTATCGATTTATTACCTGTAGAACTACATTTACCAGGAGGTTATCAATATTGTGGTCCAGGAACAAAATTGAAAAAAAGACTTGCTAGAGGAGATCTTGGAATAAATAAACTTGACCAAGCCTGCAAACAACACGATATAGCATATTCAAAGTTTGCAGATACTAAAAATAGATCAATAGCGGATAGAGCACTTGCTGAAAAAGCTTGGCAAAGAGTAACATCCAGTGACGCTAGTATCGGTGAAAAAGCAGCAGCTTTAGCGGTATCAGCAGCAATGAAGGGTAAAACGATGTTTGGAGGTGGAAAGAAGAAAGGAGGTGGAAAAAGGAGGAGAAAACCTGCAAAGAAACGTGGAGGAAATATAAGAAGAAAACGACGATCCACCGCAGGTAAAAATAAAAAGAAACAAACAATATGGTCAATGATAAAAAAAGGAGGAGGATTATACCTAAGACCGTATCGTGTGTATTAAACAGAAAAAAACAATTATTAATTCCAAATAAAGAATTAACAGATAAAGAATTAATTACTTATGTTTCTTGTTTAAAAATTCCATTTTTTAGAGGAGTATTTATGAAAGATGCATTACCTGTTAAAATATGGAAAAATGAAACCGGAATAGTAAATTTAGATAATAGTAAAGGATCAGGCACTCATTGGGTATGTTATAAGAAACTAGGATCAACTATTTACTACTTTGATAGTTTTGGTAATTTCCCACCACCAAAAGAACTACAATATTACTTTAAAACAGCTAAAAATGTACTATACAATTATAAAAGAGAGCAACCTGATGATACGGTAATCTGTGGACATTTATGTTTAGATTTTTTAACAAAAAGCGTAAGTCAACTTTAAGATGTCTTCCTATACAGTATCATTAACTGGAACTTCATCTACTTTGCGAAGTGTTCTTTTCCCTGCGTTACGTTTGGAAAAAGATAAATTATGGGAAGCCGCATTATTAGATATAACAACTTATAATTCTATTCCCAACGTTACTGAAAATGTTAATGACAAAATACATTATTACAAAACAAAAGATAAAAATACAAACAAATATTCAGATATACAAGTATTTAGTTTACCCACTGGAGCATATGAAATTGATGATATAAATGAAGCGATACAAAATCATATGGGAAAAGATAATATAACAATAAAAGGAAATAACAATACTATGAAAGCTGAAATTAAATCTAAATATTATATAGATTTTAGCAAAGAACATTCAATTGGTAGTTTATTAGGATTTCCTAAAACAACAAAAATTTTAGAACCTAATATTAACCATTCAGGTGCTAGAACTGTAACAATAATGAAAGTTAACAGTATAGATATTACATGTAATATTATACATGGTTCTTATAGAGATGGTGAAAATACTCATATATTGCACACATTCTATCCAACGGTCGCTCCGGGTTTTAAAATTGTGGAAAAGCCACAAAACTTGGTGTACCTACCGTTAAACACCAGTTTTATTTCAGACATTGTGGTGAACATACTAGATCAAGACGGAAATCATATTGATTTTAGAGACGAACCTATAACTATACGAATACATATAAAATCAACCGTATAACAATGGGGTTATCATTTAAAAAGAAAGAGCTGACTGGTAAACAAGTCAGTAGCACTTTAGCTATAGAAGGATTAACAAGTGATAACATTCGTTTTCTAGAAGAAATTGGATTAAAACTTATTAATAATGGAAATATTGGATATAGCGCAGGGTCCGACATTCGACGAAACCTTATGGGAAAAGGAATATCATACGCACAACCCTTACGCTTCATCAAAATTAAATAATAATGATGAAATTAGAATTCCCATACAACAACAGGATATTTATACACTTCCATGTGAAAGTTATTTGTATATCGAAGGAAGAGTAACAAAAAGAGATGGAAGCACTGCAAGTACTGTTCCGTTCATAAATAACCCCATGGCATATTTGTTTGATGAAATAAGATATGAAATTTCCGGAGTTACAGTAGATTCAACAAAAAAGGTGGGAATTACAAGTACATTAAAAGGATTAGCATCTTTAACACCGATTGAAAAAAATATGCTAGCCGCCGCAGGATGGGTAGCACCCGATTCCAGTACAATCACTCCAAACACTTCAGGCAATTTTGACTTTTACATTCCTTTAAGATTACTTTTAGGCTTTGCCGAAGATTACCGAAAAATAATAATAAACGTAAAACAAGAATTAGTTTTGTTAAGATCATCAAACGACAAAGATATTATTCAAGCAACTGATGGAACAACGGAAGCTACTTTAGAATGGAAAATGCAATTAGACAAAATTGTTTGGAGAGTACCGCATGTACGGTTAAACGATCAGAATAGAATTTCATTATTAAGAACTTTAAAATCAGATCGTGATATCGTAATACCATTTAGAAGTTGGGAGTTTCATGAATATCCGGTTTTACCGGAAACACAACGTCATACATGGACTGTAAAAACTTCCACTCATTTGGAAAAGGCAAGATATGTAATATTTGGATTACAAACAAAAAGAAGAAACGAAATAACTAAACATGCTGGTGAATTTGATCATTGCAAACTTACAAATTTTAAGGTGTTTCTAAACTCTCAATTCTTTCCATACGACAACTTCAACATAAACTTTACAAAAGACAGGTTTAGCGTTTTGTACGATATGTACGCAAGATTCCAAAATTCATATTATGGAAAAACAAACACACCTTTATTAACGCCAAACCAATTTAAATCTAACTATCCGATTGTTGTAGTTGATTGTTCAAAACAAAACGAATCTGTAAAATCTTCCAGTGTAGATATAAAAATAGAAATGGAATTTGAACAAAATGTACCCAAAGATGCTTATTGTTTAATTTTACATGATAAAATTGTTACATATACACCTTTAACAGGAATTGTAAAAGCAGTTTTGTAAAATGAAAAGGAAAAAAATACCCCCACCACTCGGTTATAAAAGCAGGAGCGGGAACGAAAATTGTTTAGTTTACTGTCTACAGTTGTATGGGTAACATCGTCTACAGCATTATAAACAAAATGAGTTCTTTATCAGTTGTACAAGACGTTTCCGAAACAGCACCTTTATTGGAAAATGATGATAAACATTTTGAAGAAAATATTGTAAAGGATATTGATGACTTTTTAAAGTTTGGAAAACAAAATAAAAAGTTGGAAAATAATAAAACAAACGTAAGAAAGAAAAGAAAACTTGAAGACAATATTCCACCAAACATTTTAACTGAAGTTTTCCTTCGCATCTTTTATCCTATTTCATCTTGCATGAGTAAAAGTGTGTCGATAGGATTGGTAAAATAGGATTGGTAAAATTAGTTTTGTTAAGATCATCAAACGACAAAGATATTATTCAAGCAACTGATGGAACAACGGAAGCTACTTTAGAATGGAAAATGCAATTAGACAAAATTGTTTGGAGAGTACCGCATGTACGGTTAAACGATCAGAATAGAATTTCATTATTAAGAACTTTAAAATCAGATCGTGATATCGTAATACCATTTAGAAGTTGGGAGTTTCATGAATATCCGGTTTTACCGGAAACACAACGTCATACATGGACTGTAAAAACTTCTACTCATTTGGAAAAGGCAAGATATGTAATATTTGGATTACAAACAAAAAGAAGAAACGAAATAACTAAACATGCTGGTGAATTTGATCATTGCAAACTTACAAATTTTAAGGTGTTTCTAAACTCTCAATTCTTTCCATACGACAACTTCAACATAAACTTTACAAAAGACAGGTTTAGCGTTTTGTACGATATGTACGCAAGATTCCAAAATTCATATTATGGAAAAACAAACACACCTTTATTAACGCCAAACCAATTTAAATCTAACTATCCGATTGTTGTAGTTGATTGTTCAAAACAAAACGAATCTGTAAAATCTTCCAGTGTAGATATAAAAATAGAAATGGAATTTGAACAAAATGTACCCAAAGATGCTTATTGTTTAATTTTACATGATAAAATTGTTACATATACACCTTTAACAGGAATTGTAAAAGCAGTTTTGTAAAATGAAAAGGAAAAAAATACCCCCACCACTCGGTTATAAAAGCAGGAGCGGGAACGAAAATTGTTTAGTTTACTGTCTACAGTTGTATGGGTAACATCGTCTACAGCATTATAAACAAAATGAGTTCTTTATCAGTTGTACAATACGTTTCCGAAACAGCACCTTTATTGGAAAATGATGATAAACATTTTGAAGAAAATATTGTAAAGGATATTGATGACTTTTTAAAGTTTGGAAAACAAAATAAAAAGTTGGAAAATAATAAAACAAACGTAAGAAAGAAAAGAAAACTTGAAGAAAATATTCCACCAAACATTTTAACTGAAGTTTTCCTTCGCATCTTTTATCCTATTTCATCTTGCATGAGTAAAAGTGTGTCGATAGGATTGGTAAAATCATTAGACTACTCTCCCGCAGTAATACTAAGCCATGGAACAAAGATGGTTTTATTTTCAGAAAATGCTTGGGATTCCTTTTTAAAACATCTACATCTTATTGAATGTTATTTAGCCAACAGTTTCTTTGGAAGAAAAACTAACATTCGACTTTTGGATTGTGACAATGAAATTGACATTATTAAACATCGTGGTCAACAACAAGTAAGAATTAGAGACTCGACACAATTTGAAAATAAAATTCTTCTAACACGTGAAGAATTTTACATTTTAAACTATGCAACATCACCTATTACCAGGTATATGAAACAATTAGTATTTTCAAGCTCTGTTATTAAGGAATATCTGGTAGATGCATGCGAAAAACAACCAGAAAGCACTTTACAATACGGACCAATAGATACATCCATCTTTAATAGAATACCTCACGAAGTGGAAATGTGGAGGCAGTTAAGAAACTTTGAACCTTTTACTGAAGTTGCAACGGAGGCTACAGAAGAAGAAACCAACAACAACAACAACAACAGTACAGAAGAAGAAACCAACAACAACAATAATACAGAAGAAGAAACTTTGCTAGGTTAAAACTACAATGTAATTTAACAAAAGAATAAACCGTGGGGTAGGCCTACTGGGGATGGTGCCCACGTTAAACATACACCAACGCGCCTACAACTGTACGGCCTGGTTTATATATATCTAACCTACCGTGGTGTGGAAAACAGTTGATCAGCAGACACCATGATGAGCAGACAGGATGAAGAAATGGCAGCAAAACCTTGTGTAATTGAATTTCAAGCATTTCGCGGAAACGATGACAGATTTATCATAAAAGAATTGGTAATTTTGGATTTGCTTACACAAGTAGCATACCCGTTTTTATTTGAAGCACCGTGTTCTGTCCATGAACTAAAGTCAAAAGCTAAAATAACAAACAGATGGCTAACAAATAATTTTCATCATATCCATTGGTATGAAGGTTTCCTACCGTACAACAATGTACACAAAATTATGTTTCATTTTTGCAAACAATTTACACACATATATACCAGAGGATTGGAAAAAAAGAATTGGATACGACAGTACACAAACAAAGAAGTTTTAAACATAAAAGTGGACAAAACATTTCACTTTGATGCTAGAAATATTTGTGTTTCTACAATAAATCCGAAACACAACCAATCTCAATGCGCATTACAAAACGCGTATCACTTGGCTGCTTACGTACAACAACAAACGGAAGAATGTAGTGGGGGTTCCGAAGGTTATATAAACGAAGAGGCAACACACCCCGAGTATCAGTCTAACTCCATACTCCGAACAGACAACATCTCCTGTGAAGGATGGCATCACAACAGTTTCTCCAATGTTTAGTTGAACAATTCAACTTGCATTCAAAATCAAATACTCTAATTATCAAGAAATGTTCAGAATTAAAAGAACAGAAACATTATATTGTTCATGAAATGAAGAAAATTGATACAACGCATGGAGACGCAGTCGTCGCATCTTTATCCGATGCACCATATACACCGGGTGATGAACCAAAGTTTCAAGTATATCTTCCAAAACGATTCGTCCAGTTGCTGCAAAATGAAGATCTGCGGGAAATTCAACCAGGATCATTATATTTGGTGTCACACGGAATGAGCGGAAACAACTCTACGGAACTAACTCTGCACATCGCACAAAAATAACATTGTAAAAAAAATGTTTTAAATAAAAAGATAAAAAACAACATATCAGTATATGTTTTTATATACTGATATGTTGTATTTTTTTAAAACCTCAAACGGATGACCTTGAACTTTTAATCGATAGTATTATTCGATTATTTTATTCGATAGTATTATTCGATTATTTTATTCGAATACTTTACATAAATACGAAACTTTAACGTTGAGAGGCTCAGTTCTGTTTAAGACAAGCTACAACCAACATGTCATCCAAAAGAAATAATCTAACACTTATAACTTATTGTTGCAAAGAAAAATGTTTTAGAATACCTGAAGATCAAGTTGACGGAAAAGCTTGTACAAAATGTAATTCTTTCAGCTATTGTAAATGTAGTTGCAAAACATATCAAAAGAACCGGTTGGATAAACTAGAAGAATTGCAACATCGACTCGGTCTATTGTGGCAACGATTAAATTCAAAGTGATTAAACAAACACCTGCCATTACCCCCACCACTACCCCCACTACCATCGGAGGTACCTGCAGCACCGGCTTTGCAATAGTCATTCCTGCTACACCTCTCGTCGAGTAAACAACTCTAGTCATGTCTCTCAACATTCGCGGGATTCACTACAACACTATCAATCTTACAACCTACAAGGATTTGGAAATTTTTAGTGAAGAACTAAAACAACTTATAACCACTGGGTTTGGTTTATCTTTAGAACTTTACGCAACAAACAATCAAAACGAAAAAAATGTGTTTTTGCCAACTTACAACAACAAGAAGAATGAAAATAAACAAGAACTTTCAGCACCGACAACAACTTACTTTTCAAATTTGGGAGCAAACTTTACTAACTTGTAAAATAATACTTTTGTAAAAAAAAACAAATAAATAAAAAAAGAAAATATCTTGCATTTTCGGATTTTCCGAAAATGCAAGATCTTTTTTAAAAACATCCCCAAACGACCTTGACACACTTCCGGCCATTTAAAATTTAAATACCCAGCACAGCAGGGCATTTAAACTTTAAATACCCACCTACAACACGTCACAGCTACGTCACAGCTGATGACGTCACTTCCGGTCACGTGACCGGAAGTAGCTGTCAAAAAATTGACTGCCTGTCAAAGTTTGATTGGGCCAGAAACGCCACATCGCCACTACTACTGCCCCTGCACCTCATTTATTTATTATTATCGTCAAAACAGAAATTATAGGGAACGGCTCCTCTCCTTTGTGGCAACAACACGAAAATGACACAATATCTCTACCAGTTTTTACCATTCTTGAAATGCAACCCACCGCGATGAAAACATTTTAAGTTCATTAGTCTGACGTTGAAAGTAGCATCAAATTAAATGTTAAATCGGGAGGGTGATGCTAGCAGTAACGATCGTGTTCTCTCCGACTCCTCTGACCGGTCAATGTCTGTCTTCCCATCAATGGCATTATAACTGCACAATATCCAAAAATAATACGGCTCAAGTTTAAAACTTTAAAAAACACTGTGCTGGAATGTATTGAGATATCGTGAACTACATTGGAAAACTGGTAACTGATGCAATGTTTATCCATTTGAAAACACTTCAAAACATAACCTAAACTAAGTCACACTAAGTAATTTTTATTTTAAAGAAAACTGTTGAAAACAATTTGTTTTCACGTTCTATAAGCCAAAGCAGCTGTGAAAATAAAAACCGCTCTTTTCAAAAAGTCAATTATAAGTGCTCCAATCTGTGGTTTACCTGTAGAACTATTTCAGAGCTTGGCCATATGTTCAGTTTGTAAACAAAGTAAACTGAGCTTGATCAAATGTCGATGAATAGCGCCACTGTTCCGAAACTTCAGCCCTTTACTGTACTTAAGTGACGCCCTTTTTTAAAATTCTGAGACTTGTTGACAAATCTACATACAATTCCCTTTAATTTGACACCTCAAACGTTAAAATCGGTCTAGCCGTTATTGCGGTTGGACTGTGAAAAGGAAACCGCTTGCGTATTAATATATAGACTAGATAACACGTAGCTCGAAATCGAGCAAAAATCATGTGGTAAAATAATGGAGAATAATCAGCTTACTTATATACTTTTAAAGTTTAATCAAAGCAGGGCTAACTTCATTAACAAAATTATGGCTTAACTACTGAATCTATTAAAGTTAATTTGATATACCGCAGGAGTTTCTGGTAAACGTAAACGATTTTTTAGGGAACACCTTCATTTCCCCCTGTCATCTTTTTTCTGAAATGTATATTTTAACACTGGCAAAAGATCACGCTCTGCTTACAACAACATGTAGCTGACCGAGAGCAAACACTGGCGCCGTGAGCAATGACTTCCTTTGTTTAGGGATTGCCGCTGCAGCTTATTGATAATTATCGCCAAAACAGATATTGTAGGGAACGGCTGTCTTTAAAGGCAACATTTCCTTTGTGGTAAAAACGCGTAAATGACCCATTACTCTACCAGTCTTTTCATTCTTGAAATGCAACCCACCGCAATAAAAACATTTTTAGTTCCTTGGTCTGAGGTTGGAAGGAGCATAAAATTTTACATCGGGAGGGTGATGCCAGCAGTTGCGATCGATTTCTTTCCGACTCCTCCGACCGGTCTATGTTCGTCTTCTTATCGGTGGCATTAAAAATGCACCAAATCCAAAAATAAATTTGCTCAGGTTAATATATAACTTCAAAAACACTATGGTATATCGAAACTACATTGCAAAACTGGTAACTGCAATGTTTAAGAGCTTTAAAAACTTCATAACATAACCTAAATTACATAATAAATCTTAAAAAAAGAAAACTGATAAAATCAAAGCCAAACCATCAAACAAAAACTTCTTTTCGAAAAATTAATTGTAATTCATTGCTGCTATCTGTGGTTTACCTGTAGAACTATTTCAGAGCTTGGCCATATGTTCAGTTTGTAAACAAAGTAAACTGAGCTTGCTCAAATGTCGAGGAATAGCGCCACTGTTCCGAAACTTCAGCCCTTTACTGTACTTTAGTGACGCCCTTTTTTAAAATTCTGAGACTTGTTGACAAATCTACATAAAATTCCCTTTAATTTCATACCTCAAACGTTAAAATCGGTCCAGCCGTTGTTGCGGTTGGACTGTGAAAAGAAAACCGCTTGCGTATTAATATATAGATTTACCAGATGTGTTGGAGGGTGGTTGTAACTTTGGTGGCGTAAGGGTAAATGTTCTGATGTATGCGGATGGTATCGTTCTCCTGGACCCCTCTGCAGCAACGTTACGAATCATCATTCGTAATTTGGAGCGTTACTGTGAAACTTGGAATCTTAAAGTAAATTTAACAAAATCTAAAATTTTAGTCTTAGAAATGTGTAACTGATGGAGTTGGTTTTTTACTAGTGATAGTTTGTTGTTTAATTACTTCAACATGATCATCTATTGCAGGGGTAACATGTGTTAATTTTCTATTATAAAAAACCCAATTTGATTCTTGTGTTCCAGGGAGTTTATGAAGGTGAGGCACTTGTGCATAAATAACAGCATCCCCAGCTACCTTCCCCAGGTTTTAAATTACTGAGGGTTTTATTTTCACAATCCCACATGTCATCTTTTAATTCTAAAAATTCAAACTTCTCATTACCTCGCATAAAGGTGTTATTTTTTCTTGTTAATGTCTGTTCTTGGATTGGGACATCATTTAAATTTTCTGCTTTAGCGATATTTGACAATTTATGATTTTTACCGTCCCAAACATTATTTTGAGATTCTAAAAATTCATATTTCGCTTTACCTTGTACAAAACCATTTTCATCCCTAATTAAAATCTGTTCTAATGTTACTGCTTCGTTGCTTTTTTCTGTTTTTTCTAAATTACTTAATTTATGTTTATTGGCATCCCAAACATTATCCCTTAATTCTAAAAGTTCATATTTTTATTACCGTGTACAAAATGCTTATCTTTTTTTATTAAAACTTGTGCTAATATGGGTACTTCGTCTGGCTTATCGGCTTTCTTGACATTACTAATTTTATGCTTCTTCGCTTTCCTTGTACAAAGCTATCGCCTTTTCTCATTAAAGTTTGCCCGACAGTTGACACGTCACGATCGTGTTTATCGTCTTCTACAGAAACAATTTTATAATTTAAAGCATCCCATTTATTTTCTATTAATTGTAAACTAGGAACCTGGGCACTCCTAGCTTCTGAATGTTGTGAATATGGGTTGTATAGGCGATACAATTTATCTATAAACATCTTTTTTTATAAAAACAAAATTTTTTTGTTTTAATAAAATTAACTTAATGTTTAGGGGCTTAATAAATAATTCCACTTTCATGCAATTCTTCTATAATTGAATTAATTTCGTTATAAACACCTGTATTACCAGCTTGCCTAGATAACCAAAGTAATTTTAATCCATCTACAAGCTCATTAGGGTCATTCCAATAAATATAGTCAATTTTATTACCGGTTACTTCTCTTAATCCCTCACCAGATACAATTTTGTTGAATAGGGGTTTAATTACATTTGTATATTTATGATATTTGTTACTCGATATTGCTGCGTCGGACTTGTAACCTTTTAAATGTCCATTTGTAAGCTCTAATATTTCTTTATAGGTTTTTAAATCACATTGTGTATACTCTTTAGGTTCTTTGAGGGTTAATAATTCCCAAAGACCTTTTGTACCTCTAAATATTTTATCTCCTAGTGTTATGTCGTCATTAGCGATTTCAACCTGTTTGTCACCGATATGAAATTGATTTCCCTCACGCCTAACACCGTATGTAGTATCTGTTATGTTACTTTTATTAAGATTAATTTCCTAAATATTGTGATGCAAATAGGCCAAAATCTAATTTTAATGGAGTGGGTGGTATTAGTTGTGGTATTTTAGAGGGCGTTTTAGGTAATGAAGGCATGGGAGGTGGTTTTAGTATTGACGATATAAGTACTATTTGCATTTCATTATTTATGGAATTTTTAGCAGCAGTTATATTTTTTAATTCTTGAAATTGTTCGATCAAAGGTTGAAATGTTTGAAACCTCTCTTCAGCCTCTAAAAATTCACCTCGTTTTAATGCTATGTATTTTTTCCTAATGTGATTAGCAGATTCAATTAATTCTTTTGAATATTAGATTTCATTTTTTATTATAGTTTATTTATTTCATTTGTCAATGGGTTGTGTTCAAATACTTTATCATGTATTATAAGACAGTATGCTGAAGTGTTCTCTGGGACATTATCATCTGCTTATATCGCTAGTTTTATATCAACACTCCCTCTTTAATTGCTTCATTTTGTCTCGAACAATCAATAACAATTAGTGAAATGTAAAATGAAAAATATTAACTTTAGAAAGAAACGTTAAATCATACAAGTTTTACTTTTAAAACACCTTACAAACAAAAAAAGTTTTTCAATATCGGAATACTATTACCGGAGTTATAGAGCAATTCATGAATTTAATGGCGGGTATCTTTAATAGACGTTATGGGTGTTTTCTATACACGAATTCAAGGTTAGATCTTTGGACAAAAATACTTCTACTGGTGGTACCTTCCATACATTCACCTAGTGGATAAGCCGTATCAAAAGTGCAATATTTTTACGTTAACCGCACGTACTTTTAATTTACGTGCGAGTTAGTAATTCGACAAATGGTTTTGCTATATATTGCGATTTAATCTGTAGTTTCGTCTAGCTACATGTATGTTTTGTACTGTAAAGTCCAGGACTGTTTTCGGGAGTAAGCTTTGAGAATAATGCTCGAACTGCAAACTTATAATTCTCTTATTAATTTCCTTTATGTTGAAACGTCATGAGAAGTGTGTTAAAAGCATTGAATTTACATACATATGGTGAATATTTAATACGCAGGTTTGCTGCGACGGGGGTGTTTTGTTATGAAACCCCCAAAAAACAGAACGATACAATTTCTCATTCTTCTCAATGAAGTCACTAAGAGACGATGGCTACTAATTACATTTTTAATTACAAATTTAAGGGTCACAATTGCGTTTTGGAGGTATAAGCTCATATTTTAATGGCGGTTTACAACACAACAGAAGGAGGCTTTTTGTTTTCATTTCATGTATTTCATTGTTACATTGTCAAGATGAGTCGATCAAATATAAACATCAGCTAATTATATAAAAAGTGTAATTTTTGTAATTTTAAATTATTGAAAACATAACGAGGGATATTATTTCTTGCAACAGTAATTGGTGCTTTATAATTCCGTTACACAATGGCAAACCTTTATTAATTAACTAAATTAATCGTTTCGGCTGAAATCCTCTCTTGGAGCTATGGATATTACAGGTTGAACAGTAGCATCAAAATGATCGAGATCTTCATAGAGTCTAAATGGCAATTCCTCTACATCTGGATTTTCAACGCAGTTGGTTTTTGAAATCCTTTTCTGGTTCAGATGCTGTAATACAATACACATAGTATAACAAAAACCCTAAAGGCAACATATATACAGTTCCATAGTTTGAACCTAAAAATGTACACTGAAAAAACTCTATGGTAATAGGAATATGTAAGATGGGTAAAATCAACCAAACACTACGGTCACTATTTGACCAACCAAACTACAGTTGTTTTTACCCATAACTTAAGGTTGAATTTTTTATGGTAGTAATAACTGTAATAAAGTATCTGTTACCTTAGTATGGTTACTTTCGTTTACCATACCAGTCCCCTAAGGCAATGATTACCTTACTTAAGGTTACCTTTAAGGTTGATTTTACCTATTTTTAGGTTAAGTTATGGTATCAATTACCTTACATACTATTACATATTGTGGTATGTTTAACCATTGAATATGGATGTGTAAAATCAATGGTTTAACCGTAAAAGGGATTATTTAATTGTCAAAACTCTTCAAAAATTAATAAATTGATAAATAAATATATAATATTAGCCTGACATTTGATTTTCATGAATAAAAAGTATGGTGACTCCGCTGAGATTCAAACCCTGGACCTTCCACTCTATCGACCCTACACCTACATCCCAACCTAATCTAACCTAGCCTACGCCTTAAACCACTCGGCCAATTCGACTTGTGGGTGACATGGCATAACTTAGGATGTAAAACTGATTGGGAACGCTGTTACTCACTCAATGATATTAGTGGTTATACTGTTCAGTAAATAAAAAACCCACGGGTACTAGAAAAAAATAATCATTAACTATGGTATTCATAATCAAACCTGAAATTGAACTTAAGAGTGTTAAACGTGTCTCATTATTACAAGTGTAAAGTGGTCAATACTGTAACTTACAAATAAATTAAGAAGTTATATTCACTGAGCTCGTAATCTGGAGTCGCCAATCTGTGTTTAAAAAACGTGCCGCTGACTCCGCTGTGTTTTTAATTGTTTTGTTGGTGGGGCAGTGATAATATTCATAATTTAAGTCAATGTTAATTTCTATTATCATTGTTTTAAAGTACATTACAAGTTAAAACCAGGTGGCAAACGTAACTTTTAAATCTTGGGTGACGTTTTTATGAAAAGCAACTATTTTTTAAGTTAAGTAATTATTTAGGAAAGAAGAGAAAATTCCTGCTTCCTGGTTTGGAGGCACAAGTGTATAGAAATAAACGGTACTGAAGAGCAAGCAGTGGGAGATTTTATTATTATTTTACTAATAACTATAATTAAAATTAATAGTAAAGTACCTGGTGGACCGAGCCTTGCTCGGTGTTATTTCACGTTTACCAGTTCATCCAGTTACTATAAAATATTTCAATGTCATAAAATTGATAAATAGAAACCTTTTTTATTGCTCCATGGACTCTTCATCCCATTTGCTGTTTTTCCCCTTGATAACTGTAGATTCCATACAGCTGTTATGATTACTTCATTTGTTTACACTTTCCTTGTTTATTTTCGTTGTTATCACGGCAACCCATAAGGCCAATGTTAAAATTTTACATCTTTAAAATTCGATTTATTACGTTATTAGATTTTCTCTGGCAAAGTAATCTGCATAAAATACGTTTTTGAGTCATAAGTTACTTATTTCCAGACTTTGAAGGAAATCCTCGGAGCCGTTTTTGAGATCGTTGTGCAAACATACAAGCACGCACGCAAGATAACATTGCTCGTATAAGAGTATAGATAACTTAGTTAATTTGAAAATCCATAAGTCAATGTCAGATGGCCATCTCTTGACTCTGAAATTTTGACAGCGTCCCACGAACGAGCAAATGCGACCAACACACAACACAGCAAAAAGCGGCGACCTTGACGAGAAGATTTTCACAAATATTTGGTCAGAGAGTAGTGTTTCCAGACGTAACATAGAGCTCAGTGGTTATATTACCCGTGAGGCCGTACCGGCGCATCTTTTGGAGCCGGTGCGGCGTGACTTCGTCCGGTGTGATGTAAAAAAGGGCTAAATGTCATTAAAAATAAATTTGGTTATTTAATTATTATGGTATAATTCCGTCGCATTGTGTGAAACGAAATTGTCGCTACAAACGTGAATCATAAAACACGATTGCATACACTGAAAAGAGTCACTTTCGCTCCTAGTGATGAATTGAATACTACTAATGAATCAATAATGATATATATAAACCATTTAAAGTTTTATTAATTAATTTTCAAGCTTAAAGTAGTCTATTCTTGAAAGTACAAATAAAGTAGTAATTACTATATTACCTTCCATTAATATTATGGAATTTGTAAAAACAACCTTAAGTGTTTGGTTATCAATACCACAATTTCATTCTACAGTAGTCATTACCTTATTACTGTACTTATTACCTTATTAAATTAACTTTAAGGAATGTGTAAATACCCCCGTTGCAGCAGACCTGCATACTCAGCGAATTTCAAATGCAAAACATCGTATTTCAATCCAACATAGCGAGATTTGACATGTTTTGGTTAGCTCTATAAGAATAACATGGGGAAAGAGTATGCAGGTCTGCTGCTACAGGTATATTAAAACTGGATGGTTTTGATTCAATAATTAGTAGATCTGAACTAGAAGAAGCTATTTACCAAGTTTTATCAAGATATGTTGAGAAATAACCAAGATATAGAATTTTACTTATTTCCCATAAGGTTAACATTGGGACAACGTACTGTGTTTACCACTTTCAATATCTCGGTAACCAATGGACATAGAGCAGTGATTCAATATACTAAATTGTTTGTTTTTTTGAGCTGAATTCAATGGTGCCAACAAAAATTCGATAAATTTTATTTTTCTATGTAAAAAACTCAAAAAACCTATTTTTGAGGGGGTTTATCCCCCTTTACCCCCCCTTCCGATGGTCCGATCGGGCTGGTTCACGAACTCATCCGAATAATTACGACTTTACACGTCTGTGCCAAATTTCATTCCGATTGGACCATTTTTGCGAGTGCTATCGTGCTTACAGACATATATATATATATAGATATATATATAGATATATATGTATATCTAGGAATTTGAACGAACGGTGTTTTTTGCTTCTGGGGGCCCCAAAACGAAAAGTTATCATGGTCTCGGGCTTAGGTCTTACCATGAGACCTACGGTAATAGCCTCTTCCCTATAGGGGAAATTCGCTAAAACAACCGTAACTTTATGGTAACATGTACAGATATTTCATTGTTATTGTACAAATAACTTTAGTAAGGTTGAAAACAAGGTTAACCTTAAAAATATTGTAAAAACAACCATAGAGTTTTTTCCGTGTAGCAAAATTATAAATCATACTTCAGCAATGTTTGGAATATAACATTACACCTGGTGGGCCAAGCCTTGCTCGGTAATACTTACTTAATTTTTACCAGTTCATCTAATTTCAATACTTATTAGCGAATTTCCCCTACAGGGGAGAAATTGTTACCGTAGTACTCTACGGGAACAGAAGAATTAAGCCCGAGACCATAACAAGTTTTCGTCCATAACAAGAAGAAAAAAAACACCATTCGTTCGAAAAAACTAACACACACACACACACACACACACACACACACACACACACACACACACACACACACACACACACACACACACACAAACACAAACTTGTTTACTCATATTTATGGGGTCTTTTGTTCACACAGTTATCACATCTGATTGCGGGGTCATGTGTATGCATTTAACCAGGCTGCGGGGCCAGTCGAAATTGTGGGGCCCTTACAAAAACATAACCTAAACTAACCTAACCTAACCAAACCGAACCTAACCTAACCTAACCTCGCCATTTTAGGCTTTTTCGGCCGTAAAAAGAGGATTTTTATCAAAAAACAAAAACCAGAAACTTGTGGGGCCGTGTGTAAGGCCCCGCAATCCCGAATGGCCTCACAATATAGTAAAATGCACACACAAGGCCCCACAAATATTGATGAACTGGTACACACACACACACACACACACACACACACACACACACACACACACACACACACAAATATATATATATATATATATATATATATATATATATATGAATGAAAAGTTAACATGGTCTCGGGCTTAGGTCTTACCATGAGATTAACGGTAATAGCTGTCTTATTAAAATGATTAAGTGATTAAGCTTATTCCTTCAAAGTAATTCGCTAATAATCAAATTTAAATTTGCACCGTTAGATTCAGCAAAAAAGGATTTGTTTTTTGAATCATTGCTGTATGTCCATTGGCAATGCGGCGAAACTAAGAAAAATTATAATTTATGTCCCTACTTAGTGAGGGTCATTGGCAATGTATACAGAACCCTCTAAGTAGGGACACCTTATGGAAAAATAAATAGTTCCCACCGCCAAAAAAGAGATAGCACAACTTTTATCTTTCAGTCCAATTGGGATTGTTGTAGGAGTTTACTGATCAAGCTGACTTTCCAAAGTCAAGCAGCTAGTTGTAATATTTTGACAGTTGTATGTTATTGTTTTGAATTTTTGTATCTTTACCATAATGTTTACCTGTTTGCCTGTTTGTGTTTACAAACATTCTCATTTTGACATTTTGGATAGTGAGGAGAAGCGCGGACTCTACGGAGCCAGCTTGAACTATTTCATGCACCAGCGCTCATTTCTCCTCTGCTTTTCGGCGGCGGAACTAAAAAAAATTAACATTGGATGTCCCCACTATACAGGGTGTCCAACTTAAGTGTGCCACCATTGGTATTTCAGAAACTATTAGATTTAGAGAAAACTTTAAATGGGAGACTTCACCTACTTTTTTAAGACATTAAAAATATGAATTCCATTTTCTCCTAATTGGCCACCATTTTCCAATATGGCGGACAACTTTGATTTTTCTTACGGAACACACTGTATTTTATGGCGTATTTGGATTCTACGCTTAATTTTAAGAACTTTTTACTCTTTGACATTTTTTTCTAAGCCCAATGGTTGAGGAGATGTAAGAAGTTATAGTTTGATTTTCCCCATTTGAAATGCATTGTGTCCATTTTAACTGTGCCACCCCATGCTATCCTTATGGAGTACAAAACTATTCGAAATTGTTCATTTCCATGAGTGGATCTCGACTAAAAACTGTTTCTATGATTTAATCTAAACTAAAATCACATTTTAAAGCACTTTTGTTCTCTGGTATGTTTTAATTAACCCTATCGGTATCGATATACCGAAAACGACACTTGGGGCGGAATTCTAAGACCTCACTCAAGCGAGCCCTCACTCAAACAACACTCAAACAACACGATCCGTTGTTCATTCAATGTTCAGTGTTGTTCGGGAATGGTATCACAGCTGATTTCAAATTGCAACCAAATAAAAGTTGTGATGCAAAGGCTTTTAGATAAAAAGCATGTTGTAGATTTACCGCTTGAAATATATGTATAAATAAACAAAAGAAAGTGAATTAAAAGAAAGAAAGGAAGGGAAATCAAATAAATTTACATTTATGTGTTAATTCTTATTTACACATTTGATCTAGTTAAAATGAACTGTCTGATATTATATTATTGTAAGTTAATGGAACGAACGATCTCGGTACGTAAAAATAACTAAAAAACGCGCGCTGAATCCGTATTTAATATCAAAGGTTACGCAATCACTTTTGAGCCAATTTTTTAAAATAACCACGTGAAAAACGTAGCTACGTCAATTAGATACACATGCATGGTAGGTCATATAAAAATGTTAATGAAACTATCATTATCCTAATTCTTAACGATTGTAGCTCATACTCTTAAAATTTTTTTTAACTCAGGGGTGACCGTTTTGAGGTTTGGCGCCGGTCTAAGGAGCAAATATATTCAGTTACGATAATATTTGTTTGCTGCAACACGCTAACGATAATCGTACATTGCGACGCCGCACGACAGTATTTGATTGCCGTGCTCTGTCCTTTCCTGACTGAGTCCGTACTGTGTGATATTACGTATCAGAGTATTCTGGTTTAGAGAAGTGTCATGCCGTGACGGGTGACAACAGTCTGTTTTACCGCTCCCTCCAGCCTGTACCTTGCCTGCGCATCATGGGCGGACTTCTGGGGGTGCCAGCGGGTACCTGATGACACCCTCTGATATTTGGTGGATTTGTTGGCAGTGAAGGGGGAAAATGTTTTCAACATAACTTTGATCGAGGTATTTGCTTAAATTACAAATGGTTGTTGTTAAATAAAATAAGTAGCCTACCTCCTTGGAACGGACCATTGAAATGGGAGTTTGATGTTTGAATGTGAGCCTGCAATAGTTAAAACATTAGGTGCGATGTCACCCCCACATATTTTTACCTAAATCCGCCCATGCTGTGCATCGCCTCGCTACAATGTACGGCGGGTCTTGGTCGCACAGTCAACTTATGATTAAAAGACAAAAATCTGTGATTGCAAGCATTCTATTAGAAGTTAAATAACCTAAATTTAATTGTAATTTATGATGGGCAATGATTTTGACTTTTAATTTTCCCTTAGAATTGAAAAAAATCACTTCCCGATATCATTTGGTCGCCCAGTCTGCGCTCGCTGTGCGCCGTGGCGTCGCGTCCGTCCACCCATTGACGTACATCCATGTCCGCAACGACGGTCTCAAACTCTGTCACACTGCCAGACGCTCGTCCGTAGGCCACGCCACATATCTCTAGGAAGGAGCAAGCTCAGGGAAGGTACCAGGGAAGGTAGTATATGCGCATGCGCGAGCCACCGTCCGCGTTTGCGGACATTTGGTAAAGGCCATGCCACACTGTCGTGGCGTCGCGTCCGTCTAGTATGCGGATGGACGTTTTAAAAAGTCGCTAACCATGTTGTCAAATAGGACAAGTCACACTGACGTATCCGGCGTAGCGTCGCGTCCGTCACGTTCGCTGACGTCGGCCTGGGCCTCCCCAGGTATTAAGCTTACTCCTTCCTAGTAGGAAGTAGGAAAGGTGGCGTGGTCTACAGACGCGCGTCTGGCAGTGTGACGGGGTTTGAGACTGTCGCGGCGGACGTGGATGGACGGACGGACGCGACGTTAAGGCACTTTGACATGGCCTCAAGAGTTGCATTAGCCGCAACTAACTTCGAGCGGACGTCGCGTCGGCGGACGAGACAGACGCGACGCCACGTCGGTTACGTCAGTGTGACTTTTTCTATTTGATAACAGGGTTCGCGACTTTTTCAAACATCCACCCGCATACTAGACGGACGCGACGCAACAGCAGTACGATATGGCCTTAACGTAGTCACTTTAATTTCCCGAGGAGTAGGAAGTCCTCTGAACGAGTCGTCATCATCCCCGTATATCAAGGATGAAATGTGATTCCTCACTGTATCTTTCTGGAATCCATACCGTCTCAAAAATGCACTTTCATCAAACAAAAGAAACTGATCCAAATATTTCTTCCTCGGTACAACAATCTTTACAAATAAATCATCGTTGATATTCTCTATACATTCAATCCTCCAATATTTCCATGATAAATAATAACTGTACGGCTATTAAAAATCAGATAATCAAATAAATAATGTCCAGGAATATAAAAAAGGAGTAAAAATAACAAATAAATCTGAAAATGAGAAGTTGAGAGCCATACAATAAATTCATAGAAAACATAAGAAATAAACATAACCTTTAAAAACTCTTTGTTTTGACTTTGATTGACAGAAACGGCTGTGACACCATTGAATACAACAACAGTCGATCCGTTGTTTAAATGTTGTTTGAGTGTTGTTTGAGTGAGGGTACGTTTGAGTGGCGTCTTAGAATTCCGCTCAAAAGCTATGCATTTCTTATGGGGAAAAGTCAAATTTTGACGGCTTATATCTCCTTAGCCATTGGGTTTAGGAAAAAATGTCAAGGAGTAAACAGTTCTTAAAATTAAGCGTAGAATCCAAATATACCATAAAATGCAGGATGTTCCATAAGAAAAATCAAAGTTGCCCGCCATATTGGAAATGGTAGTCATTTAAAAGAAAATGGAATTCACATTTTTAAATGTCTTAAAAAAGTAGGTGAGGTCCCCCGTTTAAAGTTTTCTCTAAATCCAACAGTTTCTGAAATACCAATGGTGGCACACTTAAGTTGGACACCCTGTACATTGCCATTGGTATTGGTTGCCGAAATGCCGAGATTCTGAAAGTGGTAAACACAGTACGTTGTCCCTCTGTTAACTTTATGGGAAATAAGTAAAATTGTATGTTTTGCTTATTTCTCAACATATCTCAATAAAACTTTATTGAGATATTGGTTTGTGGCTTTATCCAGATGAGATCTGATGTATATTAGTCTAAAATTCTCGATATTTCCATTTTTATGGCAGCTAACCTGCCATACTCATTCCCCATGTTCAGGGAACAGAAATTCTATATTTTCCTTATTTCTAAACATATCATGCTAACACTTTGTATATGACCTAATTCTTCTAGTTTAGATCTTCAAAATATTGAATTAAAACCTCCCAGTGTTAACATACCTGTTGCAGCAAACCTGCATACTCATTCCCAATGTTATTCTTACAGAGCATACAAGAACAAGTCTTATTTCGCTATATTGTATTGAAATACGTTCTTTTGCATTCTTTGCAGGTCTGCTGCAACGGGGGGGATTGTCTTATTCTGCTATCTTCATGTTACTCTCTGAAATCAATGTTAATAGATCTGAGAGGGACCGACGCAAATCTGAGGTAAAGAGGTTCCTATACACTCAAACAACTGATTATTATTTAATAAGGCTAATAGAAAATTCCGATTTGAAAGTTGAACGTAGAATAGTATGTATGTATTGTATATGCTTCTAGCTTTTGCATTATGCCAATGCCACTCGAACGATGGCTATTAGGACATGCCCAAATAATTGCCACCTGAGGCCTTATGATGTTGGGAGTTCACTCTCGTCGAGTAAGGACGAATCCAGGCCAACACGAATGTGTACTGAGTGGAGTTGCTGAGTGATGTTACTGAGCGAGTGCATCCTCAGTCTCAGTCTTCGAGTGTGAACTCCCACCATGAGAGGAACATCGAAACGAGTCATACTGAACAAACCAGAGCATGTTCGTATTGCGGTCAGGAGTCAGGATTCATGACCCTCGCTCGACAATAATGCACTCCCACAGAACAGGAAGTGCCACTTTTAAGTTTACAAACCGGCTTGGTTTGCCTCTTCTGTTTCCTCATTTCTAGTAATTCACCGCATATTATGGCATACGCAGCAGCAATGTCACCCGGATGGTGATATCGTGCTGCTGGTAGGTTTGAAGCTACCAATTTTGTGCACCGATTTTTTAAAATATAAGATACCCGTCATTTACTTGATATATCATACAAAACAGACAGTCTTTTAGGTCATGGTCTTGTAGTAATAAGTACCCAAAGTTACCCAAGTTACTTTTACAATGATGTGCCATGTTACGCAAGGTTTGTAACCTTCGTGGCGTCCATGCAGCCTTATGCAAAAGGTTTGTTAGAGAAAAAAACTTGATCACTTCATTAACTTTCAGCTTTTATACTTACTGCTCTTTTATTGCATAAAACCATCAATATTGTTCGATGTAAGGAACAGATTTTAAAAATAAAAAAGTAAACAATTGTCACATTGATAAATGAGTTCTATTTGCAGGAATAGCCATTTGTGCTGCAAATGATGTTTCTTTCTTTGTTTATCTAAATGCCCTATGCATTCTTTATAAAAAAATTAAACTTTAACCACCTATACCTCTTTAACCGTTGGTCTTAGGAACAAATGCAATATAATGTACATAATTTATAAATTAACCTGTAGAATACAAAAACCATAAGAAAAATTAAAGCTGGCACTTTGGCAAATGACGGCAATATTTTTCAAACCACTTCAAAAATCAGCGAGAAATATAAAGGAAATGTCTAAAAGTTTGATGTCAGATCTATAGGTAAACAGTTATAGCTTTATAGTAGTTCACTTACGGTGGGACACCAGATACAAAATAATATTCATAAATTTGACGTTGAATCAATTACAATAGTGAAATGTTACCGAGGAACTGAAAAACACATAACTTTATAAACAACTTACGATTGGAAAGTCATCACAGTGATCCATAACCTCTTGAAGATTGTCGCAAGCCGGTTGTTGTGGAGGAACGGGCCTTGTGGTCTTCACAGAGTTTACTGACGCATATTCGTTATCTATATAAAATAAAACAAACATCCTGGAATTGCATGTGAGTAATTTGAAAGTTTAATAGATGAGTAAACGGAGTTGGGTATGTTTTTGTATTAAAAAGAATAAAACAGAAGTCCTCTTAGAGGAGTGCAAATATATTTTATTTTTACCTGTTTACATAACTTTTTGTTTCATAATATATTCATGCACAGGGAAAAATGTAAGTAAACCATGGTTTACTTACATTTTTCCCATTTCAAAATCTTAATGATTCGTTTAAATATGGTGTTTTGGTGGTTAAGCAAATTTTTTTATAGGGAAGAAGCTGTTTGCCGTAGTACACATGGTAAGACCTAGGCCGAGACCGTGTTAAATTTTCATTTTGGGGCCCCCAAAAGCAAAGAAAACACCATTCGTTTGAATGTAGGAATGTCTGTTAACACGATAGCGGTCGTAAATATGGTCCGTCTTTAATGAAGTTTGGTACAGACATGTAAAGTCGTAATCACTAAAACGAGTTCGTAAACCAGCCCGATTGAACAATCGGAAGGGGGTTTTAGGGGGATACAACCCCAAAAAATGGTTTTTTTGAGTTTTTCTAATTTATCAGCACCGCTGAATTCAACTCGTAAAACAAACAATTAAGTATTTCAAATAATATTAGCTACTGGCTTGAAGGGGCTAAATGCCCCTAATAATGGAAAATTCAAACAATAATTAATTATAGCATACAAATTACCTTCATAGAAAACTGGCTTTTAGGTACCATATATATGTCTATCTAGCACATGGTTTCCAATCATGTATCAGCATCACATGTTTTATGCAAACAAAGCAGACGTTTTTATATCCCAATCATCAATATATTTAATTTCGTAAGGCGATTCTTTGCGTCAAAATTGTGGATGTCTGGAAAGTCGTAGAAAGATGGGAGAGGGCTCAAATTAAAGGTCTCTAGTCTGTGATGGCGGGAAAAATAATGAAATTGCTTGAAATTCAACAGGAAACGTTCAACAGGAAAGCATTGGGATGTAAAAACGTGGGAAATTATTGTGACCAGGATTTACACCGGCTCAAGAAACGAATAAACAAGGTGGGTGAGTCCGAATAATCAAACAAAAATAATTATTGAGAGTACCCCACCCAATAGACAATGTCATTCAGAAAAAATACAGTAGCCTACGTTGTCCCAATGTTAACCTTATGGGAAATAAGTAAAATTCTATACCTCGTTTATTACTCAACATATCTTGATAAAACATGGTAAATGGCTTTTTCTAGTTCAGATCTACTAATTATTGAATTAAAACCACCCAGTTTTAATATACCCGTAGCATTAAACCTGCATACTCATTTCCCATTTTATTCTTAAGGAGCTTTCAAAAACAATCAAATCTCGCTAAGTTGGATTGAAAAATGTTGTTTTGCACTTGAAATTCGCTGAGTATGCGGGTCTGCTGCAACGGGGGTATTTTGCTCTAATGTATAAACATGGTGGGTACAATAAAATAATTCAGCTCAAAACTAGTATTCTGAACCACTGCTTTATGTCCATTGGTCACCGAGCATAGGCCTAGTGACGGAGCTACACATACTGTCGCCCGGGGCAAAATCGACGTTTAGTGCTCCCCCGGCACCAAACACAAAAGACATATATTATTTTTAGTGTGGCTTTGATGTGATAGATAAGCAATTATCTCGTATATTACAATATGATTTTACATTATGTCCGCAATACAACCTATGTTCGCAGGCCACAATACAGCCTAATCAAGAGCCATAATATAACCGAGAAATTGCCAGCCACTGAAAAACCAATGTAAGCTGTCTACCAGACTTTACATATGGAACTCCCGACTTTTACATATGGACTTCCTGACCTTTCCTGACTATTATGAAATTACATTTCATACAACAATTAACGGCCGCGATATATCAACAGTATTAACAGCTGCAATTAGATAAAGAGATTTACAAGCCAACTGCATTGAGATCAAGAGATTTACTAGCCACAAAGACACTGAGAGATTTTCTGGCCGCAATATGGTCGAGGCCGTGGTACAAACAAACGTGAAATAACAACCGCGATGCGACCGAAAGGTGTAACGGCCATGAAAAGGGCCAGCGCCGTCACTTTGTCCGCAAAACGTACGAGCGATTGTCTGGCCATCAAACACCGAGAATGTGACTGCCATGAAAATAGATAGGCTTGATGGCCGCGATGCGAAGGAGATTTTACAGCAGTGATGCTACTGAGAGGTTTGCCGGCCGCGAAACAAAAAAATGTTCACTTTTTTCTGAACCGGAGCCAGTCAGCGTTGAGCGCCGCTGGCGCCCCCTACTGGTTGGCGCCCGGGGCAGGTGCCCCCGCTGCCCATCCCTAGATCCGTCACAGTCACCGAGATAATGAAAACGGTAAACACCCCTTACAAAGTACCCATGCTATCTTTATTAGATATACAAATATCAAATATCAAATTGGATATAAAAAGGTTCTATATCTCGCTTATTTCGCAACATACCTTAGTAAAACTTAAATTGTGGTTATAGTTGAGATATATTGTATAATAGTGTAAAACCCCCGATTCAAATATGCACCCACCATTTTTGTGTTAAATTTTATAAGCTTTGTTTTGTACATTCAAAGTTTTTACCTCCGACAACGATTCTCGATAATATTTTACGAAAACAAAAAAATTGCCCTGTTCCCGTCAATTGCAACTAGAGCTCGCCTCATATTTACAAGGACTTTTGGTATTTTCATCCTTAGGTAGGGGCCTACTACTAAATAAGTGTGCAAAGTTTCAAAATTAACTGAATTTATTCCAGGTCAAACTTTATCTAGACTGGACTGTTATGTCCAACGGCTACTGAGATACCGAAAGGGGTAAACACAATTTCGTTGTCCCTGTATTATCCTAATGGGAAATAAGTGAAATTCTATATCTTGCTTATTTCTCATCACAAATGAATAAATCTTGGTTTGTGGCTACATATAGATGATATTTAATGTTTCAGACTCTAAAATTCCCGGTATTAAATTTTTGTGGCAGCAAACCAACATACTCATTCAGTTCCTTCAATTCCCTCAACATATTTTCCATATTATTAAATCTGAGAAGCTGTATATTTTTAGACCGTTGGTCTATTTTTTTCCCCACCTGGCGCGATAAGCTTTAAAAATGAGGGGTAAATTATGGATTTCGTGAAAGGAATAAGGAATATTTCACAGACAGACAGAAAAAAACAGGTTATAGAGAATGAATAATCACTCATCCTTCACTCATATTCAGGGTAAAGTCCTCCATGAGGTACCTGTAAAAGAAAGAATGATTAAGAAAGAAAGAAAGAATATAAGATATCGTTTTCTATCTGCTTCGTACCTGACCAGCCGGTTGCCATGATGACACTCAATTCAGGCTGTTGATCAATCATTTTCCAGAATTCCAAACATATTTTTCTCTGGCTAGGAGGTGTGTTCTCACAACGAAACTCCAGTGAAAGATAATGTTTTGGCTCAGACTGCAAAAAAGAAGTACTGCTGCTATTTTTAACATCTTCCATATTTTGCTCTGACTCGACTGATTTAGCCTAGACGTAATTTAACAAGAATTACTCCAACCTCTGTAAAAAGCGTTAGTTTGAATAGAAGCTTCAAATCATGCCCAAAGGAAAACTTCTTCTCCCAAAGGAAAACATATGGTTCGTGTTGCATCTAATAGTATTTTAACGTATGGTTTGCACAACGGGGTATGTATGCATATGTACATATATGAGTGTGTATCACAAATGGTACGTCATCTTTATGTCTCGTTGGATGAAAATACATCACTAGCATTGTAATTTTATACACCGGTGGTTAAAAAGAACACAGAAGTCACAAATATCAATGTATACAGAGGGTTCTTTATACATTGCAAATATCCTCAATCAGAACTAAACATGTCGTTGGCCCAATCAGAGAAAACTGATGAGAGGATCGAGGACCGATATTACTTTTGCCAATCATTTAAGGCAAGTGTCCGCAAAAAAACAATATCAAAACATAAGCTCAACATCACCACCAATGAATTTCAAACAAAGAAAAAATTAATGCTGCTTTTTCTCTGTAAAGAAAACCCCCAAAGATTCGTTGGTAGTGGTGTAGTGGTTAATTTTCCAATGAGGGAACGCTAAACATATCTAATCAGTGCTTGATTTGTAAAAATTGAGGTACCGGAACTATAATTGCCAGTCTGTACATAACACCCCCCCCCTTTATCATATTCTTCCCTTCAAAAAAGTATTATTTGTCTATGTGAATAATAAGATAGATTTAAAAAGTCACATTTTATCTAAAAAAATTTGTTAATAAAAAAATTTAAAACTAACAAAACATTATTTCATTAAAAATAAATTGTCGAAAGGAATTTCAGATTTTGTATGACGCCTTGTGCGAGTACTCGGGTCTTTTCAGCGTTTTCAACATTCGGCTTAGCTCAAGACTACACAAAAGAGCGCTAATTTCAGGCTGAAACTCCGCGCGTAATTTCCGTAAATTTTTAAGCGATCGTTATTTTCGGTCAGATAAATCCGGCCGAGTACACGCGATCGTCTCTTCCTACAAATACTCCGGTCGGTTACACATGATCCTCTCTTATGGTGAATCCTCCGGCCGATTATATGCGATCGGTCTTTTGGGGCAAATGTTCCGGCCGATCATACGCGGTCGTCTTTTGCGGCAAATTCTCGGGCCGATCATATGCGATCGTCTTTTGCGGCAAATTCTCCGGCCGATACACACGATCCTCTCTCGTGGAAAATTCTCCGGCCGATTGTACGCAATTTGTATTTTCTATCCGTCCGATTACACGCGATCGTCTCTTACAAAAAATATTCCGGCAGATTACACACGATCGACACTTGCGGCAGAAAGAGGTCTCGGAACTCCGTTCCGCCGCAAATCCAGCGCTGTACCTAATCACCATTTTACACAAAAAAGGTTATATGCATTTTTTAAATTCAATTTTTTAATTAATGGGGGAACGCCACTAGTGTTCTGGTAATAATCACTACCGTTCTCTTTTAATCTTTTTCTAGATTATACGTCACGTCAGCTGAACGCGTCCAATGCTTTAATTTTTTCAACTTTCAAACATTAGCATTGACTTTTTGTTTTTCGTTGGGTTTTGCTGCAATTCACAATTCACAAGTGTCAAAAAAGTAAAAGCTTAAAGTATATGTCGATACCAACAAAAAATATGAGTCGAAAATTTCCCGAGGGTATAGGGCATAGAGTAATAATGAACTTGTAAAGAGTTGTCACTTCCATGTTAACTCGGTTGTAAGGGAACAGTAGCGCTATCTGATAAAAGTGCTACGAACTAAAAAGATCGATGCGATATATCGATCGTCGTCGTCCTCTGCTTTGTTTATATTTTCGTTTTCTTGTTTTGTTTGCTACACTTTCAATTTTAATGGCTTTACCGATTTGTTTGGATTAAATTGATTAATACGTTCGCCACTAGTGCAAGTCGTTTCGCGAAATACTGTACCGAGTGATTCATATTGTGCTTAAAGCGATTGATAGAAAATAAATACGTAGATGTTTATATAAGAGCATTTAATACAAATTAATTTAGTTATTTTTTAAGTGCTTTTATGTAAACATCTACGTATTTATTTTCTATCAATCGCTTTAAGCACAATATGAATCTCGCAGTACAGCATTTCGCGAAACAACTTGCACTAGTGACAAACGTACTTTAGGTATTTTCCCACACTCAAATTAATTCCAACTCGTTTTGGTTGTGTAGGCCTTCACGTCGTAACAGAAAATCAGGGGAAACGGAATAGGAAGTTAGCAGATCGTTATCGTGGTTTTGATTGGCTGATTCAGTGAAGAAGAAGAAAACCTTGTTTTTACAACGACATCTAACCACCCCACTGACACTACCCTTATGGAAAAATCTGATAATTCCAGATCTGGAGCCCAGATCTGGCCAGATCTGGTTATATATGGTTTAATCTGGCTAGATCTGGGTGCCAGATCTGGTTTGATCTGGCCAGATCTGGGGAGTCAGATCTGGGGAGCCAGATCTGGGCTCCAGATCTGGGTCCAGATCTGGTTTGATCTGGCACCCAAATCTGGTTTGATCTGGCCAGATCTGGGGAGCCAGATCTGGGGGGCCAGATCTGGACTTCAGATCTGGGCGCCAGATCTGGTTTGATCTGGCCAGATCTGGGGAACCAGATCTGTGAGCCATATCTGGGCTCCAGATCTGGGCGCCAGATCTGGTTTGATCTGGCCAGATCTGGGGAACCAGATCAGGGAGCCATATCTGAGGAGCCAGATCTGGGGTCCAGATATGAGCCAATCCATTCCGTTAGTTATTTTATTCCATTTTCAACACATTTTTAACCAAATACTTTTTACTTGAACAGTATTTACATTCTGAACTTTTGGAAATAGGTTTTAGAATAACGATTTAAACTATATAGTAGTTTTCAAGTAATAATAAAGTTCGAATGTGAGTAAAATTTTTTTTTCCTAATACTTAATCAGGAAATAAAGTATTAAATATTTATAAAAATAGTACAATAAAATTTTTTTTCACAATGATGATTAATTTTAAAATTTTATCTTATAACAATATGATGAAATCATTTATTTTAAAAATGTCCAGTTTGAAATAATTGAGAGAAAAAGGTATTTTTAAGAGAAGGAAGTTTGAATTAATTTTTTCAAATCTTGTAAGATTTTCTTCAATATTTACGAGTTTACAACCATATTTTACAGTGTAACTTATGTTCACCACTGATGTTACTTCTATATAAATAAAATTAGAGTTTTGTCTGTACATTGCTTAGAATTATGAAATTTTCGGTTATTTTTGCGTTTTGAAGGTCAGAGAATCTGAATCAAGCCTTTTCTCAATTTATGTCACGATGTGTGTTGGTAACGCTCAACATCACACTTTAGACCGCTTTTCACGCAAAAACTAGAGTACTGTTATGGCTGAAACTTTTTTCCTGTGTAGTATGCACATATGAGAAGGCTTTAGACGACTTAAAACTAGCTTACGTCTTTTTTAAATTAAATAGCAAGCTTCTAAAAACCGAGTTTTATTTGATTTCAACCAAGTTTCCCCATAATAATTAAAGGGGATGATGTTTTGTTTACATTTTCAGAGTTCCAAGCAGATGGTAGTTACCTTCACTGATGGATTCGTCGTTACAGATGTTTAATGATTTCATTCAGTTTTATGTTTTGGTTTATAATATTTATTTTTTTATGTACTATATAAAAGTAGCATTTAATCCATCGTTAGTTTTCGTACATAATCCATTTGCTCATGGAATCTACGCATCAAGTATAAAATGTTTGATATTTTTAGGCAATTTATTAAATCACAAGTACTTTTGAAATCAAACTGCAAAATCCTAAAACACGATTTTATTTTATCTCGACCAAGTTTAAGTTGTGGCAGAATACAAAATAATTAATGAACTGTTTATATCTAAACAGTTTAAAAAGCAAAAAGTATGTCAAATCAGCTGTCAGGAATAGAACATAAAATAAATCACTGACTAGAGATAATTTAAAGACCTTTCTTCCCTGTAACAGCTGTTATTGAAAGAGCTAATTTAAACCATTTATTTTATGTACATCATTAGAAAAAGACTTTGCTTTTGTCTTTTAGCGAATTTCATTGACGGAATTAACGAATTTCCTTAAAGGAATAAACTATTACCATAGGTCTCATGGCAAGACCTAAGCCCGAGGCCATGATAACTTTTCACTTTGGGGCTCCCAGAAGCAAAAAACACCATTTGAACGATATTTAAGGCGGAAAACACAGCACATTGTCCCTATTTTATCCTCATGGAAAATAAGAACAATTCTATATCTCGGTTACTACTCAACACACCTTAATAAAACTTGGTATATGTGGCTTTTATGGTTCAGATTCACATGATATTGTTTTAAAACCACAAAATGTATGTATGTCTGTTGCAGCAGACCTGCATACTCATTCCCTATGTTATTCTTATGGAAGAAATAAAATAAGGTCATGCATAGTCTGGAGGTCTGCTGCAACGGGGGTATTTTTTCGTTCAAGATAGACCCTAAAAACCTTAGAACTTTTTTTGACATTAAATCAAGGGAAAAATCTACGTTTTACGTACATATACTTTCATGAAACAGAAAACTGTATACTTGGTCTGCTGCGACGGGGGTATTTATATCCTGCCTAAGTGCCACTCAATACCATACATGCGAGCATATCTGACGATATTGGGCGTAAGCTTTCCTAGGGCAGTGACACACTTGAGGGCTTTGTCGGCGGGGCGCTGAATCTGCCCGCATGTATAGTACAGGGAGGCCAAATAGAAATACCTTCTGCGGGGGGTAGTAATAGAATAACTCCAGTCGCAGCAGACGTGCGGTCTTTGCAGATTCCTGAAAACATCTTTCTGATTAATGAAAGTTTACCTTCTTTACATTTGTCCAATACCACTGACCTATCACTGCACAGCCCAAACCACTTGTCTTACAACCTTGGACCTTTGCATAGACGTTCTTTATGGCGTAAGCATCCGCTAAGAACGTTTTTTTTTTAAATTCAAACTTTTAAGGGGTCTTGGCGAGGTCGAAGTTCTCCTTAGTAAATGGAATGGATGATCTTTTGTTTAGTTTTCAATGTTCATTCAACAAGCAGATGGTTCAAGCTTCACATACGGATACAGCTGATTTACAATTTTGTTACTTTCATAATGGTTTTATGGTTGTTTTGTTAATTGATTATTTTGATTATATGTACTATATAAAAGTTAGATTTAGTTTAGTTAGTTAACTTAAAGTTATCATTCGTTTTTGTACCTTATTTGTGTAATCATAAACTCAGTATGTGGCCCTATATTCATTTAGTCAGCAGGGAGTTACAATTTTTATCGTGAGCGAAGCCACGGGCAACTGCTAGTTTACACTAAATCACAGAGAAGAAATAAGCAGAGGTCGCATTCATATCGCAGTAGTGTTTCGGGTAACTGCGTAACACCAGGAAGTAAAACAATAGGGAGACAATAGACTTTTGGGCGCCCCCCTATACCCCCCGCACCCACTCTACCCCTTATGGAAAAGTGTGGTGGATCTGGTATCTGGTATATCTGGGTGCCAGATCTGTTTATCTGGGTGCCAGATCTGTTTATCTGGTTGTAAGATCTGAGATATCTGGGGGTCAGGTCTGATATCCTTCACCCAGACATAGCAGATAAGGCATCCCGATATAAGGATCAGAACTAGTATTCTTAATCAGAAATAATTGGAAATTGTCATAATATGCTTTTAACATATTTTTGTTTTAAAATTACAGCCCTTTTTAGCAATGATGTTCATGTACTTTATTGTAAAATTTTAGAACTTGCAATGAATAATAGTTTGCAAAAGTTGGAAGAACAAATTTATATGAAGGAATATTAATAAATAGGCTTGACACAGATAAAAAAATTTAATTATGATTACGAAGACTCTTGTACATGAAAGGCAGACAAACAAATTTTAAACATATTGTGAATAAATCATGGTTATACAAACATACTCTGAAAAAATTGTACACAATTTTTACGAATTTTAACAATATATACATTATATTCATAGGCCTAGGTCAAAACAACTTCTGAAAGAAAATCATTAAATAATTTTTCAAGCCTACAATAAATCAATTCCCTGGACATTATGATATTTTGAAATAAATTGCACATTAAAAGTTAGCTTATAACAATATTTACACAAAAACATTAATTATACTATAGACAACTATGTACAATAGGTCTCAAAGCACGTTTAACATTTCACAGATAACTTAACGTAATGGTTTCAGAGTACATGATTGCACTATGTTCATGATGTTTTTTGTGCTTAATTTTAATTTCAGAGGCCACTTTAAATGAGCACTAATTAAGCATTAATTTGAATGACCACTGAGGTGGTCTCAGTTCGAACTGTGCGAGTTGCCGAATGTATGCAGACAGGCTAGTACACCGTTGACTGTTGCTCCTGCTCCTACTCCCGTCTCCTCCCAGCCTACCCACTCCCTGCCCCATGCGCGGACTGGGCCTTAAGATTTGGCTTCAGATATACAACTGTATTTTACAAATTGCATTCATAAGAATTAGGGAGGTAGCCTACTAATTCTTCACTCAGAAAAATTAATTTCTTAGAAATGTTACAAAGGGGCACAATATCAATACAAGATGGGTCAGATTTTATGAATATTAGATGGTTGATCTTTACACCACATTCCCGATTCTGAAACACTTCTTTTTTTCTTTCATGCCTTTCAATGACACAAAAAACTTCGGGTTGATCTTTCTTTTTGACAAAAAACTTAATGTAGCCACAAAAACTTATCTGGTCTGACATTTTGTACAATACTATGTAGTTGTTTCTTTTTTGTGATTTAACATATGACATAGAGGTGAACAATTTGTTGCCTTTAAAACACTTAGAAAAAAACTCAACATGTGTGATATCACATGAAAAATAGGTTGTGAGCTGGGATTTTTCTGACAAAGATAAATTAGGCTTAGACTTGAGAGTTTTACCCACACATACTTGATTTGTTAAATTACAAATGTTGCGTTCAATCCTTGATTGCAAAACACACAGACCATTGATGTACTTAAATGTATTTGCAATTTGCATTGTTACTTGCTGGGTACCATGAATTAGCTTTAACAAGAGTCCGTTGTTATTCTCAAAACTAAATGCTGATGTTGCCCATAAGGGACCCCAACGTTCAACACTTAAAGGTAGATGCATCCACTGATGAACATTGAATGTTAGCTGTTCTTGGCCATACAGCTCGTTAATTCTACTACAAAAAATCCTTAAAACTACTGTACACAAATCAACCTCTAGTTTGGTGATTTTATCCTTCAACAGAGTGAAAACTGAAAAAAACAAGTAGGAGCCAGTGGTCGAAATATTTGGGTGGTAAGAGAGAATGTAAAGTTGGTAATGAATAAAAAAGGAGCCAGGATCTATATTCCGATGCTTTCCAGTATTTCATTAGGTTGACACTCCGAGGCACTCTAGTAATTTCTGATGGAGGTTTGATTTGGGACATCTTCTTGTCTATTTCAATTTTTCTTGTGGATAGGCACCATGATTTGCTATTATTTGATGGACTCATCCAGAGGAAAAGAAACTGCCTCACCACTCCCAACAAAACACAATGCATGTAGTCAGGAATGAATGCATGTGCAAGATTGAAATAAAACAGTGTGCTTAAAATGCATGGCCCCTTGACACCCTTAACTACATTGCCCCTCTCGACAGCTTCTTGAGCATTCCTCAACATTTCATCATTGGTCCTTAATATGGAACTTTCTTCTACGTTGTAAATTCTGGAGGTTCCCTGTCCAACCGGTACCACTGAACCTTGGTCTTCACAGATATTACAGCCATACTCACCGTTAAACTGGTGAATGTTCATCACAGCAGCTCTTGCGACTGCATCTAAGCAGGACACAGGGGCGTAAACCTTTGAGCAAATAACCTCCTTTGTATGTGGTACACACCATTCAAATCCTGAACTTTGCAGGTAGAGCAGGTCCTCAGAGAAGGGTTTGAGAAAAGTGTTCATGTCTGGTTTCTCTGGCCCATACCATAGCCCACAAACTAAAATATATCTGTTCCTCACTTCAGGTGGAATTTGAGATATTGTGAACTGAAGCGGCCAGAGTTGAAATTTGGAACTCTTAAAAACAGGAACTCCATCCGTGTTCCAAATCAAAGTAATGTCTTGGGGTAGTAATTTAAAATCTTCCAAAACCCAAAACCCAACTCTATTTATCCAACTTCCATGAGCATCGCTTTTGTCCGCTTCAACTCCGATCCCATCCTCCTCAACCGAGTCCGCCTTCCCCTAAAGAAATCCTGCACCTACCTCGGGGTCACACTCGACTCCAAACTCTCCTTTCTCCCGCACCTCCGCCAAACCATAAAACGAGCCACAACCCGCCTCAAAGCCATGAAAATCCCCAACAACCGCCACCGTCCCTGCTCCCAAACGACCCTATATCCCGGATTTACACGTCCGTCATCCGCCCCGTGCTCACCTTCGCCCATCCTCTCCTGCTCTCCGCCCCAGATCACCTCATTTACAGTTTTGAAGCCACTGAAAGGTGTGTCCTTTACCTGGCAGCACATCTCCCTCCCTGGACCCGCAACCAAACGACCTATGACGCCCAAACTGTTCCTCCCCTCCGTGACTTCGTCAACCAACTTAACTCCAAATACCTTGACCGAGCCCGATCCTCAGATATCCTGCAGCCTTTCTTCCAACCCTACTTCACCGACTGACCTAGCCTGACAGTTCACCACCTCATAGCCCTCGACAACCCACCCCTGCCCCAACCACCCCAACCGCCTCAACCTCCACCATAACCCTGCAGACCAACAACACCAGAGTGCGGTACAGGCCGTAGGCCATAGGCTCGCTTCCGTAGCGAGATTTTTCGGAAGCGACCCTACCCTAACCAACCCACCCACCATCACCCACCTTTTGTAAGTCACCAATCCCCTACTCACACCACATCACAGATCCTCAAACGAAAACCACTCACAACCTCCGAATCACAACACAAGCGCATCAGCAGGTATTCGTATTAAACTTAATCTCGTATTAAGCTACAAAGTCCGGCTTCTTAACAAAGTTATATTAACACATAACCTATTTAAAAGGTAAAATGTTAATTTTTTTAGTTTTCCGGGGGGTATCTGAAATGTCAAATATATCTATATCTTTATAGTTAAAATATCTCTATAGTCAATCAATCTCTATATCGAGTTCATGACTAGTTTTTTTTAAGTGATTTACGATGATTTTTGGTATACTTTTTAGACGATTATGATTCACTAAAACAAGAAATGGAAAAGCAAATAGAGTTGGATGAGGAAGCAGAAACCGAATTGGGAAGGGGAAAGAGATACAAGAAGAAACGGGCAGATTTTAGTGAAGAAGAAGCAGAAACTACTACGAGAGGGCAGGCAAAAAAGCAAAAAACCAACAAATCGAAACTGCAGCTCCAGGTAGGCCCAGCTTGGCATATTATATAAAACCTATATAACCCCTGCAAATTACAATTGTGTACACATGTGTTTGAGTGGGTGGTTTAAGGAATAACTTGCTATAATCTACATTTTACTTGAAATTTGCAACAACCATTGTTAGTTATATATAGTAGAAAACATTTCATTAGATACATTACTTTGCGGCCTTCTCAGGTAGGTATTTTAAGCCAAGTATATAGTATATTTTATGCTATGCTATATTATGCTATGATTATGAAAAATTATTGTTTTTATTGATTAGCATAAAATATATGAACAACTGTATTTTATCTAGTATTTACAGCTATGTGTTTATATTTACTATCTATCATTAAGTAACTTACTTACAGACTTCCTAATGAAACCACCTTATATTTTCATGAGTTTGAGAAATTTAAAACCCTATGTTTTATAAAAGATCAGGGAAATAACTGTTATCAACCCTTAAATGTATATAGGCCTTGTATAACATGTATTCATTATAGTTAAGTTGTACTAGCAATGCCTCAAAAGCACACAACTGTAAGGTGTGAATTGGGTACGGACCAATCATACTGAGTAGTCTTTTTTTAACAGGTCATATTGTAGCATGTAACATTTTAAAGCCTAATATTAATTTTTTCAGAAACAATATAAAGCTACCCAACAAAAGATGACAGCTAAAGAAATTATGTCAAGGATTATGAAAAATTATGAAAATGAAAGTGAGCCGGGCGAAACCGAGTACTCGGAACTTTCAAGAAAGTCATATTCCTCAATGTTGGCGGAAAATGAGAAATTAAAAGAAGAAAATAAAAAATTGATGCTTGAAAACAAGAGACTGCGGAGAGAGAAAGCTGAGGCTCTTGGTAAGTAGGAAAAAATGTTTTAGAACTTGTTTATTTTCTCTGTTTATTCACTCTGCCCTATTTCATTTTTTTGTTCTATTTACATAATTTACTCTCAATTGTTAGTTGAGGATAGTAATTACACTGTAAAAACAAGCATAGGGATAAACCAAAATTTACCTTAATATGCCGTTGTCAAAATAAAATTTGTTATTAAAATAGTTTTTACTTTAAATTTTCAAAAAAACTTGAAACCGTTTTTTAAACTCTTACATCAATGTTAAGTAATTAATATATGTTTTTACAGAAGTCAGCAGGCTGTTAACAACAGCAGAAAACCTGGTAAATGGCCTCCAAGCCATCAGTAAGGAGACTCCGGCAAAGCAACAGCAATCCTCTTTCACTAAACCTTTCCTTCCTCTTCAAAAGACTCCAACCTTCCCTTCAACAACCTGCACTGTTGTGGTGTCGTCACAGGCATTACCTTGAATGGTCCCCCTCTCCTGCTAGAACTTCTTCTCTAACACCTTTATTAATCACAACGTGTTCTTCTTTTGCCCCAATCTGCACCCCCTCACCATCCCCATCCGTTACTCCTCTTCAAAAAGTTGATGACGCTGCATCGCCTAGTTCCGAGGAAAGCGAGAGCCTCCTAAAAGATTGCGACAGGCTCTTTATTCCTGATGAGAGAACATTAGAAGAAACTGAAATTCAGCTGGAAGAACCACCTGGATCAGGGACTCAGCATTTGTTCAGGGGAACAGAGGAAAACGTAAGTTACGTTGTTGTGTTTGAAATGTTTACAGTAACACCCCCCCCCCCCAAGCTACACCCCAGCTACGCCCTCTTATCCAGCTACACCTTTTTGGTCTGCACTCTCCAGAGAGTAACTTATTTTTAACCAGCCCACTTTTTATGAAACGCTTGGCTTAATATGGGCCGAGTTCTACAGGACATGGGAGATATTGACGATTCCTGTTGGGAATATTATCGAAAAATTATAATTGAAGTACATAATTTTTATGTAATAATCAGTATTATTGATGTTTACATTATGTATTGAACCTATATAATTTAACGAGTTTTAGGAGACGTATCAGTTAAATTGACAATTGTTATCCGGTCAGGTTTCGATTTCGGCATGTTTGTATTTGTGACAAAACACTTCACAAATACAAAGGATATCGTAGAGGGGGCAGGGCCTATGGTGGAAACACGCATGCGCTGTTGGCTGTGAAGGCCAATTTTCAATAGTGTTTTTTCATAAATTCTTTTTGAGCAGGCAGCATCATACAAGGAAAAAACACCTTGAGGAGTCTTTTCGTCTTGTTTGATTCTGTGTGTGCCAACAGAACTCAAGGATTGTTTTTGTGAAGTAGTTGTGTAATACTAAAAAATTATACGCTAACCTTCTTTAGGTTATAATCATATATTTGTACTTTTTAGGTTGTCAGGCTCATACAAACGAGGAATGTCTACGTCCTGAAATCAGCAAAACAGGGCTTAGAAAACTTCTCAAAAAATCAGACGATTTTGGTACGATCTGCTCTTAAAGCTGTTTTCAGAGAAGAGGCTTTGACAACATGTTCGGTGAAGGGGGGAGTAGCAAAGGGGCCAATGGGAAAACCTCTTGAGAAAAGGGAAGCCCTCAATCCAGAAGGGGTTGCTGCCATCATTGGTAAGTAGTTCTATTTGAAACTAGTTCGCTTAGTGTTACAGACAATCAAATGTCAAATTTGTTGTGTTAACACAAATAATTATTTGTTGTTCTGGCATTTGTACATCTTGGTGATGGCTGAATCCAGTTGTTAATTATATCTATTTCACATCAACCTTTTCACCTTTTTTCTTTCTTTTGGGCCTTAGCTCGCTGTCTTTCTTCTTTTCTGGGCTGATCTTGTCCACCTCTTTCATTCTTCGACACTGCATGGGCTCCTCTCGCGAGCCCTGCATGGTGCCATTCCTCCCATTTTCTTTCCTCTGTCTCGTCTCCTCAATAAAGTGCCTCCCGCCCCTTCAGGAGTCGAAGGGAAAAACACAATGAACCTAATACATTACAGTATTTAGGATTAATTGAATTATTAAGAATACTTTTCTTAACATAGAAAATATTTTAAAGAATTTATTTATTTGTTAATTCTGGTTAAAAAGAGAATGACACAATTTCTTTTAAGTTTGGGGAGGGGTGTGTAGTTGAATAGCAAATGTAGTATAACTTAGAGGGATGGGGCTAGAAAAGAAATATCAATTAACAACTGATAATATATTGATGGAATGTTTATTCTTGTTAAAAACAAATCAAATCTTCTTAAATTGTTGTTAATTAATTTATTTTAGAGTTCAGCAAGGAAGTGGCGGAGAAGCAAGGATGGGAGATCCTACCCGACAAAGAGCTTGTGGCGGCCATGGGTACAAAGCTGAGCGAGTTGAGGGCTGCAGCTAAGAAAAAAAAGTAAAAATTTATGTTTTATTTTAGGTGTTTTATCTTTTTGTCATGATTTTTTAAATTGTTTAATGTGTTTTAGTTTGTTTTTTTTCAAACCATTTGGTTTTCATTTTTTATTACTTTTTAATGCAATATAGTTTGTTTTTGTAATTTGATTTCCTGTGTTTATATTCATTGTTATTTTCTTATTTGTGTATATGTATTACCTTTAGTCATAAACCCTTTTAATAAATTGTTATATCCATTTATATTCTATTTCTTTACTACCTTTTGTTAATCCAAAACTACTATTCTTTTTTATTGTTATTTCATAAATCATAGATGTTAGACGATAATAAATAATACTTTGGGTCTAATCTTGAAACATACAGCATATTCGAGATAATTTTTAGAATACATTTAGGTGGTAGTATTTAGCATATTCAAAGTTATGGCAAATCAATCAATATATTATATATATGAAAGAAGAGTTGTGTGTTGGTATATTTCGGGCTACAGCCAAAATTACATATCGAAGACACTTGATCTTGGTGTCAAATTAAAGCTTGGAATCTCATATGATGTGCATCCACTAAATCTAAATACTGCACATTTTACATGGGCTTTATATGGAAAAATAGAGTTTTTGGAACACCCTGTATTTTAAAAAGCTAAAAAATATTTTTATGTTGTTCCTTGGGGTCGATTTAGTGGGGAATGATTTTGTTTCATCTATGTAGGACTACTAGTTTGTCCGCAATCTGTTTGAGACACCTTATAGGTGAGACACCCTGTATAATACAGTCTACGTTCAATTATATTTGTACGTATGCAAGCATAAATATACGAAATGGCTATGATGTACTAATAACGTAATTAATGTTATCATTAATTAGTCTGTTCTTTAGAATAAAAGAAACTAGTTCACATATAAACTAGCTTAAAACAGTAAATTATATTAACTAGGCCAGAACAACATGTCAAATGATATTTCATTTAATCTTAAAACTAAATAAATTATAATTAACCTTTTGAATTTTTTAAATTTTGATTTTTTGTATTACTTAAATCCAGATCTGGCTCCTCAGATCTGGCCAGATCAAACCAGATCTGGGGAGCCAGATCTGGCCAGATCTGGTTTTGGCCACTTAAAAACCAGATCTGGGGGCCAGATCTGGGGAGCCAGATCTGGCCAGATCAAACCAGATCTGAGGAGCCAGATCTGGGGAGCCAGATCTGGGTAGATATGGCCAGATCTGGTTTTTAAGTGGCCAAAACCAGATCTGGCCAGATCTGGATTTTTTTTTATCTGGCCAGATCTGAACTTTTCCATAAGGGTACAATGACATTATGACGATTTTTTACTTATTGTGTAGGCCTATCTTAAATCATTTTTATCAGCTAAGCCAGTTCCAACCTAAATCACTACACTAACCTCAACCTAGTGTTTGATATCGATATCCGATAAATCGGAAATATCGATATTTTGGTTCCGATATATCGTTCTTTTTATATCGATATTAGACTTCCGCTATTATCTGAATATCGAGATTTTACTTCGATATTATCGTTAGTATCGATATTAGCAAATTTTTAAGAATAATACGTAAATAAAATAGGCCTACAGTTAAACGTTTTCTGCACTTTTTCATTTGTTAATTAAATATTATTTGATAAGGAAATAATAAAGTTATCAATTTGAAAATAACTTATTAGCTACAAGAAATGGGTTTTAGTTGAATTTTTTATTATTTGTTGTTTTGTTAGTTGTACCCTAAAGATAAAGATTATCGACAAGAATTTCAAAAAATTATCTTGGCTATGTAGGCTCTTTTGTTGTAACATAATTTATTAGCCGCAGTCACTGGTGGGTAATCTACAAACCTGTAATTAGTGAACGGTAGTGGTGGATTTACAACACACCGATCATTGTTGTTTATCCACCGATGTTGTGTTTACAGTGGATTTGGTAAGTAACCGGTCATTGTTGATTGGCAAGATGCGGTGGATTTGCCTATTAAGGACTATGGTAACCGGTTAGTCACCGGTGACTGTGGCTGAACGCACCCATTGTCGGTCATTACCAATGTTCTTATGGCTTGTGTTGTCTGCCTGGTTGACCGAGGATTGTCATTTTGAAATTGGCGTTGGTTAAGTCTTAGTTTTATAGTAAAATCTTGTTTGTTTGGATGTACAAATAAGTGTTTGGTTATAATTAATTATGATTAGGAACACGTAACCTACATTGATGATCAAATCATTAACTACTTTATACACCATTAATTAATTGTCCCTATGGTTAGAATCGATTCTTCACTATTGGTATTCGACAGTGAAGAATGATTTTAAAAATCGATAAAAACAATGGAGTCGAATATCAAAGTTTTGCCCTAAAAAAAATCCAGACCGGACTTGACTTGGAAGGTTAATGACCTCCACCTTATGACCTTAATGGCGACTTAAAGTTATTCTTATGGTTGGACTTAAGAGATGTGAGTGATTAGGGCTCACATTTCTTTTGACTTTGAGATAAACCTAATGAAATTATGTTTTTCAGGCTTTTTCCTGATGTTTCCTGAGTTAAAAATTTGGCCTAACATACCCTAGTCACCTGATGAGAACACTGTTGAGGCAGCATTTCACGAGAATCAACTTTTATGGATTCCATCTTAAGCCACTCTGATCGACATCCTATCAAACTGGTAGGTCCTGTATTCTATTATATTATGTAGAGTAGGAGTCACCTAAGTCGGCCAAAATGAAAGTAAACAAACTATTACCTTCTTACACTCTTAAGCATAAAATCCAGCTATGCTGAAAACATAGCTAGCGAACATCTGTTAGCACTTGCAGTAAAGGGAAAGTTCTGATGCAATATTGCAACTGGAAGTTCTCTTGCGCAATTTAAAATATTACTGAAGGGTTTTTTTTTCAAATTAAGTATGTATTATCTCAGAGAGGATGTGTAATTATTGGATGCGGCATGATTATTAGTCTTAGATTTTTTTATTAAATAATATGTATGACGAAAAATAGGCGAGTTTGTGAATAGCCATTACTTCTTGCTGCAAGTCAGCATCTGACAATAAAGATTGTTTCATATTGCGTTCAAAACCTATCAACATTGGTCCAGGAAAAAATATACAAGCAGCTAAAATATTCAAACAATACCTCCACCAAAGGTACAACTGAAACTAAAATATTTCATTCAACAAGTGGAATCAAATTAAATTTTCTGTTTTATGTTAAAAAGGTTGTATGAAAACAGAAAATTCTAAAAATAGGTGATAATTGTAAACATTCTGTAACCTATACGATTATCACGAATAACAGCAAAACAATATTGTAAACAAATGCCACGTGGCAATTTGACAGTTAAGAGAAAATGTAAACAAACACCATGTGTAACCAACAATGTTTTCAATGTGACTTGGCCAATATGTTTTCTGGTTTTAAATGACTTGAAGGGAGAAAGTATGTGTCAGTTTCCTGATACCGTTTATTTTAACATTGGAGGTGTCCTCAACATTTCCTACATTCATATACTGTATTCACATTTGTATATTATTATCATAAAACAAATGATGTGATATAAAAGTGAGAGTCTATGTCGAAAGACACTGATTGTAAATTAGAACTTTTGTTTAGTAAATAGTATTCCTTATTAATAAAGTATTTATTCGTTTTAGCGAATTTCCCCTATAGGGAAGAAGCTGTTACCGTAGGTCTCATGGTAAGACATAAGCCCGAGACCATCATAACTTTTCTTTTTGAGGTCCCCAGATGCCAAAAACACCATTCGTTCATTTTCATGTATATATATATATATATATATATATATATATATATATATATATATATATGTGTGTCTTTAAGCACGATAACTCGCGTAAAAATGGTCTAATCTTAATGAAATTTGGCATGGACATGTAAACTAGTAATTATTCGGACGAGTTCGAAAACCAGCCCGATCGGACTACCGGAAGGGGGTGTAAAGGGGGGTAAACCCCAAAAAAAATGGGTTTTTTTTAGCTTTTTACATATAAAAATAAAAATAATCCAATTTTTATTAGCATCATTGAATTCAGCTTAAAAAAAACAAACAATTTAGTATTTTGAGTCACTGCTCTGTGAGTAGTGGCGAGGTGGCGTTTCTGGCCCAATCAAACTTTGACAGCCAGTCAATTTTTTGACAGCTACTTCCGGTCACGTGACCGGAAGTGACGTCATCAGCTGTGACGTAGCTGTGACGTGTTGGTGGTGGGTATTTAAAGTTTAAATGCCCTGCTGTGCTGGGTATTTAAATTTTAAATGGCCGGAAGTGTGTCAAGGTCGTTTGGGGATGTTTTTAAAAAAGATCTTGCATTTTCGGCAAATCCGAAAATGCAAGATAATTTTTGCTTCTTTTTACAAACTGTTTCTTAATTGTTGTTTTGTTGATTTTCACGTCTGTTAAAATACCATGTAAAAAATGGAATTGACAAATCAACAAGAAAATATCCTGCTACAAAGTATCCAAATAAAGATGCAATTACATAAACATAAACTTTAAAATATAGCGAATGTTCTTCCTTTTTATCTGTTAGCATTTCCTGAACAAGGTAACCAAAATTGTAACCACATAAAAATGAAAGTAGGCAAATAATAAATTTCGACGGGTTCACAAAAACCAAGTTGTAAAGTAGCGAATTTCTTTCTTCTTCCATTGTTGAATTTTTAGTCGAAACCAATTAATGATAACATTATTGCTTGCGCATCAGAACTAACAGTTGATGAAATTTCATTTACTTGTAGACTTGTAGTAGTTTCATTTGTAGTAAGTAATTGTTCGGAAGTTGGTGTAGATGTAGAAGAAACAGTATTATCTTGAAGCTCAGAGTCCATGTGTGCTCGGGTAAAGAGCTGAAGCTTTAATGACGTGTGGTAGCCGTGTCCTACTGTGCACCAGGAGTTGTTGGTGGTGGGGGGTCGTTTGGTTCTTGTACTGAAATGTAGATGGAATCATAACTTTCTGGAGGATGTACTAAAATTTGTTGTATAGGATCTGCATCAATAGGAAAACTTTGCGTTTCAATGCAAAGTCCATCTTTAATAAAAGAAACATATAAAACAGAACTCATGTTTATTTAGATGTTTACTCTGCCAGTTCTACTAGCAAACTGATGTGTCAGTAGTGGCGCTGCAACCTCCCTTGACATGTGCAGCCCGGAACATCTGCCCTCCCCCCACCACCATGAGAGACTCCTCGCAATTTTTGGATTTGTAGTGTTAGTTCTAACGTAGGTGTTGTAGGGTGAACATCTCAGTACTAAACAATTGTTTTTAACATTTGGCTTAAAATACTTATTTAACTTTGTACAAGTTACAATATTTTTAAAGATGCTACTTTATTATATTACCTTAATACTTAGTTATAATATTTAGTTAAAGAAATCGAAACTGTAGTTGCGATTAAAATAGAAACATGGTTTCTTAACATTTGCCTTAAAAATATTTGTAACAAAATATCGTAAGAAAATTTTTACAACATATTTGAATTAATATGTTTGCAAACCCTATCATGCGAGTTTTAAAAGATAAACGAGACCGAGTGGGCCGGGTTTGACCTCGCATGCTTTCGCTTGTTGCCGACCAGTTAGCAATACAACTGGTCGACCTTGCGCCGCACTTTCGCTTGCGGCCGGCCGGCGAATACAGGTCGTCGTCCTTGTTGCATCACCCGGCACACCAGTCCTTGATTGCTTAACACACTCTACACTCTACACTCGACAAGTTATTCGTTCCTTTGCCACCGTCCTAACAACACCTACTTCAATTTCACTATGAACCGCTCCGAGTATACCGAGATTTGGTATAACTGGTTTTCCTATCTTCAACTGCTTGGGGTACGAATTATTCAATCGAACAACAATCGTGATTGGTATGATGTTACAACCACTATTGCTCGAAAACCTTTTCAGCAAGTTTGGAAAAACATTCTTACCGGCACCAAAATTAGCACCGAACCACCTCTTTCACCTGTATCTTCAAACGTACCCCAGCAAAAATTTCATCTAAAAAAACTGAAACTTAACCGAAAATATGAAATCTTAAGACATTTATATTCTTCTATTTTCATTTTTAATTCTGAAAAACCAAAATTTATGTCATTGACATTCCCAAAAAAATTCCTATTCCCCTTAACCCTCGACACTTGATAATAAATAAAAAAGGTGCCAAGTTAAAAATAAATTTTACCGAGTAAAACCTTTTCCCACCTCCAAAGTCCACCCTGGTGGCAAAAAAGGCCCTTCTAAGGGCCGACCTAAGACTTTCAAATTTAGGCTTTCGCTAAAGCCTCAACCCTTGTGACTAACAAGGGGTGGTTTGCGAAAGCCCCTATGGGACTTAGAGGTACACGGACCTCTTGTTAGTCACCAAAGGTTAAGGCTTTAGCGAAAGCTCCCCGCTATTGACTCAACCTTTGGGACTTAGAGGTATGTGAACCGCTTGTTAGTCACCAAGGGTTGAGGCTTTAGCGTCCAACCCTTTGTGACTTAGTGGTACACAGACCACTTGTTAGTCACCAAGGGTTGAGGCTTTAGCGAAAGCCCCCCGCTATTGACTCAACCTTTGGGACTTAGAGGTATATGAACCGCTTGTAGTCACCAAGGGTTGAGGCTTAAACTTAAGCCTAAATTTGAAAGTCTTAGGGTGGCCCTTAGAAGGGCCGATTTTGCCACCAGGGTGGACTTTGATTGAGGAGGGGAAGGAATATAAGGTTTAATTTAAGATATTTATTCTCAATTTTCCACCCTCCGCTGTTACTAGTAAAAATTTTGGATCTGTTGGGACAAGTGGTGGTTTGGTTTTTGGAGTTGTGAGGATATAAATTTTCGTCCTCTCCTCGTTGTAGATATAAATTTTGTTTTCTTCAATTTTGTACAGGTTATATTTTTTGTTTTTCTTTAATTCCTTTAGTCTGATGTTCTTTACTGGTGCGGGATGAATTGTTTGGGGGGTGGGGGTTTCTTTGATTGGTGCGGGTTGAATTTGTTGGGGGGTAGAGGAAGGGTGCAGTCCGCACAATTCCATCCAGTCTTCACTTAAAATGTCGTCACAAATTGGGGCCGGAGGAATTTCTTCAATCGTGATGGTTTCTACAACTGGTGTGGGATTCTTAAATAATTGGGGTTGATCTTCATTAACAGCATCAGCTATTATGTCGTTAATGGAGGAGGAGAGGACGGGAGAAGTTGGTTTTTTTAGAAGAAAATCAGTAGAAATAGAAGAAAGGTCAATAGATACCGGAATAGTAGTTGGTTTCTGCTGCAGAGGTTTCTGCAGCAGACTCAGGAGAATGGGGGTAGATGAAGAAGATGCAGAAGAGTCCATAGTGATATAAAAATAATAATAAAATGGATAATTTAATAAAATAGGAAAAATGGTTAAAAACGTGGGAATGGATAGTAACAGCGATGGTGGCGAGTGGCAGAATAACACAAGGCGGGCGAATGGGGTTCTTATAGGCAGCAGACACAACAACCTTGTAGTCAAGGTAGTGAAAGCTGAGCTAGCGACCAGGTCCAAGTAGGCCAGACGAAGTTGTGAGAGCGGTGGCTAGCGACCCGGCCAAGGCTACCGGCCCCGGCAGAGCGACACGTTGACCTACTAGTCAAGGCTCGCTAGCGAGGTCGAGTCTCGAGCTCGCTGATATAAGCAAGCGCGCAACGTTTCTCTTTGGCATTACGGTGAAGGTGTAACTGGTCCGCTTACGTGGAGGGTTATGCTGTAACGTAATGTTCGTCATGGTGTGTGGGATGGCTTATGTCAAGCACACACTGCGTTCGGCTATTGTGGGAGAGGCGCCCTCCTATAATAGTCGGTCGCAATGGCAATCCACCTACCTTTCCATTTCCTGCGTGGTTTAATTGTCAGGGTTAATATTACGGTGAGGTGTGTGAGTTCGCTTACGTGATGATCACACCGTAACTGTAATATTAAGTTAGGTGTAATATTATAGGGAGGTGTGTGAGTTCGCTTACGTGATGATCACACCATAACTGTATTATTACATAGTATAAGATAGAATAGGGGGAACGTTAGGTAGGGGTTAAGATATGATAGGGCGGTGAGGTGTGTGAGTTCGCTTACGTGATGATCACACCGTAACCGCATGCATGATAGCATTTAAGGGATAGCATAAGTTATAATAAAGTAGTATAGAAGTAAAGTAGTAGAATAAGGTAGGGACCCCACGCTTCCCAACCCCCCTTTTTATAATTTTTAAATGACCTTGACCTAGTTTTGGTTGTTCTACTTTCGGACTTAGAATTATTTTAAATGACCAATTTTTTAGACTTAGATATTTTAATTTTAAAAGACTTAATTGTTTGACTTATATATTGATTGATTTTAAAAATCTACTTTTGAGACTTAAATATTTTGTTAAAGTTTTAAATAACCTAAAATTTTAGTTTTGTGTTGTATCTTTTATTAAATAATTATTATTTTTAACATTTGGGTTTTTGTAAATGTTTTAATCACTGTTGATGGTGAGTTTAGTTTTCGCGTTGGTTATTAATATTTAGGTGTTTGTTAAAGCCTCAACCCTTGGTCACTATCTAACCTAACCTAACCGACCCCCCAACCCCTTCCAAAGGGGTTGGGTGGTCGGTTTTTTTTAACCCCCCCCCCGCCACCCCCCGGCAACCCCCCCCCGCGGCAAACCCCCCCCGCAACCCCCCGGAAAACCCCCCCCCCCCCGCAACCCCCCGGCAAACCCCCCCCCGCAACCTCGCAAACCCCCCCCCGCGGCAAACCCCCCCCGCAACCCCCCGGCAAACCCCCCCCCGCGGCAACCCCCCCCACAACCCCCCGGCAAACCCCCCCCCCGCGGCACCTCCCCCCGGCAAACCCCCCCCACTTGATTTCGTCGCCGTTCAACTTTAGAACTGCGTCGCCGTACACGATGGCAGTGGATATAACAAAAATGCTCCAAATCCATCGTGCGGGTAGTCAAATTAAGCGGAATTAAAAGGCAAACAAAAAAGGTCCAGTAACATTTTTCGATATAACCAACGGTGTAAAAGTTATAACGCAAAAACTTAAAAAAAATGTACATTTTCTATTATTTTTTACTTCGTATATTTCTAAACTATAAAAATTAGGTCAAGGTCATTTAACTTTAAGCGGAAAAAAGAGAGGAACAGTCTTATTAATTAACACTGTTCCTCTCTTTTTTCCTAAAAGGCAGGGAAAGAAGTTCCGTTAATGTCTATTTTTATGTGGCAGAATCATATCCATCATCATCATCTGTTTCGTTTTGAAAGTTGATGTAACTAACTTCAACCCAAAGATAATGATATCCTTGTTCGAAAGCCATAGTATCAATATATGATTCCACTGTTGAAAACCAATTAGGATCTATTAAAGGGTTGATTGTAACCATGACAGTTTCTAATGTTAAATTTACCCATCTTTCTCCAGTAACAGAAATTGCAAAAAAATTTACATTTTGAATAAAATGGATTAAATTTAACATAAAGTGAACATGTTGTACAGGAGTGCAATGAACATTGTAAGACATCCGGAAAGTTTCCATGCTGATCAGGGAAATGTTGTCTTTTACTTAATCCACGGTTTATATATATGCATTTCCCCCACCATAGAGTTTTTAAAAGTGGGTCAAGGTCATCTGAAGATACCCTATGAACGGGGAACAGAGCAGTAAGTGGTTAAACCACAAACTGCTCTGTTCCCCGTCCCTATTTAATTTCTTTTATTGATATGTCTTTATAAACATATAATATATGTTTATAAACACATACATTTAAGTTCATATTTGGCAAATGGGAAGAATCCACACAGCTTGCACAATTCTTGCGGTCTTGGTGTTTCCAGTTTATATCCTATGATTCCAAATCGATATATCATTTGCCTATGCAACGGTTCTCCCTCTTCGGCTGAAGGAAGAGCCTAAAAAAAATTAGTTTAAAGATATTTAATAAAATAATATATTGTAAATAGAAAAAAACAATACTGTTAATGAAAACGTACCCAGTCACATAGGGCACATATTTTCTCGCCATCTGCCAATTGAAACCAAATTTTGGTTTTAAATATACAACGTTTCTTGTGCTCAGTAATGAGCTCGCTTTGCAAGATTTGCGGCAGCGGCTCTGACACCTCCCTAATTTGCCGAAGCATAGGGTTGTCTGAGCAGATCCGCTGCAAACATAACTCGTACAAGGAGCTCATTGTTATGGGCTGACTATGCTCACCTCACAGCCTTAAATACGTACCAATCACCTTGATGGCAAAGGACAACGCCCTCCATTGGGTTAACTAGGTCGCCATAGGAGGCCACCGCCTTGGACCGACAGTATATATAAGGTGTGCTGCAGTCTTGTGGTTATATTTGCCATGGAATCCCTCATGATCTTTGGTGCTGTGCACAACTTTGTTGAAGCCAAAAGAGTACTATGGTACATAAAAACGTATCATAGCAATCTGAATTGCATCAGTGGAGTACTTGAAGCTGTTAAAGCAGACGGTACAAAAATCTGTTGCACTTCGGATTCTATGGATTACGAAGGACTTGAATCATGGGTCCTTTATTATGTACAATTTTGTACAAAAAGTTACATCAAAGTTGACACGGACTAAGGGGGTTTTCTAGGAGGAAAGAAAAGAATAGAAACCAACAATGCATGTTGGTAGCTATTCTTTTCATTCTTCCGCTAAGATTTAAATGACCTTGACCTCGTTATGGACTTAGAAAATTTTTGTTAAGTTACAATAGACCTTCAAAATAACTAGGTCAAGGTCATCTGAAGATACCCTATGAACGGGGAACAGAGCAGTAAGTGGTTAAACCACAAGCTGCTCTGTTCCCCGCTCCTATTTAATTTCTTCTATTGATATGTGTTTATAAACACATACATTTAATATCATATTGCTCCAGAGGAAACCAACCACAAAGATGACAATATTCTTGCGTTATCGGCGTCTTCAATTTGTATCCTACATTTTCAGATTCATGTTTTAGGTATCTGTACAGTTCTTGATCCGGATTCGCACCAGGAAGCCGCTAAAAAAAATATTAATTTAAAGAAAATTAATAAAATAATATATTGTAAATAGAAAAAACAATGCAGTTAATGAAAACGTACCATGTGACATAGGGCACATATTTTTTTGCCAGCATTTGGCATTTCCCACCAAATTTTAGTTTTAGAAACACACCGTTTTTTGTGCTCATAAATGAGCTCGCCTTGCAAAATTTGCGGCAGCGGCTCAGACACTTCCCTGATATGCCGGAGCATAGGGTTGTCTGAGCAGATACGCTGCAAACACAACTCGTACAAGGAGCTCATAGTTATGGTCTGGCTATGCAAACCTCAAAGCTTTAAATACGTACCAATCACCTTGATGGCGAAGGTGATTCCCCCTCCCCCGGGTTTCCACTATATATTGAGCGGATAGAAGCTTTATAGAATTAATAGTTTGCCACATTTTGAATCAACAAAACGTTATGGAATCTTTCCAAAAATACCTGATTGATCAAAAATTAAGTAAAAACCGAAGGGAACAAAGAAGACAACACAGATTAAAAAAAGCTTTTGAAAAATTAAAATTAGTTGTACCGGAAAGTCAAAAACAAAAAAAATTAACAGACAATCTATAGTTCAAAATGCAATAGATTACATTAAAAAATTGGAAGAAGACTTGAAATTACCAACATTTAACTTAGAACAACAAGAATTTGAACAATCCGAACAGACATTTTTACAGGAAATAGAAGAATTCCAACAATTCGAACAGAAATTTGTACAGGAAATAGAAGAATATCTTCAAACTTCGCAAAATTTAAACCAAGACATTTATGAAATTTTGTATCAACCTTTTGAAACTGTTTCCTTGCCAGTGTTAGAAAGCTTGGATGAATATTTTTTTGACCTCGAAAAGTAGAGGGGGTAAATGGGTGGGGGCTGTTATAAAGGCAGGGTAAACAGAGTAATCTTTACTTTCTTAGGATCCAGCGCTATGGCAGGCACTTCGTCTTCGTCCAGGTCTTCTTCCTCGTCATCAACAACATCATCATCATCTGTTGTTTCTATTGTGAAACAAAAATCTCCTTCTCCAAAAAAATCTTCACCGAAAAAATCTCCTTCTCCAAAAAAATCTTCACCGAAAAAATCTCCTAACAAAATTTCTGAAAAACTTCAAAAACTTCAAAAATTAAGAAAATCCTGTTTTAAGAAAGAACAATGTGCTCATATTTTAAAAAAAGGAGCGAACAAAGGTGAAAGGTGTGTGAAGTTGTGTAGTGTAGGTGAAAAATTGTGTAATTTGCATAACAAACGTGAACCATCCAAAATTCAACCTTCCGAAAAAGTCAAAATTCAACCTTCTAAAAAAGTTAAAATTGAACCTTCCAAAAGTGAATTGCCAGAAAAAATTGAAAACTATAAAAGAATTAAAATCAACAGATTGAAATTAAACCACAAATATGTTTTTGTAAAAAAGATCAGTAACAGGGATGTTGTTCTTAGATGTTGTGATGAACTCTACTTGCTCAAATTACCAGTAAATCTTCAAATTCCAAATATCAGTAATGTTCATTATTATTTAGTAAGAAAATCTCCATCTGATAAAGTTAAATGGTCAAATTAAACACAAGACAAAAAAAATAGAGTGGGGGAATAGACCACTTTGTAATTCCAAGAGAATTACTTAGCGGTCTATTCCCCCGCTCATAGGGTATTTTTGAATGACCTTGACCTATTTTCAAAATTTACAATGGAGGGGTAATTTCTTATAAAAGCGGGATAACAGAATGACTTTTTACTTTTTAGAATCTAGTCCTAAAAAGAACAATGTTCGTATATTATTAAAAAAGGGTAAAAGATGTGTTGTGTAAATCAAACATTATGCAGTGCGCACAACAAATACCTCATTTTGTTAAAACTGAGAGGTTAGTGTAAAAATGAAATTAAAAAAAATAGGAGCGGGGGAATAGACCACTTTGTAATTCTAAAAGAATTACTTAGCGGTCTATTCCCCCGTTCATAGGGTATTTTTTGGTGACCTTGACCTACTTTTTACACTTATAAATTTTCGCTAACTGCTATTGACCTTGAAAATAAATAGGTCAAGGTCATTCAATAATTAAAAAGAAAATGGAGGTGTACGGTTTTACAGAACCGTACACCTCAGAAACCTAACAGAAGAAAAGCTAAATCTACCTATATATAAATGACCTTGAGACTTAGAAATTTTCGCTAAGTCTTTTTGTTGACCTTGAAAATAAGTAGGTCAAGGTCATTCGATAACTAAAAAGAAAATGGGGGTGTACGGTTTTACAGAACCGTACACCCCCGGAAACCTAAAAGAAGAAAAGCTAATTTACAATACAATCTGCCTAGAGTTTAAGAATTAATAAAAATAAAAAAATAAAGAAATAAAATTTAGTTAAAAAAATAACTAGACAGCCCAGCGCTGCACATCATGATTACAGTGTGATCATCACGTAAGCGAACTCACACACCTCACCATAAGCGCACAACGCTAAGCTAAAACAAAAATGTTATTTTGAAATAGCAAGTTGCTTAATTAAATTTAGGAAAAATGTTATACAAATATGTTTTTTATTTCCTAACACTAAAGGAGCCAGTGTCTCACCATTAGCGACGCAGAACAACTGAGGTCCAGCGAAACTCCGGAGGTAGGCGAACTACCCATCCAGCACGTATAGAGGTTGTAAGTGACCCGCTTTGGTGGGCGTAATCACTACAAAAGCGGTAGCCGGTTTTACCATTATTGGTTTTACCGTGCAAAAGATGGAAGGAAAAAAGGAAAGGAAATTGGAATTGAAAGGTGTCCCTAACTAAAAAGGAGTACAAGACAAGAGAGGGAATGCCCTCAACAAGCTTGTTGGAAAAAGGAAATTGGAATAGAAAGGTATTAAAAACATATCATATAACATTCTTAAAAACAAAAATATTACTTTACATTTAAACATTTCAGGCAGAAATATATTGTAAGTAAAAGAAAGATTTTAAAATAATCCTAACTACCAAACCAGCAAATTAAAAACAAACTACAAACCCTAGGGTATCTACAAGCACAAACAACTACCATGCCTTAAAATTAATCAGTCCTACGTCAAGATGTTATTATACAAATAACACCAAGATATTTTCACCAAACAGCAAAAATGATAAAATGTTCAGGGCGCCTTCTGAACATGTTACCACCTCACTGTCTAGCGAGCAACTGATGCCGAACCACACGCGCAGATCCCGGACCCCAACTCGGCTTGAGGTCATCCTCGCTTACCCCCTCCCAAACCACAGGACCCTTGCTGCCGGTTTGGTTTCCATCATTCTTTTGCCATTGTTCCAACAGGCAACAACATTTCTTTCTTTACTTTACATTGGATTTGTAAAAATTTTAAGTGTTAAAACTTCTCAATATTTAATATTTTAGGACTTTGAAAAATTGTCAAACCTATCATTCTTTTGCAACTGTTTGAACAGGCAACAACACTTCTTTCTTTATTTTACTTTACATTGGACTTGTAAAACTTCCTAATAATTAATACTTTCGGACTTAGAAAAATTTTCAAACATTTGCTTCAACATTTATTTTACAATATCAAGTTTCTTTTATAATGCCTCCAACAGACAACAATTTTCCTTTTGGATGTACAATTTGTGAAAAAATATATAAAATGGTTGAACCAGAAGATTTAACGGATGACGAAAGTATTTTTGAAAATAGTTTGATTCCAGTAGAAGATACATCTGATGCTACATCCGATGTTACATCTGATGCTACGTCTGATGCTACAACTGATGAAGAAAATATTTTGGAAGTACCAGTAGCAATAGGCGAAGAAACACCGTTAACACATGTTGTAACAATTAACTATGATCCAGTACAATATATACATGCTCTTGTTCGGCGACGTTTGTTTCCGGCATCGGACATGGAGGAAGATGAAAGCGATAACGATTTGGAAATAACATATTTAAACAACAGCAATGATGATCACACTTACGACGCATAATATGTATTATTTTGAACTTAAATTATTTGACCTTGGCACTTAGATTTTTTTAAACTTCCATTATTTGACCTTGAGACTTAGAATTTTTTTAAAACTTCCATTATTTGACCTTGTCACTTAGATTTTTTTAAAAACTTCCATTATTTGACCTTGACACTTAGATTTTTTTTAATACCTGCATTATTTGACACTTAGATGTTTTTTTTAAACTTGCATTATTTGACCTTGACACTTAGGAGTTTTGAAATATAAGAAATTTAACTGTTATTAACACTTTTTGTGTTTAATACAGAAAAGGTGGTGGGGGTAGTCTATAAATAGGGGTAGTTTAAGAGTGGTTTTTATTATTACTGCAACTTTTGTGGAGAGCACACCTACGTCATGTATTACTGCATCAGTTGTGAAGAATCTTTTGAAAATGAAAACTTACTACAAATACACAAAGAAGTGTACCATAACAACGAAACAAGAAACAATGCAGAAGAAGAAGATTTGGAAGAATTAGATCAAATGCTGGCTACCCATCAACAACAACTAAATTCAAGACCAAGTGTTATTCAATACGCACCCGGACCATCTTTGGATGTGGAATTATACGCCCGAGCTTTACCAGGCAGTGTAGTAACTCATTTTAAGATTGACAATGCTCAATTGCAACTAGCACAATTTATATTGAAAGCAAAAACATTAGTAACAGAAACATTGAAGAATGAACTAAGAAGATTAAATTTTATAAAGTTTGGAATATTATTAGATATTGTATTTACAAATGTTCAGAATGAAACATCACCAAGAGGAATTTTAACTAAAAACAAAACCATCATGTTTGCATCGGATATAAGCTCAATTGTGGATGATTGTTTTGAAGAACTTTTAACAAAATTACAAGAACATGAAGGAAGAGGTTCTGGATGGAGTTTGTTAAGTATAACAAGCTTAGATGTGAGAGTTCATAAACATGGATATGGAATGAGAGGTAGTAGTTATATTGCTTTGCCAAGGAAGATTCGAGTAACCAAATCTTGTGTTAATGTACAAAATGAAAATGCTGAATGTTTCAAGTATGCAATGCTTGCAAAATATGTAGAAGATCATGTGGAACGACCGAGTAGAGCATACGATGAGGTTTGCTATATGTATAACTTTCAAGGCATGACTTATCCTGTTTCAATTCAAGACATATCAAAATTTGAAAAGAAAAATCCTTTTGCATCTGTAAACATCTTTGGCTTAGATTCATCCAACAATGTCTATCCCTTACGTATAACACCCACCGAACGCAGAGATCATACTGATTTATTATTTATAACTAAAGGTGATATCTCACATTATGTATATATTAAAGATTTTGAAGCTCTAGTTTGCAAACAGTTATCAAAACGTGAACAACCAAAAACCACTTGTAAAAGATGTTTCTATTTGTAAACAAACCTTTAAGAAGAGGAGGTTCAGAATGGTTAACAGAACATAAAAGATAATGCAATGGAAACTATGAAGTAAGAATTACATTACCACACCCTAGCAGATCACAAGTAAAATTTGATAAAGTTATCCAACAATACAGAATTCCCGTTATAGTGTATACAGATTTTGAATCTTCATTGCTTCCACTTGAACAAGAAGAAGGAGAGGAAATTACAAGCAGAACAAAGTATCAACTTCACAAACCAAACAGCTACTGTTTAATAGTAAAATCCACTCTGCCTGAAGAACATCTTCAAGAATATGGTTTGACATCTACACCAAAGATCTATCGTGGAGAAGAAGCAGCTCGATACTTTGTTGATGATTTATACGACATCGCTGGGAAAGTGGAAGCAATGTGGTTCCTATGTCACCTATGACACCGGAAGAAATTTATCTTTATGATTCGACAACAACATGCTATTTGTGTAACAATCAATTTACAGAAACTAAAGTTAAAGTTCGCGACCATGACCATCTGACAGGAGCCTACAGAGGTGCAGCTTGCAACGGATGTAACATCAACTACAAACTACCATCTTTTATTCCCGTGGTTTTTCACAATCTTAGCGGATACGATGGACATTTTATCATTCCCGAATTAGCAAGAGACAACGGTGAAATAGACGTTATAGCACAAACTATGGAAGAATTTATAAGCTTTTCAAAAAAGGTGGGCAAAATTAAACTTAGATTTGTTGATTCTTTTAGATTTATGCCTTCCAGTCTTATGAAACTTTCTGAAAATTTAAGAAGACAAAATTTAATAGAAACAAGCAAAATTGTACCTGCAGAAAAAATGGATTTGGTTCTTCGGAAAGGAGTTTTCCCGTACGATTACATCGATGGACTACATAAATTTCAAGAAACGTCACTTCCTCCACCAGAAGCTTTCAAAAGTAAACTTACCGATTTGGACATTTCACCTGAAGACTATCAACACGCATGCAGAGTTTGGGACGAATTGGAAATGAACACTCTGGGAGATTATTCTGACTTTTATGTAAAACTTGATGTGACCCTTCTCTGCGATGTGATGGAAGAATTTAGAAACACCTGCTTTGAAGCTTACGGATTAGACCCTCTTCATTCTTATACTTCTCCTGGACTAGCTTGGCAAGCTATGCTAAAAGAAACAAAGTGCAACCTTCAATTATTAACAGATATTGACATGGTGTTGATGATCGAATCGGGCGTTAGAGGTGGATTGACCCAAAGTGTTACTAGACATGTTAAAGCTAACAACAAATATCTTCCAAACTACGATAAAGAAAAACCATCAGTGTTCTTAGGATATTTCGATGCCAACAATTTATACGGATGGGCCATGTCTAATCCACTTCCTTTTGGAAACTTTGAATGGATTAATCCAGACTCTATTGGTGATATTTCGCAAATTTCAAAAGACGGAGACACCAGATACATATTGGACTGTGACTTTGAATATCCAGAACACTTGCATGATCTTCATTACGATCTTCCGCTCCTTGCAAAAACAGAAGTTTCACCAATTGGCAAACATCCAAAATTAATGATGACTCTTGAAAATAAACAAAGATACGTAACTCACTTTTGGGTTGTTCAACAAGCACTCCAATTCGGTTTACGTATAACCAAAATTCATAGAGTTTTAAAATTTTCCCAATCTTGCTGGTTAAAACCGTACATTGATTCAAACACCAGAAGAAGAGCAGCTGCAACATCAACATTTCAAAAGGACTTTTTTAAATTAATGAATAATGCGATATTTGGAAAAACATTGGAAAACAAAAGAAAACACAAAAATGTTAAATTAATTACAGATCCTATAAAACTAGAAAAACTTGTACAAAAACCAAACTTTGGAACATCCGTTATCATCAATGAAAACCTTGTGGCAGTATCTATGAAGAAGACAAGGGTGAAAATGGATCGTCCGTTGTACGTTGGAATGTCAATCTTGGATATTTCCAAAACCCACATGTATGATTTCCACTACAACAAAATGGTCGCCTTCTACGGTAGAGATAACATTGGAATCGCCTACATGGACACGGACGCTTTTATCTACTGGATTCTTACTGAAGATATGTATTTGGATCTTCGAACATTTGTTCACAAAAATGAATTTGATTTTAGTGACTATCCAAAAGATCATTTAAATTATGACAATGATCGGAACAAAAAGAAAGTTGGAAAATTTAAAGACGAAGCAAATGGAATTTTACTGAAAGAACTTATTGCACTAATGTCAAAATTGTATTCACTACAATTGCATAAAGAAGAAAACAATATTATTAAAAAAGCTAAGGGAGGAAAAAGTTTGTATCTTAAGAAGAATGTAAATTTTGAACACTACAAGCAATGCTTATTTGAAGAAACGACTATAACTGCAAAATTCAACACCATCAGAAGTTTCAACCATCAACTGTACAGCGTAACAGAAGTGAAAAAAGCACTCTGCTCCAATGATGACAAACGACACATTCTTCCAGACAAAATTCACACTCTACCATTCGGCCACTACTCTCTCAATCCTATCAATGTGTAAAAAAAAGAAAAAAATAAAAAAAAATAAAAAAATAAAAAAGAAAAAAAGAAAAAAAAGAAAAAAAGGGGAAATCACAGCATGCTCGCTGTGATTTCCCCTTTTTTTAAAATATGTTCAAATGACCTTGAACTATAAAAGCGGATGCAGAAAAAGAAACACTCAATACTAACTTGACTTTGTTAGTAAAATCATCATGACAGACTTAAAGGAAAAGATTGTTAATGAACTTGATAAACCTGCAAGAATAAAGTTTCCACGACGAAATACTGTTGTAAAAGGAATAAATGATTTATATCAAGCAGATTTAATTGAAATGCAACCGCATTGTAAAATAAATAAAGGATTTAAATACATACTTACGATTATTAATTGTTTTACTAAAGTTGCAGATGCTTTGCCATTAAAAGATAAAACTGGTAACAGCATAACAAAAGCTATGGAAGTAGCTATAAAAAGAGATAAAAATAAAATTAAACATTTACAAACTGATGATGGGAAAGAATTTTTTAATAAACCTTTTGCCTTGTTAATGAAAAAATATAACATAAATCATTATTCCACAAATTCTGAGAAAAAGGCAGCTATAATTGAAAGATTTAATAGAACCTTAAAAGGTGCAATGTATAAAATGTTTTCGAAAAGAGGTTCTTACGTATGGGTTGATATCTTACCAAAATTAATAAGCGATTACAACAACAAGTTTCATAGAACTATCGGTATGGCACCTAACAAAGTGAATAAGGAAAACGCTAAACTAGTTTTACAACGAATTAAAAAGAATACACAGCCAAAAGCGGAACAAAGAAAACCAAGAAAATTTAATGTAAATGATAAAGTTCGAATTAGTAAATACAAAGGAGTGTTTACTAAAAAATACCTGCCCAATTGGACAAACGAAGTTTTTACAGTGTATAAAGTACAACCTACTGTACCGGAAACTTATATTTTAAAAGATAACAAAGGAAATTTGTTACAAGGCGGTTTTTACGGACATGAATTGTTAAAGTCAACAGTAGGCGATGTTTATCTTGTTGAAAAGGTGTTGCAAAGGAAAAAAGACCAAGTTAAAGTACGTTGGTTGGGGTTTGATAAAACTGAAGATTCGTGGATACCTATAAAAGATTTGATTTAGTTTTAAATCAACTTATTTACTCTTCTGCCTTTGAATAAGATGGAGATTGTTCACCATAAAGATAAATTTAATATTAATAACATTGATGATTTAACCGTAGATAACGTTAAAATCAACAATGGTAAACACGGAGTTTATTTCCAAACACTGTACGATGTATAGTCAGCGGTCCTTCAAACTGTGGCAAAACTAACGTTGTGTTTAACTTAATTACAAACACAAAAGGATTGCGATTTAATAACCTATATATTTTTTCAAAGTCCTTACATCAACCAAAGTATCAATTGTTGGAAAAGATCCTGACTGATGTGCCTGATGTTAACTATTACAAATTTAATGCTAGTGACAGTGTTATGCAACCAGACCAGGCTAAGCCGTATTCTGTATTTGTATTTGATGATGTATCTAGTGAAAATCATGATACTATTAGAAACTATTTTGCCATGGGAAGACATAATAATATTGATAGCATATATATCGGACAAACATATAGCAAAATTCCAAAACAACTAATTAGAGACAATGCAAATATTTTAGTTTTATTCTAACAAGACGATACAAACCTAAAACATATATACAACGATCATGTAAATGCTGATATGTCATTTGATAAATTCAAAGAGCTTTGTGGAAAAGCTTGGGCGGAAAAATATGGACTTTTGGTAATTATGAAAGATAAAGCTATAACAGATGGTCGTTACCGCATAGGTTTTGATAAATTGGTTTTAATACATTAATTAACAACATTATCGTACAAGTCTCCATGGTGTAAACATGGTTAATCAGGAAAAGCTATTAAAAGAAATAAAATCACTTAGTGATTCTATTAGACATAAAAACAGAGCGTTAAGATTAGGAATAAGTGAAAGAGAGAAATTTCTGGAATCAACATTTAAACCTATTACTGAGCCATTAAAACAATTAGGACAAAATAATAAACATTCAACATTTAATTTTTCCGGAGATGCTATTTTACCCATTTCAAAATTTTAACAAAAAGAAGAATATGAAGGTGATACAAGTTTTACACAACAAGGAGAAACAACTGAAGAAGAAAGCGAACTAGGTGAAGAAACGGATGTTTTAACAGAAAAAGAAGGTCTTTCTACAAGCGAAGAACAACAAGAAGAAGAAGAGCCTATTAATCCATCCAACTTGAGCAAATTGGGCTCGGATATTGCGTATAAAGGGCCGCTTGCAAGACAATTTGTATTAAAAATGTTACATTCTGCACAACCAACTCGAAAATATCATACTTTTGGTGCTAGAATAGAAGAAAATGGGCTAATGATTGGAGATAGCAAACTTGATGTAGACGAACATGACAATATTATTATAAATAATAAACAATACAAGGGTACAAAAGGATTGTTTGAACTTATCTTTAAGCCGAAACCTAATAAATATACTAAAAAGGATTTAAACATTTTTAAACAAATATTGGAGGATACAAATGCGCATAAGAAAAATTATTCTAAAAATTTCAATGTTCATAGAAATGCATCAGAAAAATATAAAACTATTATTGCTAAACTTTTCCCACCAAAAAGAAGGGAACCCATAAAAAGAAAATCATTATCTTCTGCTGAAATAAATATTTTACATAAAAGAAGAAAAACAAATCAATCAAGTTTATCAGGAAAAGGATTATTAAAAAACTTGTATGATACCAATATAATATACTACAACGATATAAACAAATTGGTTGACAGAATGAAGTTGATATATGAAGCTAAACAAGCCGGACATAGTGGTTTAGAAAATGAATGGGTAGCTTTGGTCGGCGAACTGCGAAATCGAGGAGTAATTGCATAAAAAAATATGAGTATATATAATACAAGTATAACTGATTAAATATTCAGTATAACCATGAGTGTGGATAAGTTTGGACGGTATTCCGAAACTGGAAGCAAATCAGGATCTTATGGAAAAAGAGGTGGTTTACCACTAACATCCGATGGAGATTATGATATAAATAACAAACGTTTAAAGTTTGTAAATGATCCAAAAGATGATAATGATGCGGTAAATTTTAAAACTTTAAGAAGTGAAACATTACCTAGCTTAAAGCTTCAAAATGAAGTGTATAACGCTAATTTTTATAGAATTGCAAATCTTCCAAAACCAATAGATAAGAATGATTCGGTAAATAAAGAATATTTAATGTGGTACATAAACCAAACCTTAAGATATGATCCTAAAAGTAATAATAAAGCATATGATGCAAAAGATCTTAGAATAGCCAATATAGCAGATCCTGTTAATGATCAAGATTCAGTTACCAAAAAGTATTTACATTCAGTCATACCTGAAAAAACAGATAAATTTTCCTTTTACAACTTTGTAATACACGATATTGGAGACCCTAAAGATATGAAAGATGCGGTAAACCTTCAATATGTTACAGATCATTGTATTACACATGATATTAAGTCAATTGATTGCAAAAATAAAGTGTTAACTAACGTTAAGGAGGGAACTGCAAAATCAGATGCAGCTACAATAAGTCAAATAATGAAATTAAACAATAACAAATGGGATGCGGATGCAAAAATAATTACTAATGTTAAAGAAGGGTTGAATGATGTTGATGTAGCAACAATTGGACAAGTTCCTGCATTAAAAGAAATTTCATCAAGAATTGGTCAACAAGGCTTTGATTGTAAAGAAAGACCACTATTTAATGTTGGAATGGGAATACATGACAGTGATGCAGTTAGAGTAAAAGAATGTCGTGAAATATGCTTAAGAACAGAAAAACACAAAAAGTTTTTTTATTGTCAAAACTTGCGATTGACTAGCTTAGATGACCCTATTGATATTGTTGATGCTGTTAATGTAAATTACATTATAAGACTCTTAAGTGTAGTGTTATATGATGTTTATAACACGATAAAGCCCATAAAAGCTGATCAAAAACTACATTGGGTTAAGAAAAATATTATGGAAAAATATTTTTTAAATATGAAAACTGGAAATTTAAGATTTGTTCAAGTTGATGTTGATAAAAAGGATACAATCCTACCAAAAGACTGGGTAAAAGTTTATTACCCATAAACAAAATACATGTTTATTATAAATAAACAATGTCAAAGGATAAGTGCATCATTCATTATAAAGAATTTATAAAATAAACAAGTATTGGCATTTCCTTTCACTATAAAATCCATGTTGAAAGTTCAACGCATCAGTCATAATCGACACGTTATAAAGAGAGGAAGAGGAATAGCATCAACAGCACTTTCTCTTATTACTAAGCCGGTTGGAGCTATAGTTAACAAAGGTATCGATTTATTACCTGTAGAACTACATTTACCAGGAGGTTATCAATATAGTGGTCCTGGAACAAAATTGAAAAAAAGACTTGCTAGAGGAGATCTTGGAATAAATAAACTTGATCAAGCCTGCAAACAACACGATATAGCATATTCAAAGTTTGCAGATACTAAAAATAGATCAATAGCGGATAGAGCACTTGCTGAAAAAGCTTGGCAAAGAGTAACATCCAGTGACGCTAGTATCGGTGAAAAAGCAGCAGCTTTAGCGGTATCAGCAGCAATGAAGGGTAAAACGATGTTTGGAGGTGGAAAGAAGAAAGGAGGTGGAAAAAGGAGGAGAAAACCTGCAAAGAAACGTGGAGGAAATATAAGAAGAAAACGACGATCCACCGCAGGTAAAAATAAAAAGAAACAAACAATATGGTCAATGATAAAAAAAGGAGGAGGATTATACCTAAGACCGTATCGTGTGTATTAAACAGAAAAAAAACAATTACTAATTCCAAATAAAGAATTAACAGATAAAGAATTAATTACTTATGTTTCTTGTTTAAAAATTCCATTTTTTAGAGGAGTGTTTATGAAAGATGCATTACCTGTTAAAATTTGGAAAAATGAAACCGGAATAGTAAATTTAGATAATAGTAAAGGATCAGGCACTCATTGGGTATGTTATAAGAAACTAGGATCAACTATTTACTACTTTGATAGTTTTGGTAATCTCCCACCACCAAAAGAACTACAATATTACTTTAAAACAGCTAAAAATGTTCTATACAATTATAAAAGAGAGCAACCTGATGATACGGTAATCTTTGGACATTTATGTTTAGATTTTTTAACAAAAAGCGTTAGTCAACTTTAAGATGTCTTCCTATACAGTATCAATAACTGGAACTTCATCTACTTTGCGAAGTGTTCTTTTCCCTGCGTTACGTTTGGAAAAAGATAAATTATGGGAAGCCGCATTATTAGATATAACAACTTATAATTCTATTCCCAACGTTACTGAAAATGTTAATGACAAAATACATTATTACAAAACAAAAGATAAAAATACAAACAAATATTCAGATATACAAGTATTTAGTTTACCCACTGGAGCATATGAAATTGATGATATAAATGAAGCGATACAAAATCATATGGGAAAAGATAATATAACAATAAAAGGAGATAACAATACTATGAAAGCTGAAATTAAATCTAAATATTATATAGATTTTAGCAAAGAACATTCAATTGGTAGTTTATTAGGATTTCCTAAAACAACAAAAATTTTAGAACCTAATATTAACCATTCAGGTGCTAGAACTGTGACAATAATGAAAGTTAACAGTATAGATGTTACATGTAATATTATACATGGTTCTTATAGAGATGGTGAAAATACTCATATATTGCACACATTCTATCCAACGGTCGCTCCGGGTTTTAAAATTGTGGAAAAGCCACAAAACTTGGTGTACCTACCGTTAAACACCAGTTTTATTTCAGACATTGTGGTGAACATACTAGATCAAGACGGAAATCATATTGATTTTAGAGACGAACCTATAACTATACGAATACATATAAAATCAACCGTATAACAATGGGGTTATCATTTAAAAAGAAAGAGCTGACTGGTAAACAAGTCAGTAGCACTTCAGCTATAGAAGGATTAACAAGTGATAACATTCGTTTTCTAGAAGAAATTGGATTAAAACTTATTAATAATGGAAATATTGGATATAGCGCAGGGTCCGACATTCGACGAAACCTTATGGGAAAAGGAATATCATACGCACAACCCTTACGCTTCATCAAAATTAAATAATAATTATGAAATTAGAATTCCCATACAACAACAGGATATTTATACACTTCCATGTGAAAGTTATTTGTATATCGAAGGAAGAGTAACAAAAAGAGATGGAAGCACTGCAAGTACTGTTCCGTTCATAAATAACCCCATGGCATATTTGTTTGATGAAATAAGATATGAAATTTCCGGAGTTACAGTAGAATCAACAAAAAAGGTGGGAATTACAAGTACATTAAAAGGATTAGCATCTTTAACACCGAGTGAAAAACATATGCTAGCCGCCGCAGGATGGGTAGCGCCCGATTCCAATATAATCACTCCAAACAGTTCAGGCAATTTGACTTTTACATTCGTTTAAGATGACTTTTAGGCTTTGCCGAAGATTACCGAAAAATAATAATAAACGTAAAACAAGAATTAGTTTTGTTAAGATCATCAAACGACAAAGATATTATTATGGCGCCTGATGGAACAACGGAAGCTACTTTAGAATGGAAAATGCAATTAGACAAGATTGTTTGGAGAGTACCGCATGTACGGTTAAACGATCAGAATAGAATTTCATTATTAAGAACTTTAAAATCAGATCGTGATATCGTAATACCATTTAGAAGTTGGGAGTTTCATGAATATCCGGTTTTACCGGAAACACAACGTCATACATGGACTGTAAAAACTTCTACCCATTTGGAAAAGGCAAGATATGTAATATTTGGATTACAAACAAAAAGAAGAAATGAAATAACTAAACATGCTGGTGAATTTGATCATTGCAAACTTACAAATTTTAAGGTGTTTCTAAACTCTCAATTCTTTCCATACGACAACTTCAACATAAACTTTACAAAAGACAGGTTTAGCGTTTTGTACGATATGTACGCAAGATTCCAAAATTCATATTATGGAAAAACAAACACACCTTTAATAACGCCAAACCAATTTAAATCTAACTATCCGATTGTTGTAGTTGATTGTTCAAAACAAAACGAATCTGTAAAATCTTCCAGTGTAGATATAAAAATAGAAATGGAATTTGAACAAAATGTACCCAAAGATACATCTGCTTATTGTTTAATTTTACATGATAAAATTGTTACATATACACCTTTAACAGGAATTGTAAAAGCAGTTTTGTAAAATAAAAAAGGAAAAAAAATACCCCCACCACTCGGTTATAAAAGCAGGAGCGGGAACAAAAATTGTTTAGTTTACTGTCTACAGTTGTATGGGTAACATCGTCTACAGCATTATAAACAAAATGAGTTCTTTATCAGTTGTACAAGACGTTTCCGAAACAGCACCTTTATTGGAAAATGATGATAAACATTTTGAAGAAAATATTGTAAAGGAAATTGATGACTTTTTAAAGTTTGGAAAACAAAATAAAAAGTTGGAAAATAATAAAACAAACGTAAGAAAGAAAAGAAAACTTGAAGAAAATATTCCACCAAACATTTTAACTGAAGTTTTCCTTCGCATCTTTTACCCTATTTCATCTTGCATGAGTAAAAGTGTGTCGATAGGATTGGTAAAATCATTAGACTACTCTCCCGCAGTAATACTAAGCCATGGAACAAAGATGGTTTTATTTTCAGAAAATGCTTGGGATTCCTTTTTAAAACATCTACATCTTATTGAATGTTATTTAGCCAACAGTTTCTTTGGAAGAAAAACTAACATTCGACTTTTGGATTGTGACAATGAAATTGACATTATTAAACATCGTGTTCAACAACAAGTAAGAATTAGAGACTCGACACAATTTGAAAATAAAATTCTTCTAACACGTGAAGAATTTTACATTTTAAACTATGCAACATCACCTATTACCAGGTATATGAAACAATTAGTATTTTCAAGCTCTGTTATTAAGGAATATCTGGTAGATGCATGCGAAAAACAACCAGAAAGCACTTTACAATACGGACCAATAGATACATCCATCTTTAATAGAATACCTCACGAAGTGGAAATGTGGAGGCAGTTAAGAAACTTTGAACCTTTTACTGAAGTTGCAACGGAGGCTACAGAAGAAGAAACCAACAACAACAACAGTACAGAAGAAGAAACCAACAACAACAATAATACAGAAGAAGAAACTTTGCTAGGTTAAAACTACAATGTAATTTAACAAAAGAATAAACCGTGGGGTAGGCCTACTGGGGATGGTGCCCACGTTAAACATACACCAACGCGCCTACAACTGTACAGCCTGGTTTATATATATATCTAACCTACCGTGGTGTGGAAAACAGTTGATCAGCAGACACCATGATGAGCAGACAGGATGAAGAAATGGCAGCAAAACCTTGTGTAATTGAATTTCAAGCATTTCGCGGAAACGATGATAGATTTATCATAAAAGAATTGGTAATTTTGGATTTGCTTACACAAGTAGCATACCCGTTTTTATTTGAAGCACCGTGTTCTGTCCATGAACTAAAGTCAAAAGCTAAAATAACAAACAGATGGCTAACAAATAATTTTCATCATATCAATTGGTATGAAGGTTTCCTACCGTACAACAATGTACACAAAATTATGTTTCATTTTTGCAAACAATTTACACACATATATACCAGAGGATTGGAAAAAAAGAATTGGATACGACAGTACACAAACAAAGAAGTTTTAAACATAAAAGTGGACAAAACATTTCACTTTGATGCTAGAAATATTTGTGTTTCTACAATAAATCCGAAACACAACCAATCTCAATGCGCATTACAAAACGCGTATCACTTGGCTGCTTACTTACAACAACAAACGGAAGAATGTAGTGGGGGTTCCGAAGGTTATATAAACGAAGAGGCAACACACCCCGAGTATCAGTCTAACTCCATACTCCGAACAGACAACATCTCCTGTGAAGGATGGCATCACAACAGTTTCTCCAATGTTTAGTTGAACAATTCAACTTGCATTCAAAATCAAATACTCTAATTATCAAGAAATGTTCAGAATTAAAAGAACAGAAACATTATATTGTTCATGAAATGAAGAAAATTGATACAACGCATGGAGACGCAGTCGTCGCATCTTTATCCGATGCACCATATACACCGGGTGATGAACCAAAGTTTCAAGTATATCTTCCAAAACGATTCGTCCAGTTGCTGCAAAATGAAGATCTGCGGGAAATTCAACCAGGATCATTATATTTGGTGTCACACGGAATGAGCGGAAACAACTCTACGGAACTAACTCTGCACATCGCACAAAAATAACATTGTAAAAAAAATGTTTTAAATAAATTGATAAAAAACAACATATCAGTATATGTTGTATTTTTTAAAACCTCAAACGGATGACCTTGAACTTTTTAATCGATAGTATTATTCAATTATTTTATTCGATAGTATTATTCGATTATTTTATTCGATAGTTTTATTCGAATACTTTACATAAATACGAAACTTTAACGTTGAGAGGCTCAGTTCTGTTTAAGACAAGCTACAACCAACATGTCATCCAAAAGAAATAATCTAACACTTATAACTTATTGTTGCAAAGAAAAATGTTTTAGAATACCTGAAGATCAAGTTGACGGAAAAGCTTGTACAAAATGTAATTCTTTCAGCTATTGTAAATGTAGTTGCAAAACATATCAAAAGAACCGGTTGGATAAACTAGAAGAATTGCAACATCGACTCGGTCTATTGTGGCAACGATTAAATTCAAAGTGATTAAACAAACACCTGCCATTACCCCCACCACTACCCCCACTACCATCGGAGGTACCTGCAGCACCGGCTTTGCAATAGTCATTCCTGCTACACCTCTCGTCGAGTAAACAACTCTAGTCATGTCTCTCAACATTCGCGGGATTCACTACAACACTATCAATCTTACAACCTACAAGGATTTGGAAATTTTTAGTGAAGAACTAAAACAACTTATAACCACTGGGTTTGGTTTATCTTTAGAACTTTATGCAACAAACAATCAAAACGAAAAAAATGTGTTTTTGCCAACTTACAACAACAAGAAGAATGAAAATAAACAAGAAATTTCAGCACCGACAACAACTTACTTTTCAAATTTGGGAGCAAACTTTACTAACTTGTAAAATAATACTTTTGTAAAAAAAACAAATAAATAAAAAAATAAAATATCTTGCATTTTCGGATTTTCCGAAAATGTAAGATCTTTTTTAAAAACATCCCCAAACGACCTTGACACACTTCCGACCATTTAAAATTTAAATACCCAGCACAGCAGGGCATTTAAACTTTAAATACCCACCACCAACACGTCACAGCTGATGACGTCACTTCCGGTCACGTGACCGGAAGTAGCTGTCAAAAAATTGACTGGCTGTCAAAGTTTGATTGGGCCAGAAACGCCACCTCGCCACTACTTCTGTGTCCATTGGTTACCGAGATATTGCAAGTGGTAAACACGGTACGTTGTCCCAATGTTAACCTTATGGGAAATAAGTAAAATTCTATATCTCGCTTATTTCTCAACAATATCTTGTTAAAACTTGGTAAATGGCTTCTTCTAGTTCAGATCTACTAAATATTGAATTAAAACCAACCAGTTTTAATATACCCGTAGCAGCAAACCTGCATACTCTTTCCCCATGTTATTCTTTTGGAGCTTACAAAAACATGTAAAATCTCGCTATGTTGGATTGAAATATGTTGTTTTGTATTTGAAATTCGCTGAGTATGCAGGTCTGTTGCAACGGGGGTGATTAACTTTACTTCTAGTAAGTGAGGAGAAGAAATGTAAAGCTGGATGTGTTTAACAGCAGGAATAAATTACACACTGTACTTAGTAATTACTGTATTTCTGTTATGGGCTTGTTCAGACAGTTTTTTCTGTAGTTGTTTATATTGAACGTAGTGTTATCTATGACTGTTTATACCTTCTCAGTACATGAATTTCAATTGTAGGCTACTAATTAAATTATTTGAACATCTTTGTTGCAGGAAATAGTTCATGAAGGTTTACATGGAAAAGGAGAAAATTACAACTACAGAAAACTGCTGCCATCTTTACTGTTTCTTACTGTTTACGTAATTTCTTTTGGTTTTTATACAAATTTATATGGTATTATAATGTTGTCAAAAATTGTAATAGACTTATTATTTCTTAATTTCCTTTTAGTTCCTTAACCTATTGGATAGCTAGATTAATGGATAGAATAGATTTATCATGGGAGTTAATGAAGCTAGCAGAGTGTAAAAATATCGCAAAACAGCCAGAAAAGAACAGTCACTTAATGTATACAGGCCTATTTATAAATAGCAAGACGTTGTAACAATGAAATGAGTTCTGCTCCCAGTCCTTAAAAGTAGGCCTATATTAGGATGCTGATCAAAGGAAAATAACAGGCGTTGCATGCTAATGCCTTTCCCTGATTTTTTCTCTGTATGTTTTATATTGGATCTTTTACGTTATACGTATACCGCTGTTATATATTTTACCATATGATAATTGTTTACATTTTGGAATTGTTTAGATCATAATATTTACTTTTCAGTTAATAAATTCAAAGTACTTATATATTTTACCATATGTTAATTGTTTACATTTTGGAATTGTTTAGATCATAATATTTACTTTTCAGTTATGAATAAATACATATGCAAGCTACAAGTACTTTGTATTTATTGACTGAAAAGTAAATATTATGATCTAAACAATTCCAAAATGTAAACAATTAACGTATGGTAAAATATATAACAACCGCCATTCCAAGTTTACCCTTCAAGCTTGAATTTTGACCGAGCACCATAAACTAAGTCAAATAATTGTTATTAGCCTAATCGTTTTAAAGTGGAAATTCCTTGTAAAAATATTTTACCTGCGGTTTCGTTATCTTATCTACCGTTATCTCTGTCTAGACGCGATAAGCCGGCGTCTGGTCGTCTAGCGGTTGCACTTCCAGTTAGATTAGGTAGGTTAGGTTAGGTTAGCCTAACCAAACTTACCAAAATCAAGTTTGAATTGATTTTTGACCAAGCACCATACACTAGGTCAAATAATTGTTATCAATGATATTAAGTGGAAATTCCTTATAAGAATATTTTACCTGCGGTTTCGTTATCTTATCAACCTAATTTGATAACCTAACTTAAAAAAATCAAGCTTGAAAAACAAACCTGAAACAGTGGTATATGTATAACGGAAAAGATCCTATATATTGGTTGTTTATGCCTAACTTGACCAAAATTAACTTACCCTACTTATCATTCCAACGGCGAGTGGTGGCTGGCAAGGCAGTTTGGATAATCCTCACCGACATCAATCTTATGTGATATTTTCTGAGCGAGGTTATAAAATCCAACCTTTTTAATGATGTAATTTTTTAAAGGACTCAATAAAACTGACAGTTTTAAAAACAGTGCCATCCTTAGGTATAATGCCAAAATAGCATAATTAGAGGGCCTAGCTATTGTGGCCAAGTTTTGACAGATTCGTTCCCAAAGAGTTACTCGTCTGATTTAAAAGCATCTTGTTTTTAGCCTCCAAGTTTTTCGTGGAAGTTTGATGAGAATAATTTTAATGAAATATAAATTGGGATATATGTAGATCACTACTATAAATAACAAAAAGCTAATTTGGCTCAAAAATTAAAATCATTGTGTCACAGTTTTTGTGAATTGATACAAGGTTCCTATAATCTGTCAAATCATTAATATACCTGATTTGGACCTTATAATATACCATCATTAAAACCAGACCAATATTGTATATGATCCTAAAATCTATTCAACTATTTTGAAAGTTCAAAAGCAGCCTCAAGCAATATCATATTTAACAGTGTTTATACAATATTTACGAATATGTAGGGTTAAATTCAGTTTGATACTAATACCTAACCTAGTCATTTTTCCATCTATATGTCATTGACTAGTGCAACTTGGTTTTGCAAAACATTCATGAAACCAAATTAAGTTTATCTAAATAAATAATGTCCTGATGAAATGTATCAGCAAGAAATGCGAAATCATGGCCCTACCGCCATGGTGGTTTGTGCTTACCATTCGTGGTTTTATGGTAAGTTTCAGAAAAGTTTGAAATATTTTTTTAATTTGCCTAAAATATTGCACTAGTGTCAAATGACCCTAGCCTCGACTAATAGCCTATTGAACCAACGACTGGTCCCAATGACTAGTGCATCCATGGAACGGTGCATGGCCAACAAGAAAAGGTTAATATAGAATATCCTATTAGTTTATTAATATACTGACACTTTTCTAGTGACAGAGGTCCTTTGGAAGAGACAGATTTTTTTTGGAAAAACTAAAACTATTGTGGTAATAATATTACGTTGACATGATATGGCTATTATTGTAGTTTTATTTTATAATGGAAACTGTTGCAACTAACTGCCCACAAATTATTTAAGCCTGCTGAATACTCTATGACCCAGGCACAAAAATTTCAATTTATAAGTAAAATAGGTTTATTAGGCCTAACTTGTTTATTAGCTATTGCCTATTTTAATACTATCTTGCTACGAAAGTAAGTTTCAGAAGCTTGAGACTAAGATAGTAAAAAATGAAATGTGAGAGATAATATTGGGAGCAATAATTATGCAACTTTTAACTATTTTCAGTTAATTATTATCAGTTATTACATTAATTGATCTTTCGATTAATTTGAAAACTTTTAATTATAACGCCCAGGAGTTTTTGTTGATGTTAACTTACGTTAAAAAAGTAACCTCAGATGATGAATACATTTTTAATGATAATTACAATATCATTTCGATGAAATTATTTTCACACGAAGCTTTAACCTAAAAATTGTAAACAAAATAGAAAACGATAAAACTGAGCAGACGACGACGACAAAATGGCGGCTTTGAAGTTCTGTACAATTTCACCAGGCAGCGCCACTGACCTAAAAAAGGCTACCGAGTTAACATGGGAGTGCCAACTCCATAGAGTAATAATGAACTTTGTAAAGAGTTGGCACTTCCATGTTAACTCGGTGGTAAGGGAACAGCAGCGCTATCTGATAAAAGTGCTACGAACTAAAAAGATCGATGCATTATATCGATGGTCGTCGATGCGACATATCGATCGTCGTCGATGTGACATATCGATCGTCGTCGATGCGACATATCGATCGTTTGAAATTCATTGTTGGTGATGGTGATTTTATATTTTGACTGGGATTTTTGCGGACATTTGCCATCACTGATTAGTAAAAAACAAGTTTCACGACGTTTCGGGATCTGGAATCTGATCCCGTCTTCAGGTGGAAGAAAACCTAGAACATAACAAGATTAGTAACACATAGCCAGGAAAACCTGGACAAAAACACAACTAAAACAGAGAACTGTAAAAGCAGTCACGAAAACACTAAGCTGAAAAGAAAAACAATAACACAAAAAAACACAGGAATCACAAGTATCAAGAATCACCAGGCAGGAGAGAGCACGTCCACACCCAATCAGAGCTGAGCTGAGACTGGTGGGAGGAAAGCAAATGGCGGCGGCGGCGGAAATGGCGGCGACCTGTTACCTGTTACCTCCGAAGTACGTCCCGCAGACCATACTGGCATGAGACCCGTCATTCTTCTTACTTCTACAATATTTCTCTTCAATTTTCTTATTTTCTACCAGCAGTCATTCGACTTTGTCAATCAGGTTTGGGTTGGAAAATGGCAGTGTGGTGGATGGAATTTTAGGAAAAATTAGGCAGGTCATAATAACATTGTTCAATCAAATGTGACATTAGGGCCCTCTTAAATTTCTTTATGTTGTCTACTTGTCTTAATTCTAAAGGTAATAATGAAAAATATTTGGTGCCTATGTAACTGGGCTTTGTTTCAAAGAGTCTCAGACTGTGTTGAATTGATGGATTTAAATTTCTATTTCTTATGACCACGGCCAACCAAATCATGGCGCGCTACCGGTAGCGAAAACCTGAAACAGAGACATGTGATATGCAAATTCCGTGTGTCTGTTTGTGTTTTTAGTTAATTTTTAACCTGATTTTGCCCCTTGGCCTTGCTACGGGTTAACATGTTGTGAGAATTTTGAATAGAATTGTTAGTAATTACCCTATTTGCTGACACTTTTTTTCCCTGTCTTTCAATTCTTTGTTTAATATTGGTAGCCATACTGGCCTTATTTCAAGAGAAGATTGACTGATTGGTTGGTCTGCTAGTTTTATGTATGAAGCTTCAATTAGTTTTCTTTTGAAAAAAATGAGGTTCGCGGTGTACTATTTTTGCTTCGTCAAAATTCATCTGGTGATTTTCAAACCAGCAGTGTTGAGCAATTTTGGACTTATCCACTAAGCCCTTCCTCGTGTTATCTTTGTGTTCTTTGATTCTAACATTTAAAGGTCTTTTTGTCTCGCCTTAATACGGCCTAGAGCAACTATTGCAGTTTATTCTGTAAACACAGTTTTTTGATCCCTGAGTGCCATTTTTTGGTTTGGTTTTTACGAGACATTGCCTAAGAGTGTTTTGTGTCCTGAACGCGGTTCTAACTTTGAACTTCCTAGCAACTCTTCTAATTTTTCCGATAATCCCGGCACATAAGGGATTGACATAGGAACGAATTTTTCAGTGTTTTCTGACTCATTCTGTTTAGCCCTACGGTTCTTGCACTTTCTTATTACGGGTTGAGGGTATCCATTCTTAGCCAAATCTTGCTCTACTTTTTTGATTTCCTGATTTAATCCATCTTGATTTGAGCAAATGCTCTTTGCTCTGTCAAATAATGAGTAAGCTACCCCTTCTTTGACAGATTTTTGATGGTTTGATTGAAAATTTAAGTACTGCCCTGCGTGTGTCTTTTTCTGGAAACAGTTGTCCTAAGCGTGTCCCTATCCTTTTCTACGCACACATCCAAAAATGCTAATTTGTTTTGGACTTCCTCTTCCATTGTTAGGCGGATAGAAGGAGAAATACTGTTAAGATGCCCTAAAAAGTCTTTTAGTTCATCGTCTCCATGCGGAAATACCACGAAGGTGTCATCGACGTACCTCCACCAAATCTTCGGTTTGAGTTGAGCCAAAGACAAAGCCTTTTGCTCAAACTCCTCCATAAAGATATTAGCAAAGATAGGCGACAATGGCGACCCCATGGCCATCCCCTCATCTTGACGGTATAATTTACCCTCTAGTTCAAAATAGTTACATTGAGTGCATAATTCAAGCAGTTCCATAATGACGTTAACAGGAAGTTTAGTACGTTCAGTTAGACTTTCATCATTTTCGAGCCGAGACTCGATTATTTTTAAGGTTTCAGGAACTGGGACATTCGTGAACAGACTTTCAACATCAAAACTAACCAGCTTATCCGTTTCAGCCAGCACTATGTCCTTTGACTTTTCAACGAAGTCTTTAGAAATTTTTATGCACGAGTCAGTTTTTCCTACAAATGGTTTCAGGATGTCCAGGAGGACTTTAGACAGTTCCCTACACGGTGAGTCGCGAGAGCTAATTATAGGCCTAAGAGGTACATCAGTTTTATGAATTTTAGGTAACCCATACATGTGTGAGATTTTCGAGTGATGCGGTGTTAAGCGAGTTCTTTGTTTATCAGAAAAAAACTGTTTATGCTTCCTAAGAGTGCTTGCAACTTTACGCTCGAAACTTTCTGTAGGATCTTTATTTAGTTCAGTATATTTATCAGCCTGGAGAGTTTCCAATATTTTCTCTTTATATGTTACTGTGTCCAAGACAACAGTAGCGTTTCCTTTATCCGCGGGCAATATTTTGATAGTATCATCTTTCCCAAGGATAGATACTGCCTTGATTTCCTCTTTCTTTAGGTTGGGCTTTGGGACAGGAATTTTATTCAGTAAGATGCTGGCCTCGCACCGAAACTGATCCCCCTGAGTCTCAGGGAGCTGAGACACAGCGGACTCAATCCCCGTAACAAAGTCAAGCGCCCTCACTGATTTAGGCACAACAGAAAAGTTCAGCCCTTTAGACAAAACGGAAATTTCATTTGAATTTAAATTTCGTGAAGAAAGATTCACAACCTGATTATTTGCATTATTAATCTGTTCATCATTTTGAGAGTTATTACTAATTTCGACAGGTCTTAATTTTTCTAGCTTTGATTGTTGTCTGGATTTAATATCAACCGATTCTTTGTCAAACCTATTTTGGATGCTTTGAAAAATGTTCTGAAGCTCAGGACCAATTAAAGTTGCCAATTCAGATTTCTTATTCTCAATACTGATTTTGAGTGTTCTCTTTTCCGTACGATGAAAGTTTATTCTTTCAATTACGAGAGATTTTGAAGCTGCAGACATTATTTTGCTGGCTTTAAAACTAATAAAAGGAGGTTTAATTCTGAAACTCTGCGGAATTAGATTTTCGAGTTTGCACTTAGTGAGAAAAGTTAAATGGTTGGTGTGCCTAGCCAACTTTAGGTGCATTTGTTCAAGTTCACTTAATTGATTACTTACTCCGGGTCCGTACCGAGAATCAATTCTTTATTTGAAATTCATTGTTGGTGATGGTGATTTTATATTTTGATTAGGATTTTTGCGGACATTTGCCATCACTGATTAGTAAAAAACAAGTTTCACGACGTTTCGGGATCTGAAATCTGATCCCGTCTTCAGGTGGAAGAAAACCTAGAACATAACAAGATTAGTAACACATAGCCAGGAAAACCTGGACAAAAACACAGCTAAAACAGAGAACTGTAAAAGCAGTCACGAAAACACTAAGCTGAAAAGAAAAAACAATAACACAAAAAAACACAGGAATCACAAGTATCAAGAATCACCAGGCAGGAGAGAGCACGTCCACACCCAATCAGAGCTGAGCTGAGACTGGTGGGAGGAAAGCAAATGGCGGCGGCGGCGGAAATGGCGGCGGCCACGGCCAACCAAATCACGGTGCGCTACCGGTAGCGAAAACCTGAAACAGAGACATGTGATATGCAAATTCCGTGTGTCTGTACAGACACACGTACAGACTAAGTTAATTTTTATTAAGTGCTTTTATGTAAACATCTACGTATTTATTTTCCATCAATAGCTTTAAGCACACTATGAATCACGCAGTACAGTATTTCGCGAAACAACTTACACTAGAACAACTTTCTGCAAACGTACTTTAGGTATTTTCCCACACTGAAATTAATTCCAACTCCTTATGGTTGTGTACACGTCGCGTCGTGACAGAAAATCAGGGGAAACGGAATAGGAAGTTAGCAGATCTTTATCGTGGTTTTGATTGGCTGATTCAGTGAAGAAGAAGAAAACCATGTTTTTACAACGACATCTAACTAAAGTGCTTCGAACTAACCCGCTCCAATAAGCTTACCACTTGGCTCCATTTAAGTGTCAGACCGGTACCAACTCAACGAAGTTTATTATTACTCTATGATCTAACTAAAGTGCTTCGAACTAACCCGCTCTAATAAGCTTACCACTTAGTTCCATTTAAGTGTCAGACCGGTCTGTATGGGTTTCTGATGGGCGGCCCATAGTCTATACTGTTTGGTCGTCGTGGAAACCAGATTTGATATTTTAAAAGTCATTGGTTTGCAGACGACAGACGACCGCTTGGAATAATCGTTTGCAAGTCTAGGCCAGACCTAGGGATGGCAAAATTTCTCGATTTGTCGATATATCGGTTTTCCGATATATCGGGAGCAATATATCGATGTCTATGATATATCGACCCCCAAAATATCGATATATCGGGTTAACGATATATCGACAATTTTTCTTCGCTTTTTGACAAGAAAACTGCTCATTGTAAGTTCAAATGTGCAAACACTGGGAAAAGAAAAGAGAGACCATTTAAATAAAAAGTATAACCGCTTTAAAATTAGTGGATACTTAAAAAATACACTCAAAATGTTATATGGGTTTGCGATTGGAACTTGAATTTCCAAGAAAATTACAGTAGGTAGAGTCCCACAAACCCGGACTAAATGGATTGAACGGTGTCTGGGTTTGTGAAAATTCCGAGTTATCGGGAAACGAGTAAATATGAGAATATTTTCTGTTATTTCTATAAAAATCATTTATTTATTGCACAGTAAAAAATACAAAAACTACATTATCAGTTATGAAAAAACTTAGCCTAAAGAAAAACCAAAACTTTTGTGTCACACCGTGATCTGGCCTTGAATCTCAGTGCACTCTATTACTCTGGCAGGCTTTCCGAGTTTATCCAGAATTCCGGGTTATCGAAGTCCGGGTTTGCGGGACTCTACTGTACAAATAAAATGACAAATTTTGTCATTTTATAAGTCCGATATATCGGACCAAAAATATCGATGTCTCCGATACTATCGGGTTGAATTTGTCGATGGCGATATATCGATATATCGGGCCCAGAATATCGATGTATCAAAAATATCGATATATCGTTGCCATCCCTAGCCAGACCAGACGGTCAGACTAGACTCGGACTGTCAATTATTATTTGTTGTTGTGGTTACTTGGTAGGGTTGCTACTGTGTTGGTTACGTTTATGTGATTTGATAACAATAAAAAATCGAGAGGGGAGGAAATATAAATTATTCTACTTGAAGTATATTTCTATTTAGAAACATTTTACATAGTTTCGCATTTTGATATGAGTTAGAAATGCGAGTGTACAAATTAATTATTATTTTCACGCTTTCCGCTTCACATTGCCTTGTTTTATAATTGGATGTAGAGATGATAAAGTTGCTTTACGATGAAAGGTTTATCTATTGTAGTCCTTTTTGCAAGTATTTTCCCCTTCGCTGACATGGGTGGTAAGTTGTTCTCTTTATGTTAATTTTCATTAACTTATATACAGTTTTTTTCAGCTATTCCCAACTTAGCAGACCCCATTGATGCAAAATTTCATGAAAATAACTAGCCTTCTTGTTGTCAGTTTTGTTAAGAATTAATCCATTGAGGAAGTATTTATTTTCTGACTTGACGATAAAAACAGGAGTAGGCTGACGAGGGGAGAGTGGGGTAGGTTCATACATAATAGTATCACTGATATTTTTAGCTCCCTTAACTTATTTGAGAACAAAATTTGCTGAAATTTTATTTTGATATTGCATAGGCATCAAGTATAAAATACTTTGATTCTTGACTCCTTCATCAATGACCGACTTTTGTTGGATAGATTGCGTCTTGTTTCTTTACTACTACAAACACTAAAACTAATATTTACAAACAAACACTTACACATTTATTCGGCTGTGGCGATGTAATATTAGTGAGTCTCTTCATTGGGGTTAGTTGTCATTCACATAAGAGGATCGTCTTTCAACTCATCGAGCGAATACAGGGGCCTATCAACGAGACACTCATGTAGTATTGATTTAAATTTTGTGATTTCCAAATCCCGCACTTTCCTAGGAAGCGTGTTAAAGAGTCTGATTGCAGAGCGGGGGTAACACTTTAAAGAATAACTAAGCCGGCATCTTGGCATATCCAGATCTTGAGCCTTCCAGGTGTTATGGGTGTGTTGGCATTCCCTGGTTTCAAAAGATTCTAAATTTTCTTTCAAAAGTGTCAAGCTGCTCAGGACATACTGGCTGTGGACCGTCAATACGCCTAGCTCTTGGAAGAGAGGCCGGCAATGTTCATTGTGAGCCGAAGCTGTAATAATTCGAACAGCCTTCTTCTGTAAGAGGAGAATGTCCTTGGTAGCTGGTGCGTGTCCCCATGCGACTATGCCATAGGTCAAATGGCTGTGAAATAGAGCATGATACACTGACACTAGATAGGGCCTCGTGATGATGGATCGAAGTTTCCTTATCGGATACAATACTCTAGATAGTCTGGTACATACCCCATTTATGTGATCGTTCCAACTTAGCCTAGGGTCCAGCCAGAAACCAAGAAGTTTAACAGCTGCATCCCTTGCAATACCAGGTTTAAGGGAGCACAGCAGTGATTGTGTTTTTTCTTCAATGATCTTGAACCGATTAGAAATGAACCATTCTTTCGCCTGATCTAGGAAATGGTCAGCTTCCTCCCTCACTTGGTCGATGTCACTTCCTCGGGTTACCAGGGTGGTGTCGTCTGCAAACAACAAAGTAGATCCATTAAGCCACAAATCATTGGTCATAATGCTAAATAAAATTGTGCCCAATACTGAGCCTTGAGGCACCCCATGTGGTATGTCTTTCACGCAGGAGGACGCCCCATACAAGGAGACCGCTTGTTTACGATTTGATAAGTAGCAGGACAAAGGACCTCTCCATCTAATCCATACTTCTTTAGTTTTGCCACAAGTAGTTCGTGGTTAACCACATCGAACGCTTTACTGAGATCACACAGTCTTAAAAGTACTGCCTCATTTTGTTCAAAAGCATTGGATATCGTATCCACAATGCACAATGCAGCTGTGGTTGTTGAGCGTCCACTCCGGAAACCATGTTGGGCCTCAGATAAAAGTTTATTGGTTTCAAGGTAGGCCATGAGCTGTTGTTTCATGGCAGTTTCTAGAACTTTAGAGAAGACAGGCAGTATGGATATCGGTCTGAAATTAGATACTAGGGATGAGTCACCTTTCTTGAAGATGGTTTCGTAGGCCTTAATTTTTATGTATCCCCAAATAAAATAATATAGTGGGGTCAAATCCGGGGATCTGGGGGAAATAATCCTTCACCGATAAAATAAAGTTTTGGGTTGCGTTTTTAATGTGTGTGTCCATAAGCACGATAACTCGCGTAAAAGTGGTCCGATCTGAATGAAATTTGCCACAGACATGTAAAGTAGTATTATTCTACGAAAACAATTCACAAGATAATCAGCACCTCAAAACAAACATAACAAATGTAATGCAAGAAATTCAAAGAGGAACCTAGCAACACATGTTCGGAAATTTGATGGAGAGAGCATAACTTTATACAAATGCCAATGACAGACTGTTTGAGCACGTAATGTAAACTAAATGTGATCAAACTTAAATAATAGGTTGTATAAAATGTAAAGATCAATAAAACAATACTCATTACATACTTATATGCGTATTATTCTATGTTAAAAGTGGGTTGCGTTTAAAAAAACACCCTGTATAATTAAAAAAATTCAACTCTTTAATAACAATATCCACCGTTTTTTATTTTACCTGACCAAAAAATAAAAAAAGCAGCAGGCGACTACTTTTGTCATTTCATGTTTTAAAGTTGAATAAAAATTAATGACTATATAATTTTTTAAAATAGAAAAAAATATTTTGGAAATAGGATTGATACTGTTACCGTTCCAAACTAAAGACCTCTTCACATGCAAAATTTCAACCTTAAGCCTCAATGCTAAATGGTATAAACTGCGAGTTATTTGAAGCTTGAGCACTGTCAGATTGCGCGGTTTTAGGTGCCGTTTTATGTTTCTATACATAGACCATATGGCGGCCCAGGCTTCATTTGCTGTAAAGCAAGTAAGATAGCTATGCTCCGTCTATTCCTACTATGTGGTCGCTGCCTAGGCCCTAGAATTACCCGGACGAGTGAAAATTACCGTAGAAAAGGGTAAATACCGTAGAAGTGGCAACACTGATAAAGTCTTGCTCGATAATGTAAGTTGAAGGAGTTTTGGTACAATTCCTTGCAAAATCAACAACACTACATATATATATTGAAAAATTAACAATAATTAACACTTGGACTGCGAAGGACATCTATAGATGCCCAAGTCAGGATGTATATAAGACGTCGTTGTACAGCCTAAGATTAAGTTAATGGAATATGTAGCCTATTTGTCTTCTGCACAAACTTTGTAGTGGACTAAAGCTCTCTCAGCCCTTGGCAGACATATTGTAGTATGAAATCTTCATCTTAGCTTGCAGTTCCCACGCGACTACAAGGTGGCGCTAATGGTGATAATAACCTGGGAATGAGCTGTTTTCCACACTTGTGTGGGGTACACTGCGTTATCATTGGACTAAAAAGTGAAAGTTTTAACTTTAAGTACATACATAAAAACCATGTAGAAACAAATACTAAGTGAGTTGCCTATATCTACTTTTAACCATGTAGCGGTACATTAAACATTTTAGCAGTCAATGTGTTAAAATATTTTTTATTTGTACGTGGCGTTTGATAAACAGCGCTTAGTCAACAATCCTACCATAAGAACGGCAGTGTAACTGAATATTATCCAATTAATATTTATTTAGATATATCTGCAGAACTGTTTCCAAAAGAGCAAGGTTTACCTCTTAAGGAAATTTTAATTTTAATTTTTTCAATATTTAAAAATATTATTGACTTGGTTTCAGCAAGTAATTTACATAAAATGGAAGGTACTAGTACAGCAGAAATTGTTGGTGATGATATATTTTTTGAAATTATTGAACCCGAAGAGCTGAGTTATACTTATAGAACGCGGCCTGCAAAAAACTTTGGCCCTACCTTCGTAAGTATTACAAGTAGGCTACAAAAGGGATCATAACATTTAAATTTTGTTATTTACCTTCTACTAAGTTACAATATGCAGACCTAAGAGGATACATGATAGGCAAGGGTAAGCTAATTAATTGGAATACATATGCTATTGTGCCGCTCCCTCCAGCTGAGGGGCAGACAGTGGCGGATCCAAGGGGGGGGGGGGGCAAAGGGGGCAATTGCGCCCCCCCCCAAGAATGAGAAAAAACCAGAAATTTACGGGAAAGTGAAATTCCCGATTTTTGGGTGCGATATTTTAGCTTCAGAAAATTTTAGGGACGGGATCGTTTTAGCGATCGCAACAAGTGTGTAGCTTCACGAAACTTGCGATCCGCCGCAAAAAACGATCGCGTTTATTTGTCGATCGCGAATAAATGGCAAATCCAGCTTTGGGGAACTCGCAATCGGCCGCAAAAAGTATTGCGCTGTTATGAATTGCTGTTTTTAATTATCAGCTGTTATTTATGTTTACTTCTTGTTGATTACTGATATTTATTTACTTATCCAACTATGTAACAATTTTAGTTCATTAAAGCCTTATATTCTTAAAAAGGTTTTATTTATAACAAATTTAATGAACTAATGTTTTTTTAAGCAATTAATATAAATAATGGAAAAGCTTTTAAAACCTGAGAAGTTTGACATCAGTCCTGAGAACCCATCTGCAAGCAGAGCTTTTAAATATTGGGTAAAGACTCTTGACAATTTTATGTCTGATGCTGAAGTGGCCAATGAAAAGAAACTAAATGTGTTAATTAATTTTCTATCATATAATGTATATGAATACATTTCGGAATCTTCCACGTATGAATCAGCAATGGAAATTCTCCAAAATATTTATAACCCACAAAAAAATGAAATATATGCAAGACACGTATTGGCAAATCGAAAACAAAGAAAGGATGAAAGTATAGACCAATACCTTCAAGAACTGAGACTTCTTAGCAAGGATTGCAATTTTAAAACAGTAGACGGAAATACTTATCGAGACGAATCTGTTCGTGATGCTTTCATTAGTGGAATTATGAACTCCCATATTCGACAGAGGCTATTAGAAAAATCATCATTGACATTAAAAGAAGCAGAGGACATTTCACGTTCACTCGAATCTGCACAAAAAAGCTGCGAAGCATATGGATCTTCTCATCTAGGCCTAACTGAAGTATACTGCAACACCTCATCGACTCTACCTGATCAAGTAGGTGACAGTACAGATCCTGAGGAGTCTCCTACTTCAGCTGCTGTACCGAAACACTTAAAACAAAAGTGTTTCTACTGTGGAGGCCGACGTCACTTTACTCGAAATGACTGTCCAGCCAAGGATGCTACTTGTTCTGGTTGCAAGAAAAAGGGACATTTCTTAAAGGTATGCAAATTGAAGAAATTTCAAGGTAAGATCTTTAATGCCTCTTCTTTGGTAATGTCCACACTTTCATGTGCATCTGCTTCAAGTGGACTATCAAAAGCAGTTGTACAAGGTAAAGTAAATGAAACACCTGTTAACGTTTTGGTGGATACTGGGAGTACTGATAGTTTTATAAACAGAGCCATTGTAATAGATAATAATTTTTCTATAGTTCCCGATCGAAAACAGGTGTCTATGGCTTCTACTGTTTTAAAGTCGCCTATCATAGGGTATGTTTCTGCTAAATTTGAATTCTCTGGACATAATTATGAGGGAGTGAAACTCTTTGTAATTGATGATCTTTGCACTGACATCTTAGTTGGTCATGATATAATGAAATTGCATTCTTCAGTAAACGTTGATTTTGGGGGAGATAAATTACCTCTATCTATTTGTAATGTTGCTTGTGCTTCTGTAGAACCACCTCGCCTTTTCCAAAATTTATCTCCTGATTGCAAGCCCATAGCAACTAAGTCTCGCAGATATTCGAATGATGATGAAATTTTCATCAACTCCGAAGTACAAAAACTCCTTCGGAGTGGTATAATTGAAGAAAGTTCATCTCCCTGGCGTGCACAAGTACTTGTTACCAAAAACTCATCTCATAAGAAGCGATTAGTAATAGATTACAGTCAAACTATAAATAAGTTCACTTTACTTGATGCCTACCCCTTGCCTAATATTGAAAACATAGCTAGTAAGATAGCAGAAAATAAAGTATTCAGTACTATAGATTTAAAGGATGCCTACCACCAAATACCAATATCGGAACATGAAAAGTGCTTCACAGCGTTTGAAGCAGCAGGAAAACTTTACCAGTTCTGTAGGGTTCCATTCGGTGTGACAAATGGTGTGTCTGCTTTTCAGCGCACAATTGATAGGATTATTTCTATTGAAAAGCTAGAAGGGGTGTGGGCTTTCATTGATGATATAACTATAGCTGGGAAAACTCAGTCAGAGCATGATGAAAGGCTGAATAAGTTCTTAAACATAGCAAAGAAATATAATATCACTCTTAACAAAGAGAAAAGCAAATTTTCTCAGGATACAATATCAATTTTAGGATATCGAATTAGCTACCAGTCTATGCAAGCCGACCCAGAACGTTTGAAACCTTTGTTAGATTTGCCATTACCAACTAATCCATCTGAGTTAAAGCGTGCATTAGGAATATTTTCTCACTACTCAAAGTGGGTTCCGAAGTTCTCAAACAAAATTCGGCCTTTGGTCGATTGTAATTTTTTTTTCTATATTGCCTTCTTCTATGTCAGCTTTGGCATTTGAAGAAATTAAACAGGACATAGGAAAATCAATACTCACCGTGATTGATGATCATTCTACATTAGTTGTGGAAACTGACGCCTCAGATTTTGCTATCGCTGCGACATTAAGTCAAAAGGGTAGACCTGTCGCTTTCTTCTCAAAAACATTGTCTGATTGTGAAAAACGCCATTCCTCAATTGAAAAAGAAGCACTAGCTATAGTCGAATCTGTTAAGAAATGGCGACATTATCTTATTGGGCGGCACTTTCTCCTAATTACCGATCAACAAGCTTTGTCGTTCGTATTCAACAGTCGCCATACCAGTAAAATAAAGAACGAGAAAATCACTCGGTGGCGTCTAGAGTTGTCACCTTTTTCTTTTGACATACAGTACAGACCGGGCAAGGAAAATATTACCGCGGATGCATTTTCACGCGTGTGTGGGGCTGTCACTAACATAAACTGTGATGATAAGCTTTTTGCACTTCAACAATCGCTATGTCACCCTGGTATCACTAGGATGTACCATTGGATAAAAAGTAAGAATCTTCCTTACTCAGTTAATGATGTCAAAACAATGACAAACAAATGCCCAATATGTGCAGAGATTAAACCACGTTTCTATAAAAGTGAAAATGCTCATCTAATCAAGGCTACAAAACCTTTTGAAAAGGTTACTCTTTTGAAAAAGAGTATCCACTGAATGTGGATTTTAAAGGACCTTTGCCATCTTGTTCACGAAATCGGTACCTACTAACTATAATTGATGAATTCTCACGTTTTCCTTTTGATTACCCCTGCAGTGATATGTCCTCAAGCACAGTAATTCGTTGTTTAGAAAACCTTTTTTCAATATTTGGAATGCCTAACTATATTCATTCAGATAGAGGCACTTCTTTCCTTTCAAAGGAGCTCAGGGACTACCTTCACGATAGAGGAATAGCCACAAGTCAAACAACACCATATAACCCTGCTGGGAATGGACAAGTGGAAAGACTCAACGGAACATTGTGGAAATCAATTTTGCTAGCCCTAAAGACCAGATCTTACAAGGTTGAACAGTGGGAAGTTGTGCTAAATGATGCGTTGCACTCCATAAGATCCCTTTTATGCACCTCAACTAATAGTACACCACATGACAGGTTTTTTACTCATCCTCGGCGGTCTCTCAATGGCACTTCTCTACCTGATTGGCTTATAAAGCCGGGACCAGTATTCCTAAAAAGAAATGTGCGGTCGTCAAAATTTGAACCTTTAGTAGAAGAAGTCGAACTCATTGATGCTAACCCTCATTACGCTTTGGTGAAGCACAGGGATGGGAGAAATTCGACTGTCTCCCTCAAACACTTATCTCATAGGGGGGACACAAGTCTAATAGACAAATCAAAAGAAGACTGTCCTTGCATTCAAGTACCTTGTCCTCCAAGTGATGCTGACCGTTGCCTGTCAACAGATGTGACACCAAACGATTGTCTAACAAACCTCTCCCCCTCGGACCCCACTTCTGAATGTAATATCGAAGAACAGCGTTCTCAAGAAAGGCTGAACCCTTCTCAAGAAACGGCAAACTATCCTCAAGAAAGGGCTGGCCTTCTTCAAGAAAGGCCAAACTATTCACAAGAAAGACCGAAAAGAATAAGAAAACCTCCAACGTACTTATCTGACTATATTTCCTGAAATTTGGGGGGGAGAATGTTATGAATTGCTGTTTTTAATTATCAGCTGTTATTTATGTTTACTTCTTGTTGATTACTGATATTTATTTACTTATCCAACTATGTAACAATTTTAGTTCATTAAAGCCTTATATTCTTAAAAAGGTTTTATTTATAACACGCGCATTTTAGCCGATCTCGAATAAAAACGGCAAACGTAGTTTTGCAAAACTCGCGATCGGCCACGATAACGATCGCAAGTATTTGTTAGTCGCGGGTGAATGGCTAAAAAAACTTTGTGGAATTCGTGAACGGCCGCGCGAAATAAGTTAGCGCGTGTCAGCCGATCGCGGATAAATGGCCGATGTAGCTTTGCGGAACTCGCGATCGGCCGTGAAAAACGATCGCGAGTATTTGCCGATCGCTGATAAAAGGCGAATGTAAAGCTAGTTAAATCGTGACAACGGAAAAGAATGGTTGAAGAGAGGTAGAACAGATTATGTTTTTTCAAACATACATTGTGATATTGAGGTGAATGTTGATATAATATAATCGAGCGTTATGCTAAGGGAGGAAAAACTGGAAAAAGAAGGCTCGACTTAGGACTTATTGTTTTTTTTTATTTAAGTTTTCTGGAGAAAGTATTATAGGGCCTAAATAATAAATTTAAGGCTTGAATCTCTAAACAAGACTTTTTCCCTAAACTAATAAATTAATCCAATAAAAAACTGTTGTTTTAAATTGAAAATTGAGCATGTTTTTGTCTCTAGATTGCCTAAAAATAGAGTTTTCGGTTCAAATTTTCACCAATTTTCCGGACCCCCCCAAATGTTACCCTCATAATCCTGCTTGCCCCCCCTCCCCTGAACTCATGCTCTGGATCCGCCACTGGGGGCAGAATAGAGTGGCAAAAAGCCACTGTGTGTCATTGGAGGGATATGAAATAATACCACCCTACACTATTTGAAATTCAAATCAAACTTTAACAATTGTCAGGACAAATTAGGTCAAGATTACAACACAATAAACAGTGAACAAGGGATACTCAAGACCTTCCTTAACAACAGCAGTCTCTTTGGATACTCAAGACCTTCCTTCTTAATATCAGCAGTCGCTTTATGCTTGGCAAGATCAAGAGGTAGAGAGTGCTACTGCAACCAATTATTTTATCTACAGGGTATTTAAAAATTCTGGGTTGACTTTTCGTCTTCTCTATCATTATAGGCAATAAACCACAGTGAGTGTAAAGGCATCCTTTGTCTAAATTTAGGGTTAATTTGTTTTTCTTGTTTTGATTTTTAATAATTTATCAAATGTTTTTAAAGAGGTAAAGCTATTGATTGATAATTGGACATCCAAGGTCTATCCATTCGTAGACTAACGGATATTTATATTTTAGGAAATGAGTTTCTCTTCACGCATAATCCCGTTAGTCCCTGTGGATCCACCGGACGGATGTGGTTGGCCCAACAATGCTGATGATCTCAGGGGAAAAGTAGCTCTAGTTGAAAGAGGGTGAGCTAAACATCTTTTTGTTATATTAAACATTTCATAACCAAATTGTCTTTGGATATTGAAACGGTGATAAGAATAATGCAACTTATAAGTTGTTTGCAAATTTATGTTGTAATTTGTGGCAGAAACTTGTATGTTTCCAAAACACCTTATAATTGGAATTCCAGATGCATGGCATGGTGCTTGAAGTGCCAAAGGATTAGATCCACATCACTCCAAAAATTAAATAAATACCCTTGTTGCAGCAGACCTATGTGACCCTTGTGGCACATATAGTCAATATCATATTTTGACCTATCATGAGCAATATAGGCCTTAGAAGTTTTTGTATATACAAATGAGCTGGGAATGAGTTTACAGGTTTGCTATAAAAGACATGAACATTGGCCTGTTTAGAGCCAATATCCAGTAGGCTGGATCAAAAATAAATGAAGCCAGACTATGATAACTTTTCTTTTTGGGACTCCCAGAAACAAAAACACCATTCGTTTGAAAGGAAATGGAGATCAGATATTAATCTGTAGATTAGATATTAATTTGTGATATTTTTTATGACAAATATGTATGTCCATACCTCCCCTCAAACCTGCAGCCAATCACAATGCCTTTAGGCTCCTGCTCATACACGTCAGTTCAAGTGCTATCGGAGATCGTCAGCCGCTCTCTTAACTTTTCGGAAGCTTCCATGGGGCTTCAGCTAAGGGTACCATGACATGATTTAGACAACTGCGATACTGCGGAATGCAATTCTTGACCCTTTTATTACAATTTTAAAGTTACTGTGCCCTTCTCTGCTGTGGAATGAATGTAAAAGTTTAAGTTTATTAAATAATAATGACAGAAGACACAGACATAGTAATAAAAAATAAAAAAGAACGACCGTTCATTTCTCTTCATTATGAAGAGAAGCTACAAACAATTCAAAATGTACCATGTCCAAATCTGCCAAATTTTTCTGTTATTGTTTCCTATAGGAATCGGTCCAACACAAGACATTCTAGTCACAACAAAGACTAAAGAGGTATGGACAAATATGTATGTAATTACACCCTTAAGGTTGCAAATAGTGATCCACCCCAGATTTAAATGAGAAGATGAAATGTTTCCTTGATGAATCTTCCTTTTTCCCTCAAATGGTATGAGTTGGCTCCCACGTAATAGCACATTCTAATTTTTCAATTTAGTCTTAAGAATACTGAAATTTCCTAGTTAATCTATTATTTTACTTACAAAGTTTTGTTTCTAATACTGTAGTTTGAATGAAAAAATATCCACTGCAAGGGTTTGAATTCAAAACTTCCATTGCACCGCACAGTCCCCCAAAATCTGTCGGCCAATTTGACTCAAAAGAATGAGAGGCATATGATTGATGTAGAGCCTGCAAACCCTCCTAAAGTTTTTAATTGTGACAATCCCAATTCTAAAAAGATAACGGAATGGTGGTTTAGAATGTCTAAACAATTTCAAGTTTTAATTTAAAATTTTAAAGTTTTTTGAATTCTACTTAAAATTCTAAAGAAAATGAGCCGAAATGCGAATGATTGCTTCATAGTAGGGGGGGCAGCGGTATAACTGTGACATGTTAAGACATGAATGTTTTTAATTAATAAGCTACTGCATGTGCCCTAGTAGCGGCACGATGACGGCACGGCCAAGGTCACCTGGTTGTTGGCTGAATTGCTGATGAAGTTCAAGGATGTATTACGTATAATCAATTAGGCGGCGTTCCCCCAGGATTGGAACAGTGCCAAGTGGTCAGGTTGTAACGTGAGAATTTGGAGTGATTTGATTGGTGATAATTATGTCGTTTCCTATTGGCTGTAATTATGGGGCTAGTGATATTTAAGCTCGATAATTGACTTTATGAATCACTTTGACTTGAGAGCTTGAACGGTTAACACCTCTATACTTTGGCGATTAGTATTTTTGTATGTATAAATAATAACTGAATAATAGTCCCTGACTAAATATTATACTATATTTTTATATTTAAAGTTATATATTTAATTGTTGAGAAAATGGCTGTAAATCCTGTTTATTTATTTGCTAAAGATGAGGCTTATGTAAGAAAATTTAGGTTATATGGAATAAAAATTACTTTTAAATTTTCTAACCCACCTCCAGAAACTAGTGAGATAGATTGGTTGAGACAGCGGTTTGCTCAAATTGTAAATAAAACGAAAGAAGAGGCTTCTGAAAGTGACCAGCTTGGTTTTACTTTACGCAGCTTAAATTTAAAATCTAAGGAACCTGGATTTGTTGCGTTCCGTAAAGCTAGTGAAATTGACTCTCATATAATTTGGAATATTTTTTCTGGCTTAATTCAGAGTAATGCTGAGAACATAAAGTCTCCAGATACATTTTCAGTTGAATGTACAAGGGTAAACCTTCCTTTTGGTAGTGGCACCCGTAAAAGATCAGGGCTCTATAACTCATTTGTGGAAGAGTGTCATTCTAGGAAGGGGATTGTAGTAATCAATAATAAGGATAATTTATGCCTTCCCCGTGCCTTAGTTGTGGCTATAGCTAAGGTAATTAATGACCCCCAGTATAAGGCTATCAGACAAGATTATGGTAAAAGACAGACTACTAGGGCTAAGGAACTTATACACAGGGCGAGGGTAGAGATCCCAGTGAATGGAGCAGGTATTTCGGAACTTGACAAGTTTCAGGACTTGCTACAAGATTTTAAAATAACTGTACACAACTATGATAACAAGGGCCGTGAGGTATATTTTGAAGGATCTGTTGAAAACCCAAAATATAAAGTCAATTTGCTTTTTTATAATGGTCATTACAATGTTATCAACTCCTTGACAGCTGCATTTGTTTGTAACTATTTTTGTGAAGCCTGTCATGTCCCCTATGTCCATAAGCAGGGGTGGATTTACATATGGGCTTAAAGGGCTATAGTCCAGGGCGGCAGAATTTGGAGGGGCGGCAAATTAGAGAGAGAAGTCTCAACCCCCTCAGAAATCGTAAATCGTAGAAATAGCCTTGTTTAGGGCCCAGAACAGGTAAAAACGGGGTCAAAAAGCACACGCGCGAGAAAAAAAAAAGGTCACCACTTTTGCCGACCCGGAAATCCCGCCGCCGGCCCTACTCCCCCTGTGTAGCCCGAGGGCGGCAAATTTCCAAATCCGCCTCTGACCATAAGGGTAAACATAGATGCTCTAACATATGTCAACAGTGTCAAACCATCTCGCCTCCCTGTAAGGAGGAGCATGGGGGAATAACCTGTCCAGAATGTAATATGACTATGAGAAACCAGCGGTGTTTTATTGCTCACCAAATTGATAGATGTACAAATGTAAAAAAGTGTTTGGATTGTGGGAAACTTTGTTGGTTGAAAGATAGATTGACTCCTCACCAATGTGGAGAAGTATATTGTAAGCCTTGTGGAACATATGTAGATCCTAACCATCAGTGTTTTATGAAATGTAACACGGGCAAGCCTAAAACTAAAGATTATCTTTTTATTTTCTTTGAATTGGAAACAAGACAGGATGAGGCTATGCCCTCAGACCCTGAAAAACATGTCCATAAAGTTAACTTGTGTGTATCTCAACAGTTTTGCTATCAGTGTATTGATGGGAAATTTTGTATGGCTTGCCAGAACCGTACAAGAGTTTTCAACACTAACCTGGTTCAGCAATTTATGAACTTTGTTATGCAGGTGCATAGACAATTTAAGGATATTTGTGTTATTGCCCATAATAGACAGGGCTTTGACTTTCAGTTTTCACTTAAGTATGTACTTGAGGAGACGAAATTTACTCCCGAACTTGTCATGAGGGGTACTAAAATTATTTTTTCTTTAAAAGACATTTTTAGGTGGGGTATCTGAATTATGCTGGACATTTATTGGGCAACTCACCACCTTCAGGTTATTTATGGCGTTTGGTCCTATGGTGAAGATCTTGTTGGTAAAATCCCCTTGTCAATATTAAAAATAACAGTCAAAAAACACGTACACACACACAAAAAACACATAAACGCCACGAAACGAAAACCCGACGTTTCGAGAAACCACTTAAAAAAACGTTTCTCGTTATCGAGGGAGACCTTGAGAATTTATTGAATTACCGAGCCGTACCCGAGCTGATCGCCTAAGCCCAAAGCCTTTGATCTGCCTCCCGAAAGAAAGAAGGGCTACTTCCCCCATTTGAGAACAAACATCCATTGGCAAATCAAAACTATGTTGGTCCTATGCCTGATAAGCAGTACTACAGCTCAGAGTCAATGTTTGCAAAAAACTGAAAAAGACTTTGAGAAATGGTATGCTGATCGGGTGGCGGAGAATTATGTATTTGACTTTCAGAAAGAACTGTTGGAGTATTGTATCTCTGATGTGGAAATCCTGGCTCAAGCCTGTTTAAAATTTAGAAAAATATTTTTAGAAGAATGTAATGTTGATCGTTTCCTTGAGGCTGTGACAATTGCTAGTGCCTGTAACCTGGCCTTCCGCCGAAAGTTTCTAAAACCATTGGACTTATCCCTAAAAATGGTTACAGACTAACTGACAATCAACCTACAGTAGCCCTTCAATGGTTGTCATGGGAAGAGGAGAAGAGAGGTATAAGAATTGAGCATGCTAGCAGGGGGAGAGAAGTAAAAATTAATGGCTTGAAAGTTGATGGGTTTGACGGGGAGAATATTTATGAATTTAATGGGTGTTATTGGCATGGGTGTCCAAAATGCTTTCCCTACAACAGAGTGGCTCCTCTGCAGGAGGATCCCTCTGATTCACTAAATTTGAGGTATGAAAGCACTTTGAAAACTATACTTTGAGACTACACTTTGAGACTATAATGTTATACAGATGTGGGAGTGTGAGTTTAGAGCTTTGAAAAAGCAGAACAAGCTAAAGTATTTGGACAGTTTACCTATTCTCAACACCCTTCCCCTCAACCCAAGACAATCATTTTTTGGAGGTAGGACTGGAAATTCAAAAACATACTATAAATGTGAGGAGGGAGAAACTATACAGTATGTGAATGTTTGTTCTCTCTACCCATATGTTTGCAAGTATGGGAAGTATCCTATTGGCCATCCTACAATTTATGTTGGCGACAGGGAGTGTAGGCAGAGATGTATGGAAGTAGATGGTTTGCTAAAATGTAAGGTCCTGCCCCCAAGGGATCTCTATCACCCTGTGCTCCTGGCAAAATTGAATGATAAATTGATGTTTGTGTTGTGTAGGACCTGTGGGGAAACTTGAAATCGGGGGATTGTGAATATGAGAGTGAGGAAAGGGTATTAGTGGGGACTTGAACTATGGATGAGCTAAGAAAAGCAGTTGAAAAGGGGTATGTTATTTTGGATATGTATGAGCTGTGGGAGTATGAGGTAGCTACTTATGAGAAAGGTAGACTGTTAACTGATTTTATAAACAAGTTTTTTAAAATCAAACAAGAGGCATCAGGGTTTCCAGATTGGTGCAAGTCTGAGGAAGACAAGGACAAGTGTATTTTAGATTATTTTACACATGAGGGAATAAAACTAGAGAAGGATAAAATTGCTAAGAATGGGGGTTTGAGATCATTGGCTAAATTAATTCTAAATTCATTTTGGGGCAAATTTGGACAAAGAGAGAATCAGACTAAACCAACCATAGTAAGAGAGTCTCAAGTTTTATTTGATATGCTAATAAGCCCTGAGGAACAGGTAAACAATATCATTGTGGTTAATGAAGAAGTTGTTGTTGTTAGTTGGGACTATATCGAAGAGGTGGGTGAACCTTTGAGAAATGTTAATGTTGTGATAGCAGCTTATACGACAGCACAGGCAAGACTTAAGCTCTTTGAGCACTTGGATGCCTTAGGAGGCCAGGTTTTATACTGTGATACAGACAGTTGCCTCTACTACTAACGGGGAGGTCTTTACAGGGTGCCTACAGGTGACTATTTGGGTGAAATGACCGATGAACTAGCAGAGTGTGGCCTGGGATCATACATTGTAGAGTTTGTCTCAGGGGGACCTAAAACCTATGCCTACCTTGTCTGGTCAAATAACAAGCAAGCCCTTGTCTCAGTCTGTAAAATTAAAGTACTTACACTAAATTGTAAAACCTCTAAGACCCTGAACTTTGAAAAACTAAAAGAAATGGCTTTCAGTGAAGTAAAGAAAACATTGGAAATTGAGGATATGAGAATTAGGATGACTAAAAACAGGGATATAGTAACTATAAGTGAAACTAAAGTTTTTAAAATTACAGGACCCAAGAGAAAAATAGTTGAAGGTAATAATACAGTACCATTTGGTTATAAAATTCAAAAGTTAGACAGTTGAATGGTTAAATTCCTATTGGTTCCCCACTCTGCTGTGGGCGGAGCTAAAAGGTGGTTAACCTTTAACCAAGGCCAGGGCAGGATTACGTAACTGAATTTTAATTAGAGCTAGGTTGTTTTGGAGTCTCATTCTTGTTTTGTCAGCTGGAGGTGAGGTATCATGGCATCTGATAATTGTGATCTGTCATATAAATTAGAAGTCCTGAGACAGCAATTTGTGGACTCTACTGATAGATAGTATTACTTGTATACAGCAATTGGCTCATCTTTATTTACCAAAGGAAATTTTTGAGTACTTTGTAAGAATGTATTGGTTGATGCAGACAGACCAAATGAAAGTAGAGAGTCACACCTTTTCATTATTTAACTGTAAATGTGTTTATAATCATACATCTGCAGATTTCTCAAATGCTTTTGAAAAATTTCTTGAGGGTATTTATGTTATTTCTGGTCCAGACCATCCTGAACCTTGTGGGGTTCAAACTAGGTGTCTTTCTTGTGGGGTTGATACTTGGTATCTATAATAAACAAGTTGAAACTTGAAAATTTCAAGCTCTCTCATTGGTTAAAATATCTTGCTCTGTGATTGGCTATAATTAGGTATTCTTTGAAGACTATAAAATTGTTTCCTCAACTCGTTTTCTTACTTGCTCTTGTGCAGGTAAGACGTCCCTGTGTTACTTTGTTCCCGGATATTACACAGCCTCACTTTTATACTTGAAAATGTCTTGCCTTACTGCTTAGGGTCAAGTGGGGTAATTGTGAATTTGGGGTAATTGTAAATAAGTTGGGAATTTTTGTTTTAAAGCTACTTATGTAGGTCACCCTGCCAGAGGTTGATTCGGAAATTTGCCGCCCCTGGCCTATACAGGGGGAGTAGGGCCGGCGGCGGGATTTCCGGCTCGGCAAAAGTGGTGACTTTTTTTTTTTTTGCTCACGCGTGTGCTTTTTGAACTCGTTTTTTGCCTAATCCAGACCCTATTTCTAGGGGGGTTGTGACTTATCTCTCTGGTTTGCCGCCCCCCCAAATACTGCCGCCCTGGGCTTTAGTCCTTTAAGCCCATATGTAAATCCACCCCTGCACCCTGCCATCAAAACACATGTTGTTATCCCCCCCAATACCCCATCCTTCTTCCCTCCATTTTGCATTGAATTTGCTCTTTGTTTTTATCAATCAGTTTTTCAACTGCAAAACCCTTGTGAATCCGTTGTTAGAGTTTTTGGAAGTTATAATTGTGTTCAAGATCTTCACTTTTTATCTTCAATAACCACTCTAAAGGTATGTAAAACATATTTACTTATAGTTTATCATATTATACTTAGCATTCTACCAGTTATTTGGAAGTTAGCCTCTATTTACAATTACCCCATCCAAATTTCAGATTCGGGGTAATTGTAAACATAAATTTTGGTTGCTTGGAAATCATATTGTATGCATATAGCTGACAAACCATCATAAAAATATGTGTAATTTGTCTTTTAATTATCAGAGTAATACCATATGTTTTTAAACTAGGCCTATATTTGACCCAACTTCAATGAGACACTTTGGTTAGGCATTTGCCTTGTGTACTCATGGAAAGCTAAGCTTTTACTACAATTCTATTGCATTTGGGTTTTTTTCAGGTGCCCAGAGTCTTATGTCAAGAAGAAGGAAGACCCAAGATATTCAGAAGAAGATTTATTACGAGCTGTTCGGGATGTCGAAACCAAAAATTGTACATTTGCAGAAGCTCAAGATCGATATAGAGTGCCAATATAGTTATAATACATATTTTTTAATATTTATGATACATAATTTAACATAAATAACTGTTAACAATTTATTTAAATAATAAACTACTTGAGTATTAGGCCTACGTGATCAATTATTCACCCATACCAAAATACCCGTTGGGGTAAATGTAAACAATGTGCTTTGGGGTAATTTTAAACATGTCTTAAATAAGGAAGTCTCTGTATTTCTTGAAACAGGAAATTTTGTGCTTATATGTGCCCAAATTCTTTTCTCTCCAGCTTTGAAGGGGTAAAAGTACTTGTTTACAATTACCCCAATTTGGTTGGGGTAATTGTAAACACGTGGGGTAATTGTAAATTGCCTTAAATACTCCTTATTGGGCCTTAATAAAATTATTCTACCATAAAATATATAGTAAAGGGTTCAAATAATAATGTTCAGCCATCATTTGGTATTTCATAATTATCTTATGAGATTTATTGAATAAAGTTGGTGAAACATGTAAAAACTGTTTACAATTACCCCACTTGACCCTATGTGCAGGGCCGTAACGATAAATTTGGGGGCCCCAGGGCAACATCTGTGAGAGGGGCCCCCCTAAAATAGGAAGTTTTTCGCAGAGTAATTAAATAATTACTTCGGAGGTCCACACTTAAATTTAAAAGCTGGCATCAGGATTCTAAGGAAATTCACGCATAGTATTTCCAAAACATAAAAATATTATCAGATTTTATTATTTACTTATTTGTTAAAGTTTAAATATGTTTAAATACTAATGGTAGAATAACAAATATACATAAAAGTTTTAAAATAATTACTTCATAAACACTTTGATATCAAAACAACCACATTATTACCGATATTTGTAAGTTGTTCATCACGTTTTTACACCTCGTTTGGGGCCCCTAACCTCGGGGGCCCCTGTTGCCCCTGTGGTCGTTACGGCCCTGCCTATGTGTTTAATAACCAACCAGTTACTGCCCTCTTTGATGGTGAAAATAGTCCATGGTTTAAAGCAAAATAAGTAGCTAAAATACTAGAATATTTAGATACAAATCAAGCAATTAGAAAAAATGTTGATAAAGATGATAAGCTTACTTTTGAAAATACTAACCCCGTCCCCCAGACGGGGTTGAAAGGTAATGAAAAATCATCTATTTTTATTAATGAAAGCGGTTTATATTCTTTGATTCTATCATCAAAAAAGCCGGAGGCAAAGGAATTTAAAAAATGGGTAACAAAAGAAGTTTTACCTTATATTAGAAAACATGGTGAGTACAAATTAGTGTCTGAAATCCAAACTTTGAAAAATAACAACACTCAACTATCTCAGCTATTTGTAAAGGCTATTGAAAATAACCAACAACTAGCTCTTGTAAATAACCAGCTAGAAGCTAGTAAAGTTGAGCTAGAAACTATTAATGAAACTTTGAAAAAATCTCTGTCTGAACCGACACCACACATTGCGGTGGTGCCTGTGAGGATGACAAGTTAAAGCATGTATTTTGTGTACTTGTTAAAGATACTCTTCTTGACATGTATGGAGTGTGTGAATACAAATGTATTCGTACTGAAAAAAGAAACTTTAATTATGCTTTGAAAAAAGCTAAGGAAGAAGGGTTTGAGATGTGTTTTTTTAGAGAAAATGTACCTAATGGTATAAATATCTTGAACAGAGCTAAGGAAGTAATGTGCAGATATGGTATGCACTATGACTCTGCATATAATTGCATCCTTACCTCTCATAACTTTGAAAATATTATTGAACATGTATTAGATCATGAGTAGTATAAAAAATAACCCCACTGTGTGAATGTGAGTGTGTATGTGGGAAGTTAGTAAGGCTGAGTCTTGAAAGCTTCTCCTGTGGACAGACACCCATATTTTGGCAGGGCTAACCCCTGGTAAGTCCATATGTGGACGGCAAGTTGGCTTAATTGCCTTAGAAAATGATTTCTTGCGTCTGCCACAGACAAGGACTTGACGTCCGGTGTGAAAGTGGATTAAGGGTCTAGTAGACTGTGGCGTCTAGAACTTAGAAAATTCTAGGTTACACCTTTGAACAGCCCAGAGTGAATGAAGGTCCCTGGCGTGGTGTAAAAGCCCGTAAACCTGAATGAAGGTCACTGGCATGGTGTAAAAGCCCACAAACCTGAATGGTAGGGCAAAGTTGATAGTTTGGCTCAGAACCTCTGAAAAATTCTGAGCCATTCAATCAAAATGCCCGGTTGGGGTAAAAAAATATTAAAATATAAAAATATAAAAAAATATTAAAAATACGGAGGAGGCAACTAGATTGTTTATGGCTGGCCTCCACAGGTCATGGCGGTGGTGGGGCCATGGCTACAAAAAAACGAAATAGTTAATTTATAAAATATAAGTGCAAACTGCCTATATTTTATAATTAGTTATAATTTTAAATATATAGTAATAATAGTTTGTTTACTTTTGTTTTGGCCAACTTAGGTGAATCCTACTCTACCAATTATTTAATTGTAAACCGTAAAATATTTGCTTTCTATAAAGAATATGTATGGGTTATTAGTTTAAATCCTACTGAAAGACCCCCTGAGCAGTTTTTAACAAGTGAAAAAAAATTACCGATTGGCTTGATTTTCTTCCAAAAGACCTTACAGAAATATCAGCCATTTACCAAAGACCAAATGGAGATATTGCCTTATTTGCTGGGAGTGATGTATATTTATTTACATACCCAGGACTTTCACTTAAATCAAGGTATAGCTCCAGTACGGTTGCTGGTAGAAAGGTTTTCAAAGTTAATGCAGTTGTCTCTACAAACCAAGCAAAAACACTTATGATAATAAATGGATACTATTTGATTGAAATAAATGAGTGTAGTTATATAGGGTCCTTTATGGATATGGTCTCTAGTGTTTTAAATGGTGTCCCAGCTACAGTTTATGGTGCTTTTAAATATATAAATGGGATGATTTACTTTTTTACTGACAGTGGTGTTTTGGAGTTTAATGAGTTTACAAATACTGTTGCTCGGACTGTGCCTACTGCATTTGAAGTACTGCAAATCTCGTGTATTAGAGAAACACTCTTGACCAGACTGTAACTGTATGAAGTAATTAGATATTTGTAATAAAATGGGCAAGACTAAAAGGAACCCAATCAGATGCAAACGAGCTGTCAATCGGGGTGGAGGTATAGTTTCATCTGTCCTAAACAAGGCAATCGATCTATTACCTATAGAACTACATTTAATCGGAATATATCAGTATTGTGGCCCAGGAACTAAATTGGAAAAAAGATTGGCTCGAGGGGACCCTGGTATAAATAAATTGGACGAGGCCTACGATAAAGCATACTCAAGATACAAAGATTCAGAGAGACGAAGACAGGCAGACCAGGAGTTAGCGGAACGCACTTGGAAAAGATTTAAAGCCTCAGACTCGTCACTTGGTGAACGAACAGCTGCTTTAGCAGTGACTGCAGCTATGAAAGCAAAGACGAAACTAGGTGGTGGCCGCAGGAAAAAACGTGGTGTTAAAAGATCAAGAGGCAAAGGACTTTATTTAAGACCATATAGAAAGGAAGGTGCAGGTAAAAGGAAGAAAAAAATACCTCAAAAGAAAAAAAAGCATCTCAATACCGATAAAACCTCTTACCAACTATGACTTGATCAAGTATGCAAAACTATTAAAAATTCCATATTTTATAGGGGTTTACATGCGAGACAGCTTACCTAAATACCCGAGGAAATTTGAATCTGCAGTTATTAATTAAGACAGCTCTTTAGGACAAGGGACCCACTGGGTATGTTATAAAAAAATAAATAAAAAAGTGTATTACTATGATAGTTTTGGAAATTTAAAACCGCCTTATGAGTTACTAAAGTACTTTGACAGTTGTGAAGTCTACTATAATTATGAGAGAGAACAAAGTTTTAACTCAGTTATTTGCGGACACTTGTGTTTAAAGTTTCTCTGCAGTGATGTTTTGTCTGACAGGGGTTACTAGTACACTATCTTAGGATTTATCCCAACCAATTGATGTTAGCAGCGGGGATTGGGAGCTAGGGTTAATTGATTTAACAACATATAATTCTATTCCTAACATAGAAACAAATAAAAACCATAAATTTTACTACGGAGAAAACCAGGAAATAACTATTCCTGAAGGGTCATATGAAATAGAGGACATTGAAAAATATTTAATATCACATTTACCTAAAAATGTAAAATTTACTTTAAAGCTTAATAATAATACTTTAAAGTCTGAACTGTTTTGCTCTGAAAAAGTCGATTTTAAAAAAGATTATTCCGTGGGAAAACTTTTGGGTTTAAAAAATATCATAAATGAGCCTAATAAACAACATACCTCAGAGTTACCTGTAGATATAATTAAAGTCAATTGAATACGTGTTGAGTGTAATGTCATACGAGGGTCTTATCAAAACGGTATAGAAGTACATATCATACACGAGTTTTATCCATCTGACCCTCCAGGGTATAAAATCATAGAGATACCCAGGAATGTAATTTACTTGCCTGTGATCAGCCAGAGGATAAACAACTTGACGGTAACTCTAACAGATCAAAACGGAGAACTTGTAAATTTTCGCGGAGAGAGAATCTCAGTAAGACTACATCTTAGACGTAATAATGGGGCTACTATTTAGAGATATACCTTTAATAACTCAAGTCAGTAGGGTTCAGAAGTCAAAGTGTTAACTTGTAAAAACGTAAAGTTTTTACGCTCTCTTGGTTTTAAAGTAATACATGATGGCTCTGCTACAAATCGACAGCTCAGCTGTATACGATGATTTGATTACAAGTATGGAATACCATACACATCAGCCTTATGCTTCAACTACCTATGGCAATAATGATGAGATACGCATTCCAGTCCTTACTCAACATTTGATAACTGCTCCATTTTAAAGCTATATTTTAATACATGGTAAAGTTAGTGCCAAAAAAGCTGATGGAACAGCTCAGGATGTTTCATTGATTAACAATGCAATAGCATTTTTGTTTGAAGAAATTAGATATGAAATATGCGGTAAAGAAATAGACAGAACTAAAAATTTAGATATCACTACGACTTTAAAAAATATTCTATCTATTCGTGAAGAAGAAAAAAATTCTTTAAAAAATTCTTGTTGGTTTGGACCTAGTCAGACTAAGGGTGAAAACATAGTGGAGCGGCGAGGCTAGAGGGAAGCGGTGAGCGTAGCTGAGAGCTTTTTAAACCCCGATGGTAGCGGAGCTTCACATGCACATAGTAGAGCGGCGAGCGTAGCGTGGTGAGCCATTAGCCTCAGTATACATGATAATTATATCATGTATGCTTAATATCAGTAAATTGTATCAGTATGCTTAATAATTATAATTAGTTCTGTCTTTTATAGACTACAAAATGTCGATTGACAGTGTTGTATGAACCTTATGTTAATGTAACCTTTTGTATGAGAGCGTTGCGCTTAAAATGATTGCCATGGACAGTGTGAGAAATGATTTTGCAGTGCACTCGGTGAAGACGGAGGGGATATACTTTAGAGAATACCACACTACCTGTTCCCACATCTAATTGAAGAAATATCCAGATATGGTGTTTCCCCCTATAATACCTTTGAGAAACTTTATGAGCGCCGGAAAAATTAGCTAAAACACGTTTGATCCTCATTTGAATAATTTTATACAGTAAAATGGTATATTTACTACGTAATTTCTTAATATTAGTGAATAACATCTACATTACACTGACGACACTTGAAATCTTCCTTGTCACTGACACCTTTGCATTATCCTCAATGTAATTCCACTGTATAGTTTTCCGTTTTTACCTTTCATAATGAGCCGAACTTTTAAGCTTTTTTTACTGATTAAAATGAAATAGCTCCTTTTTCTAAGATTAACTTTTATAATCAACTCGAAGTTCGTAAAGACCAGTTTAAGATCATTTAGGCTAATTTCCATAACGTTGATAAAATAAAACGTTCGGTGTTGCATAGTAAACACACTTCATATTGGTTCAACCAGCTAGGCTCGACCTAACCCTCGACTTAAAGAAATCGGGGTAGAATTAACGAGCGGAGAGGCTAGCGGGTCGACGCGGGAACCAGCGTCCATCTCCGCTCCACTATGTTTTAGCGCGTTAAACTACATGTATTGTTTTCAACCCGCTCAGCTACGCTCTCAGCTACACTCTAGCCTCGCCGCTCCACTATGTTTTTACCCTAAAACTACTACTGAGTTTGTTTATTCTGTTCCACTTAAACATCTGCTGGGCTTTGCAGAAGACTACAAAAAAGTATTAATCAACATTAAACAAGAATTGATTTTACTACTTTCAGCTACAGATTTTAACGCCGTAAAAACAACAGTAGCTGGTACAGTATAGTTTGAGATTGAAAAAATCTATTGGCGAATACCACATATTACAGTAAGTGATGCTCAAAAGCTGAGACTTTACCAATATATTGAAAAAGATCCAGCTATACATGTACCATTTAGACAATGGGAGATGATTGAATATCCTAATATTCCCAGTACAAAAAATTTAAGTTGGATTTTGAGAACAAGTAATCAAACTGAAAAGCCACGGTATGTTATATTAGCTTTCCAAACAGGAAGAAAAAGTGATTTAACCCAAGACATGTCTCAGTTTGATACATGTAATTTACTTGAAGTAAAATTAAAACTTACCAACTTTTACCCAACTTCTACCCCTATGATAATTTAAGGGGCAATACCTGTTTATTTTATTATATGTATGCAAGTTTCCAGAGTTCATACTATGGTAGAGTTGGCTCACCAGTATTAAACTTTGATGATTTCAAAGCAAAGTGCCCTATTTACGTAATTGACTGTTCCAAACAAGATGATAGTATAAAAACCGGACCAGTTGATGTATGCCTTGAAATTGAAACCAAAGACGCTTTTCCTGCAAATACTGGGGCATACTGTCTCATAATTCATGATACTCACTATATGTACACAAGTATTACAGGAGATGTCAGAAACGTATCACAATGAATAAAAAGTTAGTTTCTCTAACCCACTAGTTACAAATATATATAATTTACCTAGAGAAGATAGAAAATCAAATTGGGATCAGTTAGCTAGAGACAGGCTAAGGAAAATCAAATTAATGGAAAACAAGCTAAAACATTTAGTCGAAGGGTCATATGACCATGGGAGTATCATTTCAGTGCTCCCCTGTAACGTCACAGAGGGGACATTTCCCTTTGTTTAGTGGTGGAGGTAAATAAAAGGAGGTATAAATAGCGTAAAACTTTTGTTAGCAGCCGAGATGGATCGGACTGGAATGGACATACCACCACCCATACGCATTCCAAAAGTTGAAGATCCTATAAATGTTTTAACTGGGGTGTTTCTTAAGTCGGTATACTTCTTGGACTCTGACTTGACCAAGTGTGTAATCACTGGTATATTCAAAAACAGAGATAACAGTCTTGGTATTTTAATTAAAGGGAGGAGAGGTTTTATATTTTGTTCCTATGACACTTTTTGTCGGTTGTGTGACCGCTTTAACGAAGTAACGTTAGCTCTCCTCGGTAAATATAATTGTTTTATCAAGATAGACACAAAAATAAATATAAAAGTGGCTTACCTTTTTGGTACTCACTATGCATATTTATCAGATGGAGAACATACTCTATCTTAAATCTCAATGAATGGAATCAATGAATGGTTTGTTAAATCTCAATCTCAATGAATGGTTTGTTGCAAATATTCCTATTATTAATAGAAGTCTTTTAGAATTGTTTTATCTTGAAGATATAATTAAAATTGTAATTGATCAGATTGTATCTGAGCTTGAAACTACAACTAACCAGCTACCACCTCACGTAGCTGACAAACTGTACGGTGAAGTTTCATTGTACAAGGGTTCAATCAATGGAGGCGGTAGTTGAATTTCATGGGTTTAAAGATAATTTTAATACATTTATTGTCAAAGAATTTGCTATTGTGGGGAAATCTTATAGAACACACCTTGTGTTCCAGCCTCCTTTTCACTATGATATTTTTAATAGTAAAATGAAGAGAATAGCCCGTTGGCTGACTCGCCACTTTCACCACCTAAAGTGGTATGAAGGTGATGTAAAATATGACAAAGAGCTCATATATTCTTTTGTCGACCCTAACTATTCACACTAAAGGCCTGGAAAAGGCACAGTTTTTAAGAGAGTTCCACAATAATGTCTTAGAAATAGATAAAAATCTCCACATTGTCAATAATATTAAAGTGGAGTGTATAGTTAAACAGCATAATATGAATAATACAAATTGTGCTGTGCGCTCTGCAGTATCATACGCTCAGAAATTGTTCTGAAAAAATAAAGACCATGGGGCTAGTATTGCATAGTCTTGAACGCACCCGTCTGTTGGTTGGTCACCCCTGCAAAGGTCGATCCAAAAAATCGTAATTCCACAAAGGAATAAGGGTTGGTCTCAAGTTACCGTAGAACACTGGTTTCCCTTGTCCACCACAGGCCGAAGGCTTAGTACATTGAGACATATAGATCTGAGTAAGGTCTATATTACTCCTTGGAAGAGCCTGGGAATCAATGGTCTAAAAAGTGCAGAGTGATTAAGCAAAACAAAATAAAATAAAAATAATAAAATCTTCTGTTTGTCTAAGTAAATGGAGAGGTTATAGGCCAGAATAAAAAAATACAATCAAAGTAATTGGCTAAATGCCTCATACACAATGAACAGACAGGCAGAAGACAAAAAAATATAAATGATAGGTAGCAGATTTGTAATGGAATGGCTACCACCGTAAGCTGCGATGGTTGTGGGCAGCTTACTCAAAAAATTAAAATATTTCAGTCAAGCTATACACAAGTTTGTTACATAAAATAAAATATTTCACTCCAAATTAATAAACAGTATCAGGAAACTGACACATACTTTCTCCCTTCAAGTCATTTAAAACCTGAAAACATATTTAGTGAAATAAAACTAATTAACAATTAATTATCACACAAATATATACCAAATGTTATCAAAATCGGTCAGTAAATAACGGAGATATCGGTTTTTAAATATTTGCCATAAGAATAACATTGGACAACGTACTGCGTTTACCGCCAAACTAAAATATCAATTATCTCCGAAACCAGTTGATGTAAACTGATGATTCAAAATACTAGATTATTTAGTTTTTCAAGTCAAGTGTAATGGTTGCAAGTATATTTTCTTTAGAGGTCACAGATTTGTGAAATTTGAAAAATATGAATTTTTTAACACTTAAACCCCTATAACTTCTGAACCTGAATTTTTACAGACATTCGGGTGGTGTAATTTTGTTTGTCATCTTAAGCACTAAAAACCATGAAATTTTTATCAAAATCGTTAGAGCCGTTTTTGAGAAATTTGGATTTTTGTCATTTTTTATGGGTTTTTATGGGGTAAATACCCTTAAAAATCCAATATTCAAAAAAATGAAAAAACGCCTGGAGATACCATGGCTTTATACCTACATGCCAAAATTCATGAAAATCGGACCACTGGTGTCGTCTCTAGCTTTGTTTACATCCACACACACACACACACACACACACACACACACACACACACACACACACACACACACACACGCACGCACGCACGCACGCACGCACGCACGCACGCACGCACGCACGCACGCACACGCGCACGCGCACGCGCACGCACACGCACACGCACACGCACACGCACACGCACGCACGCACGCACGCACGCACGCACACACGCACACACGCACACACGCACACACGCACACACGCACACACGCACACACGCACACACGCACACACGCCCACCCGCCCACCCGCCCACCCCGCCCACCCGCCCACCCGCCCACATAGTCCTCTGACATAGCCACACTATCATACTTGATGTCTACACAGTCATGGCATCTCCCTTAAGTCTATCAGATTAATGTATTAAGCATTATTGTATAGTTTTTCGACGTCTGCATGAAATAGAATCCTTATAATTACCATTTTTACTTAAAAATCTATTTATTAAAGAGCATAAAAGTAATTGCTACTCAAAATTTGCACATGAGCATTATCTTGTCAACAACTGGACTAGATTTCGGTTTCTTCAGTATGGTGTCATGGATTGTGTAAGGCTGTGTAGGGATTGTTTTGATGTAAGTATAACAAATTTGTAATATATATATTATATATATATATATATATATATATATATATATATATGTTAATATATGTTAGTATAAAATGTTATTTTAATGATATTTTCTATTTACAGCTAAATCGAAGGATAAATGGTTGCCATTATCCGTATAAATTCAGTGGCCCTCTGATAATTTCCGTGGGGTACTTCGCCAGGCAACCCAAGACAATGTTTCACTGTGAGAAGTGTTTCTACCCATTGGAGGAAATCACATTGGAGCGTTTCTGTAATGTTGAGTACATATTTTTAATTATTCATTTAGGGCTATAGCTAAAACCATCATATTTTATTTACTGCAAAATTTATATCTTATCATTGCTAGTAAGGATGTGGTGGCAGCAGCAGTTAGCCACATTTATCAGCAATGTTGAGATCAGTTGCAATTTTTTCAGTAGGCTATTCTAAAAGATAGAGTTTGCTCATCTATATGAGCAAACTCCATCTTTCTATACAAGGGAGGGTTATGTCTATACATAACCCTCCCTTGTATTCAGTTACCATATATTTGTGTTTTAATTCATGCGTGCCCAACCATTTGATACAGTTTAAACCACACGAAAAATACCACCATTGCATTTACAATATCTTACACAAGTAAGTAAAGTATTCAATTTTTTATGTTATAGTGTTAGTCTCTCTCTCTCTCTCTGTAAACCCAATCTGCATACCGCACATGTGCAGTTGTAATTAGCTTGTAATATACGCTCACAGTTACTCAGTTACCACAGACTCACACTGCATAGACTTGGCGTTTTTCAAACTACCTTAATGGTTCAGGATATCTGTTGAGTGGGGCACTACAACTCCTCAACCACCTCACTTTAAAATACCACTCTTGACCCACACTTTACTTCGTGGGCCACCTATAAGTGGTCCACGAAATATTATTGTCATGGGTATACACTTTATTTCTGGTATCCCAGGGAAGAGTTTTACAAATTTTCATAAGTTATATAAATTATATAAGTTTAAGTGCCTAATTTTCACACCACAGAAGAACAAAGCAGTCAGGCTTGCGCTGGTAATTTTATTGATAAAGCTGCAAACTATCTTAGTGATCAACCATTATTAATTGTCTACTTTCAGTTAAAACAAAACTTCACCAAACTTAGTTTTTCATTTTTCTATTTTAATATTTATTTATACAGGCAAATCTGGAGGTGCCCACTGTACAGGAGGACAATCCTTGTCCACACAGTAGGCTCTTTGACCACTGATCACAGCCTACCACCAAGCACAAACACCGCCACTTCAGCCGGGACCTCTACATGCTACCACACCCTAATACCGCCACATCCCCACTGTTCGAGGCATCCACTGTACCGCCATTCCTGACACAGCCTACATCACCTCTGCGCCAGTGCCACAGCCACCTCAGCACTCAACACCAGCACTAGCACCAGCAGCCCCCGCCACCTCCGCCACAACAGTATCAGCAGCAGCAGTAACAGCAGCACCATATTATTTTAATTACCTCTACCACCATATATAATAAAATATTATTTCATAATCATATTTTTTAATTTCCTCCTAATCACCTAACTAGTTTAAGATGAAAGAGTTTGAGACAATAATGTCAACCTGGTTAACCTACCCAGACCCACACACCACTCAGACACACAGAGTGGGTCTGGACCACTCAGACCCACACACCGCTAGCCCAGAGTGGGCGACCTTCAGAAAGGTCATTCATTACTCTCTCCAGCTGCATCACTCTCTCTACATCTACAATAATTAAAAACATTCATGTCTTAACATGTCGCAGTTATATCGCTGCCACCCCTACTCTTCATATCCATAGTAAAAATCGGTAAAAACTTATTAAGTTTTTAATTTGTTGATCTTAAATTAAATAGATAAATATTACACATTTTAGTCAAATTTTGGCTCATTTTCTTTAGAATTTTTATTAGAATTCAAAAAACTTGATAATTTTAAATTCAAACTTGAATTTAAAAAATAGTTGAAGTACAGTGGGACAGAGCCAGTAGGCGATTCATTGTTTGCCACCGGTCGTCCCGGCGAGCGGGTCGGGAGGGAGAGTCGAGTTCCGAGAAGACACTTAATCGCCTGGGTATCACGGCCGAGCGGAAAGACAATAGTACCTGGTGGACCAAGGTCATGTACTTTCATGTACTTGCTCGGTATTATTTCATGTTTACCAGTTCATCCGATTACAATAAAACTTTTCAGTTTCATAATTTTTATTAATACACTTTTTTATTGTTCCATACATCTTTATCCCTCACTCAGTATTTTAATAGATGGCTGTAGTTTATAAACAGCTGTTCTGAATAATTTATTTGTTTACATTTTATTCTTAATTCTGTTGCTAGCATGGCAACTCATGAGGCCCAATGTTAAATTTTGTCGATTTAAAAATTAATTTTGTAAAATTATTAGATTAGTCCTGTCGCTGAACAATGTGACCTTGAAGTAGGGTCCGACTAAAATTTTGTGATTGATTCTAGTACTATTTCATGTACTGAACAAGAATATGGTGGATGCCAGACTGGCAAGTTTGAATATCGATGGTCAAAGTTCAAGTGGCCAAAAATAGAGAAACAGATATTGGAAAAAAATTATTTATGGTATCCAAATAAATATTTCCCTAAGGTATTGATTTTATACCACCGCTGATAGTTGCTCGGTGTTAAATACTTCATTTTGGTTGGGTATTTATTTTCAGCTGCCATCTTGTCCGCCATGTTGGATACAAGATAATTTTTTTTAAAACTCAAGTTCTAATCTCATTACAAAGGTTGTTTTGGTCTTAAAAGATTCAATGATTTAATGGCTTTAATTTGAATTACTAATAATTAATTGAAATACGACCAGTCAAAAGCGAGTTACAAAGCAACATCGAACATAAAATGTTGGGTTTTCAAAATGTATTTTTACTTGAAGATATCTCAGGTTCTAAGTAAGTATAAGTATTAGGTTTGGTCTTTAAATACTCATCAAATCTTTGGGTTTCTTTTCAAATGCATAATTGCATAATTATTTACCGCTGATCACATTCTTTCAATAATCATGGTCTAGTGTTTGCTACTTTCATATTTGAATATGTCAGCAAATGCAATATCATGCAAATTTACCTTTTGTTCATTAATCATCTCTCCTGAACCAAAAAAGAATAAAAGGATATATTTTGAAACTATTATATGTTTAGTACAATTTAAGCGTGCGGTAAATTTTTAAGTAATAAATTTAAAAACTAAAAAAATTAGGAACAGAAATGAAAATAGTATTTATTTTATTTAAAGGTGTATGATGTAGTTTTGATTTCAGACTACTGTAAAGGTTTTAACCAAAACAGCCCAATTTTTGTTGACTTAAAATTAACTTACCTCCAACTTTGCCTGTTTATCTCAATGTTAATGTAAATTTAATTTGCTAAGCCTGTTTATTTTTTATTTTTCCAGAGAATGTTCTTTTGTAAGCAAAACTTTAAGAGCAGAACAGGTGGGTGCAACTGCTATAATCATCGCAGACTATGACAGCAGAAACGATGATCTTTTCCTGGAAATGATAGATGACAAAACTACCAGAAAGACTCATATCCCAGCGACTTTTATAGTTGGCAAGAATGGGTAGGTTTTACTGCAAAGTAACCTTATATCAGGTACCTTACGTAAGGTGTGCCGCACTATACATGCAACATGACAACACTTTTTTTAGGGTAGCCTAAATTTTGAAGTATGGACATAGATATAATGGATTGTCATCCACAAAGTATAGTGATGTCATCACCTAATTATTATTAATTCTATTAAACTATAGTTAAAATAAATAGTTGAGAACACACTTTGTTAGTGCTCAGTAAGACCTCATTAATTTTATCAGCGGATACATAATGTTTTGTCCCTTTTGTGCATACACATTTTAAAGCAGTGTTTCCAATGAAATATGAATGAGGGATGTGTGAATTGGATGACACAGGGCCGGCCCCAGGCAGGGGCAAGCGGAGCAGCTGCCCAGGGCCCCGCGCTTTCGAGAACCCCGCACTAGAAATCTTCACGATCAAATTAAAATGATGGATCTGTTTCAAAACGTTGATACGTTGACAAGTGCAAATTCAGATACACAAATATAATTGGATTGGCAATGGTGGGTCCTTTCTTATGTTAGCAATTTGTTACACGACGGGCTATGGAAATCTCGGGAAACAACATCAGTTGTCTGCTACGGCTGAGCGCTGAGTGGCAGGAGGTTTGCAATTGCGCGTGATGTTGTCGTCTGTCTGTTTTGATACTGTTCCTAACTGAACTGTAGCAAGTGCAGAATGTTGTTTTTCGTGTTTAAAACTTATAAAATATAATTGAGAACGACTATGTCTACGTATAGAATTATTATTAGCGATTCTATTAAATGAACGTGTCATGGTTTATTGGAATGATCTTTGATGTCCTCATATGTATACGAGTTTGCTGAAAGAAAGGCAAGAAGAGTTGCCTTTTTTAATTGGTTTAAAATAAGAAATTATCGTTAAAATAAGCAGTCTTGTTTAATTTACATTAATTATAGGACTGTTTTTGTAATCAATAATATTGTATTTGTACAATATTACAAAATATTGTAATAGTACATTTCATTTCGCAGCAAGGGTTGAAAATGAGGTTCCTATAGTACTTTTGTTTGTTGTTTTTTTTGTCACAACCAAATAAGAAAGCCAATAGAGCTAGATAACAATATATGCCAATAATATTTTCTATATACTTTCAAATTCATATTATTTAATTATTAGATTAATTATTGAAAAAAAATTAGAACTAACACAATAACACAATCCATTGGAATCTAGACTGAAGTGCTGTAGGCCTACAACTTACAACTTACGCACTCACCTACACAATGGCTACACAAGGCCCTGCAACTCAGATCGGCCCAGGACCCCGCAACAGCTAGGGCCGGCCCTGGGTTGACATGATATCTTTGTCGTTTGCAAAGACTAGCTGATTCTTTTGGCAGCATCGTGTAAGCCCGAAGGTCAGCTTTGAATCAACCCATTGAGCGGGAGACTTTTCTTAGGATCGATTTGTGAACTATTAAGATATATAGATGGTATTCTTAAGAGTTAGCAGGATCAGGGTGTTTGTAAACTGGACTTTGTGACTCAATTAATAACGTTAAAACCACAATAAAAGTTCCTTTGAAGGTTTGTATGTCCTTTCCAATTTTCCATGTAAAGCTCTATATGTGTTCTGCGTAATTTTACATTTTTCTTCGTTAGAAATTACTAACTTACAACTCATGAAAAGAAACTATAGGGTGTCTACCATATTTCACATATGAATTTCTCAACTTTTTTCCGACCTTTCATGAGCATCCTGATCATTAAGAACATAGCCTGATCATTAAGAAAAATCCTTATCACTAAGAACATAGCCATGTTGCCTCTTATAAGGTAAATAGATGAAGTTTTCCATAATTTTTCAGCCCACTCAATGAAAGATGGCTCCTTGCCTTAACAGTGTGTTCATTATTTTATGTACACCATTTGGATCTTGTAAACTAGGCTTACAAGAGGTACAGCAAAGTGTATCAGCAGGCATAGGATTTTACTTACTGTATTTCTCATAAGGTTAACATTGGGACAACATACTGTGTTTACCACTTTCAATATCTCGGTAACCGATGGACATAGACCAGTGATTGAAGATACTAAATTGTTTGTTTTTTTTAGCTGAATTTAGTAGTCCTAACGAAAATTGGATTATTTTTATTTTTCTATGTAAAAAACTCAAAACCCATTTGTGAGGGGGTTTATCCCCCATTACCCACCCCCCCCCCCCCCTTCTGGTGGTCCGATTGGGCTAGTTTGCAAATTCATCTCAATAATTATAACTTACACATCCATACCAAATTTCGTCCAGATCAGATCATTTTTATGTGAGTTATTGTGCTTAAAGACGCGCACGCACGCTCGCACGCACACGCACACACACACACGCACACACACACACGTACACACACGCATGCGCGCACACACACACACAATAATATCACAGAAAAAATTAACTGATTTCCCTTTAAATTCATTTTATTTGTGACATGTTTCAACCTTAGGTCATTTTCATGCAAGTTTTACGTAACCTCTTCATACAGTGTTTATATAAGTCACATGATTAAAACATAAATTAATTAAAATAAATATTACAAAGTTTTTTTTAAATTAGTTTGTATAAAATATATGTATATATAATAAAGTGTATAATTATTCGTTAAAATGTGCTTTTCAATTGTCTTGTTTTTTCAAATATTGGATTTTTTGATCGTATGTGGCTGTTAAGTATATTTTGAGGGTCTTCTTTGCAGCCGATATATGTAAAATGCTCTAGAATCCATTGTTTTTCCTGTATTTGAAAATTCGATGATTTCAACGTTTTCTTTCATACCTTTTGTAGTTGTGGTTTGAGGTAATTAAATGCTCAGCAAAGTTAGATTTTTGCGTTGTTAAATTATTTTTAGGGCTTGCAAGTGTTCACAGAATTTTGATTTAAAGGATCTTCCTTTTTGTCCTATGTAGAAGCTATTGCAATCCGAGCATTTTAACTTGTATATACCTGTTTGGTTATATTTATCTTCTTGGTTG